>VWPW01012723.1:517697-607625 GCA_013389825.1 Crypturellus undulatus
GCAGCGCCCGCGCACGGCGCGCAGCCGGGACGCGCGCCCAAGGGGCGCCCCGCCGCGGGTCGGGCTGCTTTTGTGCGCCGGAGTTTTTTTCCCTTTTTTGTCTCCCCTTGACTCCCCCTCCTGTCCCTTCTCCGCTCCCCTGTGGCCCTGGTGTGCAGGCCCTGGCTACCTGCCCCATGGCAGCCACTCCGGCCAGGGTGCTGCGCCGGCCCGTGCCACGATGATGCTCCAAGGCCTGGGGTCAAACTGGGGGGAAATTGTGGTGGTCAAGACAGTGGTGGGACCCACCAGGTCCTCAGCCTGCTGTAGGCCGGGCAATGACACAGGCCCGATCCACGCATGGGGCAAGTGGCCGTTCAGGTGGCACGGTCGGGCTCGTGTGGCGTTGCACAGGTGCCTCCTTGGACACATTCACCCATGCAGATCCCAGCCCCTATGGCTCTGTCTGCACGCTCACCTGCGTGGACCTGCGCCGTAGACCCGCAGAGCCCAGGTGTGCACGAGCCCCTTAAAAATCACCCACGGGTGGTTACAAATACGAGTAATGATGGTCAGCGCCTGCCACCCAAAGTGAGTAATGCTCATCCTCACTTTGGGTGCGCGAGGAACAGCCCTCACGCTGCACGGTCTGTGCAAAGCGCCGTCTGCGCTCTGCCGCTGGCCAGATGGGGCAGCCTCTCCTGATCTGCAGCTGCTGAATCACATTGAGAGGTTAAAGCGCATCAAATGCTGCCCAGAATATCGGGCTTTTTAGCAGAGCGGTGACTAGCTGCCGGAGAAGTGCCATGTCATCCCCGAAGGGTGAAGAAATCTGCAAAACTGGTGGTGACGAGAGGGGTTATTCCTGTGCCAGCGCCTGTCCCGGTAGCCACAGGGCCATCCCACGCTTGGAGGTTGCCTCTCTCGGAGCCCTGCAGCCAGCCCTGCAGCGCGGACACACACCGAGGGACAGGTCTGGCAGCCCCCACGTGTGCGTGCGGCTCTCCCGGGCGTTACAGAACCCCGAGCGGCTCCAGAGCCGCCTCTGCTGCCTTGCACAGCCAAGGTGGTGCTGCCTCCTACTGCCAGAAGCACCCGGACCTGGACGTGGCTGGCGCGTCTTCGGGCCAGAGGTGCCGACCCGATGCGGCTCCCGCTGCCTCCGTCTCCTCAGGACTTCCCTGGGCTCCCTCCGAGGTGAGAAGGGGAGTCCCAGAGCGGGAAGGCTCCGCTGTCCAGCAGGAGCAAGTGAGGATGAAAATGAAAAACAAAATCTCTCTTACAGAAAGATAGAGCAGTTCAGATGCCGTGCTGGGTCCAGCATTAATGGACACATAAGGGCAATTGAAAACGGCTTTTTTCTCTTCACGGAGGTAAAGCTTAGCGTGACTGAAAAGTGACCCTGCAAACCAGGTAGCCTTCTCAACAAAATATGTTAGTTATGTGAGAAGGAGGGATGGCAGCATATTTATACTGACCTTTTAAAGCCGCTGCCTGTGCTGCGTCACTCTTCTTATTTTAAGAGAGATTTTGCAACCCAGATTTTGCTGGCAGTGTGGACCTGGTTCTCTTCCTGAGTCCCAGCTCACACAGTGATTTGCAGCAGTGCTTAAATCACCCTCAAAGTGATATGTAAGGCGGGAGAGGATTAGGCTATCTTTATAGACTAAATCGATAGAGGTGGACCCCCTTTACAGCAGTGGCGGAGCTGGCTGTAGGTCATGCTCGCACCGAGGCGCTAACAAGCGGCAACACAGAAACGTATGAAAACTTGGGAGCGAAATTCTGTAGGCAAAATTCATCATCCCAACCGAGATCAATAGGAAAAAAGTAAACAAACAGCGTGAACAGCAGTGAGTGAATTAAATTTCAGACAGTCATACATAATGGTAGCAACCTAGGCAGTATGTTTTATGTTTTTAATATGTTTTAATACATGGGAAGGCACTTTTTTCGTTTTTCTGCATGTATATTATTTTTGCTGCGTTCTTCCCTTCCCTGTCATGGCCATAACTCTCTTCTCATGCAAAGCAGCATACGCCGAGACTAATTGCACTGAAATTAATGTCGATGATTGAAAATCTCAACCCGTTTGTTCAGCTACCGAGTGCTGGAAGTTCCCTCTCTCTTCCTCTGGCCTCAATGGCATTTTTCAAACTCTGGTGTGTAAGGCTCCAACTCCAAGACCCTGTTGGGCCCATGGCTTTCCTTTCCTTGCTGCTGGCCAGGCTTGTGTCTTTGCTGTGACCAGAGCATCCCACATGCTCGACAGTCAAGTTTTATTAGAACCCTTGCTGCTTGTCATTCTTCAAGGGTTGTTTTTTTCCTTAGAACTGCTCCGTGTATCACAACACAGAGTATGAGCGTAACAGTGACACACAACAAGTTAACAAGGGTCGGTTAAAAGTAGTTCAGACCTGGTCTGAAGGAGCAAACGCCTTTGATGCCTCCTGTTGTAACCCATGGCCTTGCCACCGTTGCTGGCTCCCTCCGTCATCCCTTGATGCGCTCTGTGTTGGCATGACTTTCAGCTCGTGTGGGAGGTGAAACCTACCTCTTCAGAACAGTGTGGCATTATGTAAATAAAAATATGCTATGTGCTACCTAATCCTGCTCGCTGCTCGCTTTCCTTTTTTTTTAATGATTCGTGTAGACATAACGTGGCCCCTCATGGTGCGCTTTCCTCTGCTAACAAACAGCTCTTCATTGAGAATAAACACGAAGCTGCACGCAGGCAGGCAGGCTTTCTAAGAAGAGCTGAAGGCCCATGAACAATATGGGATTCAAACCCATTACATAAGGGATGTATGCAGCGAGAAAGCTGAACATCATCTTAAAAGTTGACATTTCCCACTTCTCACCCTCTCTGTCTTGAATGTGGCATAGCAACTGCCTGAGGAAGAGTAAAGATAATTTTAATGCAACATAAAATAAGGGGGAGGTGAGAAATACTATATTCTTAGTCAACATCCTATGTGAAAAAATCTCTCCCTTTAAAAGAACCCACCTTTAAAAGAGTTACCCAGTGAGAAATGAATTCCCAGCACATTCATAAGAGCAGAGCCTTCTGCTTTCAAAGAACAATAAAGGAGAGGCATTTGGGGGTACTGGGAGATACAGAAATAGGCATGTTTTAAATAGGCTCTGGCACGGGAAATTCCAAAGCACCAGCCTAGAGTGTCAGAATTGGCATCATCCTCCACCAGACCAGCCAGTGCAGAGGTGGTGGAACACAGTCCCACTCAAAAAACTCGTTGCATTTTAATGTACATATGTGGCACATTCCATGATGAGACCAGGCAGGTCGTAACCTGCGGTTTTGAAGGCCAAGTGGGGCTATTAACGTGTCTCCAGTAAATCCATCCAGCCTCTCCAAACAGCCCAGTCCACCCTCCAATGGTCCCTCCAGAGGATGCAGTAATAAAAGCCTTTCTTTCCATGACCTCGCAGAACTTAGAGCAAGGCAGAACCCCTGGATCATCTCGCCCGGCCACCCACATGTTGCAGCCCGTTCACTTTCACACAGTTCTTCTGTACTGACCTCAGCAACTTGCAGTCTGAGCAGCTGCAGAACCCGTAGTTTAAGTGCTCTTAACATCATAAAATGTATATTCATAAGGAGATTTACTTGCTAAATACCTTCATTTTTCTCCTCAATCTATATATCCCCAGCCTCATAATGGTCCATTAAATAACAGCTAAGTTGTGTCACGTTGGCAGTCGTTGCTTCAGCAGAGTGAAATGATCTGAGCTGAATTTCTGTCTGCTTAAACTCACCATCAGCATTGCTATTCCTCTTAACAAAAGTTGCATTTATGCCTGTCAGTGAACATATGCCTAACCTTAACTCTGAGTCAGGATGCGCGGGTCTTCTGCAGTTCCACGCTCCTATATACTCCTTCCTTGCCCTGCTATAGGCTGCGTTTGCTAGATGGTTCTTCTCCAGTCACTAGAGAAGATGCCAAAAATATTGTGAATGATTTCTCTCCTGCAAGTATCATCACAGTCTATTTATATGCTGTAGCTTCTGAGATTTGATAAGACTGGAGTATAATATGGCATGGATACAGATGCTGTCAAAGTTAAGCTAACACAACATATTTCACCGCTCTCCTACTTAACATGCATAGTACACAAATGGTTGCAAACTATCACTCTTTTAAAGAAGCAGAATATATAGATTTAATTTTTAATGATTAAGCTTGGTAGTTAATCCAAATTATTAGTTAACAATTGCTAAAACAGAGAAGTGTAATGGATTCCATGGATAATGAAAGTATTTATTATTTTAATATGCTGCATGGCTGGAAGTCTAAGTCAAGCCTTAGTCTACTGGTCACATATTGCTCTTGACTCACACATGGGACTCCCACTGAGGTGAGTAGATGGCTGTGCCCCTGAATGAAGAAATATAAATGGCTTTTTCCGAGTACTGGTGACAACATCTATCATGTCAACTGCAGAAGAATTGATCCATTTTAAATTATGAGCCCGGGCTGCAGAAGTTATGCCCGTTAGAGGCAGGTTTACCTGTTTTTTCTCCCATTTTTCCCCTTTCCTCTAGCTTTTCTCCACACAAAAGATTTTAAGCCCTATTTGTACTGTGAAAGTTCCTTTGTAGACAAAAAGCATGGTTAAAAAAGTGTTTTTATCACAGAGCAGGAGAGCTTTGAGGGCCGCTTCAGACTTGGATGAGTGCAAGGCACAGGCTTGACCCAGGGAAAGAAAGAACCGAAGCTGACGTGACGAGCGGGTTTTCCTGCTTGCGCAGGATGCAGAGCCCTTTCACCAGCCCCAGCGTTGCCAACCCTGAACAAAGCCAGGGCTGAGACAGCTGGGAAAGATGAGGATGATATGTCACGTTTTGGGTTTGCAAAACAAAAGGAGGAGGGGAGGCAGGTGGTCCTTGATGAGCAGCCACAGTTCTCCTGTATGTGCCCAGAGGGGCTCCAGGTCTGGAGTTTGACACTGCGGGTAGTACGTGTTGTGGGGCACGCGGTGGGGACAGAAACACCGCTCATGGACCCATCTCCCCCCTTTCATCCCTGAGACCGCCTGCTGACTCCAATAGGTGACAGTGACTCTTGAGCCAGTTGCTCTCCCAGACGGTCCATGCAACATGTTGGGAACCGTGGCCCCACTGAAATACACACTGACCCCTCTCCAAAGCATGAGCCAGGGTGCCTCTATCTGGGAGGCATCTTCACCTTCTCCTACTGCAGATCATCACTTCTCCTTCTCAATTGGCAGTGGTTTGCCAGGAGCAAAGAGATAGTCCAGCTACCAGTGAAGAGTAGGATCTACCTGGATGACAGGATGACTTTCGAAAACCAATAGGAGCTTAGGAGCTTAAAAAAAAATAAGAAGAAGGAAAAAAGGGTTTATGATGGTATCCTTTCATAAATCACTAATGTTTCAAGAGACGAAGTCATGGTTTTCCATGGAGTTGAGGCAGCCCATCATTGCTGGGTTGAGATATTTCTTCTGCCTTCCTGGCCTTTCAGGGGACTGTTTTGTTTCATGAGGGAAAGAAGGGGGCCCTTTGCGAGGCAGTAAGGTGTTTAATGCAATATTTGGGGACTTCTTAGTGGGTTTTTGCGTACAGAAGATTGTGTATTCAACTTAAAGGGCACAGACCTTTCAGAAATTCAAAGGATCTTTTGAAAAGAGGTTAAATATGTTTAAAATTTATGACTGTGCACCCATGCAAATTGGAAAAGGAAATTAAACTATATCTGCAGAAAAGGAAAAATAAATCTACTTACATATGATGTAATTGAGAAAGTTAACTCTACCTTTGAATGATGTCTGGACGAAAGGATAAGGTAATGCTGAGGAAGGCTTACTATCTGGGCTTAAAAAGCCACATGGGGCCATAGGGAAAAAAGGTTTGCAATATACATGTATACTTATTATGGATAGTTTCCAGTAGAATGAAAAGTGTAGCTAGCTGGCTTTGAGCTGAGAAAGATATGTAAACAGAGAATAAGTAGAATATGTTTTTTGGGGTTTTTTTTTTTTTGACTCTTCAGTATTTTCTGTTTAACTAGATCTACGCTCCATATAACTAATTTGAAAACCTACACACTGGTATTTTTTCCTTAAGTCTGTTTAATATTTGTGGATTTCTCATTTCCTATGCTGTGCAAAATAAACCTTTAGTCAAAATAGCTGGAGTGAGAACAAAGGCAAAAAATGATAGTGGAGAGATGTAAAGCAGAAGGAAACAATTTGTGCAGGCATTTCAGAGAGAAGTAGAGCACTGTCAGACTTAAAGAAAGCACAAGTGACAATATTTTCCTTATGCCTGATGCTAGAATTTCATGGTGGCCAGTAAGTCTACCCAGCTCTTAATGGGTTGGTGAAAGGTTTCAAGTCACTGAGACTTGCAGCAAACAGAAGTTGCCTCAGCACTTAGCAGAATATTGCTAAGATCAATAGGAAACTTCTTCCTTGGGACATAGAGTACCATGAAAATGAAGAAGTGATACTAATGCATGGACTAGCCAATGAAGACTTGCGTGTCATGTAATTTACTGGTGATACCAAAATAAATAAATTACAGAGCAACAAATAAGAAGTTAAATTGATGTTTGAAGCCCATCTCAGCATGGGGAGTTGCAATCTATGTGCCACATTAAAGGAGGCGGCGATCTCAGCTAAATTCCTAGTGAATGGGTATTCACCGAATGGTTTGTAACAATTGGGTCCCTGGGTGGCAATTTCACTGGAGAGGCCAAAAACTGAAAGAAAGGACATGGAATTAATATTGCTATGCTATGCTGTTCCTTTTCTGAGGGTAAGGGAGGACTTGCTTTTATAATGCTGATGCTGCAGTCCCTTAATGAGCACTAAATTCACTTAACAAAATTCTAACTCCTTCAGATTTCTGATCTAACTCAATATGTCAGCTTTACCTTGGAGCATTCTGTGTTTTGTTGGTCTACCAAGAACCCAAGAATCCATAAATCCAGCATTTCTTTTTATTCACTGTACCTATTAATTCCTTAGTATATTTACCCTTTTATTAAGAGCTTCCACTTGGTTAAGACTTGTTCAAGTATAAGCTCAACAGGAAGCATTTTCCTTTATACTGTAATAACTCTATATTGTTGCCTAGAGGGTGACAGAAAGTAACGTAAGATTCATAAAAATATAACTGTCTGAGCCAAGTAGATAGAATTATGGTAAGCATTAACCAAAGCGTATTTCTCTGTCCTATAGGGTGAAATCAGAACATCTTAATGTTTTCTTTCCTGGGTCACATAATTCTGCAAAAGAACACCCAGAGAAATAAGAGACTGCTCCTCTTCGATAGTTACATTCTGTACCAGGCTTTTGAGCAGGTTGCTAAATAAAATTGCTTTATTTCATTATGTGTCATTTTACATTTTACCCATGCACCACCCCATAGAGACCATTTGGCTTAAGATGCCTTCTTTTTTTTAAGCAATAAACAAGTTGAATTTTAAATGCATTTAAAGTATAATTCAGGATACATCTAGAAGCCCATTTGCAAGTTCGGCCATTAAATCAGTACGTCCTTAGAAAAAAAAGAGAAATGCATGTCTAATCCTCACTCATTCTTTACCAGGAAAATATATACAGATATAGATAAAAAACATGCAAAATACACCCTAGTAGATAAATTTTAACTCTATTGGAACCAGCATGATGCTTTCTGAATACAATTTTTTTTCCCACCCTTTTAAATCGTGTAGGGGAATTGTGGACATACTGACAAAGTTCAGAGCCAAGGGGACTAAGATTGCCTGTACATCTCTCACTCTCCTGTATAGATAGTGATCTCTCGCTGACAAGGCTTCATGGCAAAGCACTGGTCAGCTTGCCTGTCCCTACAGGCTGGTCCCTGGCGAGGAATCGGCCCTTGCTGGGAGGAGATGGAATAAGATACTCGAGGCCAGTCCTCCCAGGCACCACAAAGAAGCAAAAGTAAAGCAGCAGCAAGGTAAACGCCACAGCCAAAGTCAGAAAGGTGGAATTTGTTAACAGTCATGGGTGTGAAAAACAAAAAAAACAAGCAAACAAAAAGCCCTTGTACCTGAGAGACTGAAAGATTAAAGGATGCGATGATCTATGATAGTATTATCATTATTTTATTTCAGCAATTAGTTTTTTACATGGACATAGATATAGTTGTGTGTAATAAACAGGCTGGACTCTGTCTATTTGAAAACTCTAGACCGTTTTTCACATCTTGAGACTTGAGAATCCAGATATTTCCTTTGTTCTGATTGTCTGGTAAGATTTTACTTTTTTTATTTCTATATTTACTTTAATTCTTAAAAAGTCAAGAGGTGGAGATATGTTGACAGACTGGCAAAGGAAGCTATTCTTAATTAAAATTTTTTTAAAGTCTAAGATTAAAATAGTGTTCCTGCATATAAATCTGCTTAAATGAGCTGGACCCACTACTATGTCAAATCACTGCATAAATTAGAAAATGTAGCAGGCATAGCAAACACACTGGCTGGGGACTGGATGGTGCTAACAATTTCGGTAGTGCAGATTCTGCTTCCCCTCTGCCCTGTGTGTGCATGCAGCTTGGATGCCAGTGAGTTATTATCCACCCCTGCTATAAATTAAATTCTTTCTCGTAAAAGGGACTAGTGCAAAGTCCATGAAAAATCACTGCAAATTTCCCAATCTGCTTTAGTGCAAGCTGGACTGAGCCCAGAAAGAAACTGCGTATGGAAATTTGGGAGGCAGTCGTTATCTCTGTTATTTGCTGGTAGTGCTGGAAGGAAATATTGCAAAATGCCACACAGCCTGCTGTTCATTCTGCCCAGCTAACGCCTGCACTGAGAGCCAGCCTGCCTCTGAGCAAACCCGGCTCCATAGGAAAAGTCAAGCAAAGAGGAAAAAAGAAGAAAACAGGAGCTTCCGGAATTTTTCATTTTGGTTTGGTGGCACTTCTATGGAATCACAGGGAACTGGAGTAATTTTGCATTCCCAGATAAAGAGTGATATTGGCCACTATAGTGCCTGCTTGGTAAAGGCCACATGTCCACCACGTCACATCCGTGACATGGAGCAGGGAGGCCGGCCCCACTGCCTGGCGGAGGGCTCTGCCTGGAAACCTCCCTGCTCTTCAGAAATGGTCCATAACTTCCCTGCGCCGTCCTCTTCTGGCCTATAAACTGCTGCTGATGCTGAAATGAGGGTGGCTGTTCTCCTGCCCTCATAAACGGTCATTACGCTTTGGTGTAATGTAACAGTCTCATCCTCTGCCGGGAGAGGGGAAATTCAGAGGGGTTATACGCAGAGAGACGGGATCATGGCCACTCGGATTTACGCCTGCACAGCCAGAAAGTTAGATACTGAAAGCTGGAGGCCACACACAGCCCTCCAGAGCCTGTAGATTCAGGTTGCAGAGACCCGAGCTACGCGGGACTACTGCAGTGGCAGCTCCTTAAACAGCAGATGGCAAAGAGAAAGCTATCCTTGTTCCTTGCGTGACATCCTTCGTGACTAACATCTCCAGTGGAGGTGACCTGCATCCCTGTGAACTGCAGCACAACCTGCAGAATAAGCTGTTCTTGCACTTTTAAGACAAAATCCTAACGAGAAGCTGGTGACAGCGTTGCCCACTGTCCTGGCAGTATCTGGCAAAGTGGTGTGCAAGGGCTTTGCCTAATGCTGCAGGATGGCCCTTTCTAGGGCCCAGCACCCTGCAGGATGCCCAGAGAAGATTAAAAAGACAGCAGAAACCACAGGGCAGGTGGAACTCCTCCAACACATCTGCCGGGCGATGTGGTGGGACCTCCAATAGCCTGTGCGGGACGAGCCGTCACGTTGCGTGCAAGGGAATATATCCACAAAGCTGTTTATTTAAGTGATAGCGGAGGAGGAAGAGGATTTGCCCCAAACGCCTTCTTATTTATGTTCTCTACGAAGCAACCTACAGCTGTTTTATTATGCCTAATTTGTCATCCTTAGCGGATGCCTCTTATCATGTGCAAATTCCTTTTAAATTATTATATTGACACAGAAATAATAGATGCTTGATTTACATTATAATCTTCAGTGAGAGGGATGTCTGTATTTTTGAAAGTGTTATGATTTCAGTTGCTTCTCAGTGGGGTTTTTTTAGCTTGTGATTTTGCATCTCAACGTATAGAAAGGAAGGGGAGTTCAAGCATTCATTAGAGACACCTCAGGATGAGAACCCAAATCTGAGTCCCTTACCAGGACACCACAGCCATCAGCACAGGCAGCAGCCCATTAAAAAGCTCTTAAGTAAATAATGGCTGCGGTGATGATATAGTGGGGAAAGGAGCAAATTTTCAATTCACCAGGGTTAATAGTGATACGCTCTATTTTCTAAACAAAGATTACTACCCATTCTCTGGAGCACACATACACTTAATACACAACCGCAACATTAAGGCTGAGATAAGGAGGCAGATAAAACTCGCAGCGGGAAGCCCCATCCAATGCAGCAGTTATAGGCGCGCTTCCACCGCGCCGCTCAGCCGAGCGCTCCGGCACCGCGTTCACGCGGAGCAATGGGATCAGCCCAGCCCGAGCGCGCGCAGGGTGACCCCAGCCTGCTGAACACTGCCCAGCGCCGGCTCTGAGCAAGGTACCATCTTTCTGGGACCAAACCGAGCTAGTGGCTGCCTTGCAGAAACACCTCTTTTTTTTAAGCTCTCATGTGGCAATATTTAAAATGTTTCTTTTTCCCGGTGAGGCTGTGTGAATTTGGAAATAAAGAGCTCGTGCGCCGCGCAATGCTGTGTGCTGGCGAGGTCAGTATTTGGAGCAGGGGCCGGTATTCTTTATGACATTAAATGTCATGCTATACGCTGGACTTTTTTTGTCTCCTTAGTGAAGGTGAAAATGACTCGGGGGAGGCAAACTAGTTCGGGAACACCTTCTTTGTACTGTGATACAAAAATCTTTTGCCTGGCCATAAAAACATCTTCCCTCTGCAAATGTAAATAACAGCACTAAAGTGCAAGGGCCAGAATCGAGCCCCAAAGTAATTAAGACCCAATGAGAGGGCAGGTGGTTTCAGCAACACTCATCTCACCAAGCATTTGCGCTGCCGTGATGTGAGAAGAGCTCAGGGTACCCAGGGCAGGGAATCTCTCTCTATTTCTCCAAAAGGGGATGCATTAAAGGCAAAACTGGCATCAGCATCATTTGCACTGTGAAAGAGCTCTTTGCATTTTCTGTGTAGTTATTTAATATCCCCAGTTTATAGGCCAGCCTTTAGAATTATGCCCCAAATGATTTTACTGGCTATCTGACTGTCATTCTATTTAACACAGTCTGTGGTTTGCTAGTTGATGATAGCTTAAGCGGAATTTAATTGGTAACATATTGTCAGTTGAATTAAGAGCCATATGATACAGATTTAAACCTTGGTAATTTTTGCATAAAGAACAATCTGTCAACAAATCACAGCAAGAAAAACAGCCATAAATCAAATTGTCAGGTTTATTAGTAATTGCAGAAGTTTTGTTGTCTTGTTTGACTAAAGTCTATCTCTAGTAGCTGCTGGAGAATGTTTCTCTCGATGCAGGTGTTTTGCAGATATGCAGATTTTATGCTTCCTGGATGCATGCATGCATATAAACATATGCATATATGTGGCACCTGCTGCTGCCAACATAACGATCTAGACAGCTTCTCCACCCCTGACTTCCTAAATAGATCAAACCACAACACCGCAGTTAGATGTGCTATATACAGTCATAGCCACATACATTTGATCTTGTAAAGCTGAGGTTGTATTTAGAGGAAGAAGATGTGCTTTCACAATACCTTTGAATTTATGGTGGCCAGATTTGCTTTATTAGGCCAAACATATTCTCCAAAGATTCACATTAAAATCCTCCTGACAAGAAACTGGAACTTTGACTCAGTCCTTTCCTTCTTTCCTTCTTTTTTATTTTTTTATTTTTTTCCTGAAATCCTGCAGTCCTGAAACCGATTTTTCACCCTGACATTAATCACTCCTGTGCAGTGTTTCCCTTAGCATGTCCCGTTTTGCAAGTTAGCAAGCTGGTCTCATGCAATAACACAGTCATAGCCAGCCTTATGCTGGGGGGCAGAAGAAACACCCCCAGAAAAGGCCGCCTCACCCCATCTGTTTTTCTGAATGGTCAAGGATACGCGAACTCGGACAAGCCGTGGCAGCTGAAGGAGCAGATATCCAGTGGGCATCATTACGGAAAAGATGGGCAATCAGAAAAAAAGCACCCAATGAATATTTTATTTAAAAGGCCGTCTTATATATTGTGATTACCCTTGGGTGACAGCAACTACCGGAGCATGTCTATCATTCATGATAAAAATTGCAGGATGATCTGCACCACTGTTCCCGAGCTTGATATAAGGTACAGTGGCTTTTACAGAAACATAATGTTCATATGTGGTAACAAATACACTATACAGAGACATGCACATAATTAAAACGACGCTCGCTGCCTTGCTAGCACCATTTGCCAAAGAATAAGTTGCATGCAAGTGGATTTGCATACAAATGAGATACTGTCAGAACAATAATGGGACTTTGATAAGACCACATTCTCATGTCATTAAGTCACTTCAGTAGCTAAGGAATATGTAGTTAGCATTAAATGAGGATCAAAGTTGATCATTTCCCTTCCCCCCCAAAATTAAAACAAAAGCAAGCAATGCACATCCATTTCAAAATACTAAGGCAATTTTTAAATTGAAAAGATATCGCTCTTAATGTCATCCTGAAAAAGTTTGTGATGAACTGCTGAAGTAAAAGTTACTCTTTTCAAGGCAGAAAGTAAACCTATTTATTGTATACACAATCGCCAGCAAGTCTCCATGTCACCTGATTGCAAGGCAAACACAGCTGTAGTATAGTGTGTGTTGTTTTTTACATAAATAGATCTTGTAAAAGAAAACATTAACATTCAAGTTTATATTTAGTTGTATGCTGAAGCGTCATTTAAATCTGTGTAGGCTAAATACAGACTGAAATCCTGTGGTGAACTGGGGCCTCAGTACAGCCTATGTGTGTTGTACTTTATTCTGTACTTGGAGACCTCTTGGAAATGTCTGAACTTTGGACTTGATCCAGCTATGCTGAAATCAATGATAATTTTTCCATTGACTTCAATGAAAACAGGTCTCTTCGGAACAGTCTGAACTGAGATGTATTGCTCTACTTACCCTATAAAAAAAGCTTACAGAAGGCCGTCTCAAGGTCTGTACATCATATGGGCATTAGAAATAAACAGGTATGCAGTAATTTTCATGCTTTTGTCATACATAATCAGAGGGAGAATTAAATACTCAAGTAACAAAGTCAAAGGAGAAATCAAAACTTAACTAGCTTTTTGCTGTGGGTGGGAGACCTGCTAACCCTGCGTGGCAAGAAGGGGTTTTGAAATTTAGTTAACTTCATCTCTAACTTGAAAATTGGTGCAGGAATCACTCAGAGGAGGGTAGAAATTAATATTAATGATTTCATTTTGACAGGAATGAACTCATTACCATGCACATTTCCAACGTTTTTCAACAGTTAATTTTAGCTACTGGAAAAAAGACCTCTTGCTAACTGAAAATATGGTAATTTCACATTAAAAACTGTGCATTAAGAAGTCTTTCTTTGCCAAAGTTAGAAATACTTGACAGAGGTTTATAAACCACACTGAGCACCTAACAAACTTTCAATCACATATTATGAGAGGACTAAAATATCCCAAGTTAAAATCAGTTGCTTGATTCAGTTTTTGCAACGCATATCTTTTTTAGCTACAGCTTTTATGCCAAAACAACTAAGACATATGGGGACAAGAAATGCACTGGCCCCGCTAAGATTCCCTAGATTTCTTTCCAGAAAGAAAATACGGCATCGTGTTTTCATAGCAGACACGTTCAGTGGTAAGAGCTACACTTCTGTATCAGGGCTTCGTCCCTCCTTCCCGACCACTGCCCTCCCAGGACCGGCCGCCCATCCTTCCTCCATCCACATTCTCCAAAATTTCCAACTGTTTTGGAAAACAAAAGGGGCTGGGGCTGGGGCACATGAGCCCTCCTGGTGCAGACCCGCACTGATAAACAAGGAAAACAAACGTCTCCAAACGCTGTCAAACCCACCAAACGCACAGCGCACAAACTGGGGGAGATTGCCGGCATTCCCTTTCCGTTCCAATCATCTTCAGGGCTGTTTGTAACATCGGTTGGCATCATGCTGCCAAGCACAAATGCGATTTCCAAGTTGGAGTTGCTTTCATAAAAGGGATTAGTTCAATTTCCCAGATGTCAGACAGGTGTGCAGTTAAGTATACACTGGAATTCAGTTTGGGTGATTAACACTCATAATGACTATTTGGCTATGACAGTCAGATCCGTATTTTCAAAACCTGCCCCTCATTGTTCTAGCACATTTACCTCACTTATAACCACAAGTCAAATTCAGGATCAGCTAGAAGGAAATTAAGGACCAATTTATTATGCTTGTGCTGTTTGTATTGCATTCATCATCACTAGAAGAAAGTGATCGTGAAAAAAAAAGGAAGGGTGAAGAGGTATTACGCCAGTAAAGAAAGAAATGAAGATGTGTCAGTCAATTCCACGTGGTCTTGCCAGGAAAAAAGGAGAAAAGAAAATATATTTTTGGATTTCACAGTCTCTTGCATCTCTTTGTCCTTTTCTCGCAAAAGTTGCTCACTCCCAGGACACCTCCCGCCCCTATAATCCCCCCTCTGCCCAAACACTAAAAAAAGCATCTGCTGCAAGTAGTTGGTGAGGAATGGGAGCTCTGCATGGTAGTGTCTTTAAAAGGTCACTGTTGTGAAAATCAAACTTAGTGGGAAAAGAAGTGTTTTCTTACTGGTGGCATTGCTGCCTTTGCCACTGGTAGCCCCTTCAGGGCCACCAAATGCAAGAGCTCCTCTAGACAGGTGTATTTTGTTAAAAAAGGCAGGAGTTTGGTAAGAGGGACGGCTGGCAGTGTCCAGGTGGGGTGATGACCAGCTTCTTTCACCAGATAGAAATCCACCAAGCAGATTTTAAAAAATACATGCCAGTATTTTATATCCTAGCGTTTGGACTTTATATTCTTCGGGACTTGAGATGAGGTGTTGGAGGGAAGGGGTGAATAGAGACTCCCTTGCTCAGAAGTGGGGCCCACTTATAACTGGAACTGGGGTTAGGATATCAGAGGATTAGATGTAGCCGGGTGCTTACAACTTTGTAGGAGTTTAATAATATTTTGTAAGTGTCTGGTGTTGTGGGTTTCCTGTTGCATGTCTAGCCCTGACCCTGAATGTATTATTCAGCGATTGCTGCTTAATTATGTGTGTGGTTAATAAAACCTCTCAGTCCTGATTTGATTCAACTACGTGAGCCCAGCAGTTTTTCCTGCTACAGTCACAATCTGAGACTACTGCGACTGCACACTGTGACTCCTTGTAGCCTGTGGAAAAAAAAACACATACGATAGGCAGTGATGAGGGTTTTCAGTAAAATAAAGCATCTTTCCATCCTAACAGTGACGTGGGGGCATGTAGCTGGAAGAGTGGATGCACAGAGGAACCAGGAGCTGCCAGAGGTCAGTTTGGCTTAGCAAGCCCCGCAAGTCTTTATTGCATTTTGGAGCCAACCCCGCACGGTTAAAATCAGCCTCCTCTCCCCGGCAAACGAGCCTTCCTTGGGTGCCTTCCTGCATGCTTCTCTCCTTCACAAACACACCTACACGACACCTTGCTGGCTGCCAAGCTGCGACAGCCTTTTCAGAGCTCTCGTAGTGCTGTTCTATTTTGTGGATGCCAAAATATCTTAAGTTGACTTGGTCCTTCGTGCCTTGCTGACATTTTTAAAAGCACCTTTGTAAAAAGACCAAGTAAAAAAATCTGAACATGGCTGTTCCACAGTGTGATTTTTGCACCTAGATATTACGTTATTATATTTTCTGTCAAAGAGCAGATTTAAGACTTACAACTGCAAAAATACCAGATGGAGTTAAAAAAAAAAGTTTCCTTTTCCTATTAAAAGTAGACATTAGAAAATAACCTCTTTGGATAGTTTATCACTCATCTTTATTAATTCTGAGGATAATGTCAAATAAAACACGGACTAGTTCTTTTCTGCATCAGGTTCTGTGAGAGCAAATTAGTGTAGGTGGAACCAATAATAACTCCAAGGAACATTGTGAAAGCAACAGCATAAAAAGGTCTCTTGGCATCTCTGAAGATGGATTATGGGTCTGATCTCCTTATGATGACCTTATGATCACTTGTTCGAGTCATGCGAGCAGAACTGGGCCCAGAAATGACTTCCATAACAATAAAGCACCATCTTAACCTCACCTCAAATGATTGCCACGTTGCACTGAAAAGTACTTAGGGGACCTGTTGACTCAAAAAACAGTGGCTGGCTCAAACCCACGGAATTCACTCAAACATAAAATAACAATCCCAAGGCTAACCAAAAGAAAAAAAAAAAGTTCAAATGGAAAGGGGATAACTTTAACTATAGCATTTGCTAATTTACTGTCATTGGAAAAATGGCACAAAGATATTAGAAATTGGGAGAGAGATCAAAAAAAAAATTTACAGTGATATTAGGTAATGTAATGGGCAGAAGAAGCTCTCTCTGCAGTCTCTGCTTACTTGATACCTGTGCAGAATTATGCCTGCAGCACCACCAATCAGATCATCTTACAAATTCAGCTGATTTCTGATCAAAATACTTTACTGGATTTGCCCTGTGACCAGAGGGTCATAGGAAGACCTACTGTATGTAAGAGAGGAAGAAGAAGATGAGTAAGAACGTTAAAAAAAGAACCAAAAACATGAAATACTTTTGATTAGCATTTAAATACCTCAGTGATGAATATAAACTCCATTGGAGAAGACCATTTGGGCTTTTCACAGATTTTAAGCTGCGAACCCACTCAAATGGTTTGCTAGTACAAGAATTTATTTACTTCTTTAGCAAAAGAAAACAAGGCTAAATGCTGAACTTCTTAACAAAGTCAAACTATTAATAAAACAATTTACACACGCACTGTGCAAGTTGAACCCATTATAATCTTAAAGCAGAAAGGTAACACTAGGGTTAATTCACCACTGAAGGGAGTAATTAGGTGGAATTTACATCTCAAAAAAAAAAAAGAAAATAGAGGAGATATGAATTTTGCTAAAATCTTAAATATGCAGTATTTGGTGGATTTTTTTTTCTTTTTTAATAACCACTGGTATAGTTTTTCTTCCACTGAAATCAACAACATTTTTGTTGACTTTTCCTGGAAGTAGAACTTCAGCAGTTTCGGATTCTAATGAAAATGAAGTGTTGGAAAATAATTAATCTGAAGTTTGGCGGTACGGAGAGAGTGAAATTATGAAAACATAACTGTTGTATACAACACTTTCTATAATTCAAAAATTAACTTCCAAAAGCATAGGAAATGTCTTGGGCTTTCTGGCTAAAAGTAATACAACAAGCAATTACTGAGGCACTGATATACAATTTTATTTTAAACTGGTAAATATATGTTATTATATTAAGCCATAGTCAGTAGGATAAACTGAAATATGTGTATATATATGATTCTTCTTCTAAAGTAAGTATGCAATAGCAAAATCCTATTTTGTAGACCAATAATTTACAAGGAGGCATTTTTTTTTCTTTTTTTCCAATGTTACTTTTCCTTTTGGATATATGTCTCTATATATGTCTATTTACTATACTACATGTCTATATTATATGCCTTTATTATATATGTCTATATAAAAAGTTTCAGATTGTAGAGCATGAACTGTGAGAAAACATTTATGTCGATAATTGATTATTGTCCAATAATCAATTTTGTCTTTCAAAGTAATTTTGTGTTAGAAAGTGTAACAGCTTCTCCACCTTTGTCCCAGCATGGGAGCTGGTTCTGTAAGTTCAAATATTCATTCAAAAGTATAGTTCAAGCGTGCTGGATAGCTAACCCAACACTCTATTTTCTTTTCCAAAAGTGTTTTCATGCTTGTTTCCATAGCTTGGATCTAGCTCTTTATCACTTCACTCCCTTCATCGTAGTGGTTTATTCAATCTGACAAGGCTTCGGGGTTTTTCTTTTTATTTATTTTATTCAGTGCAGCTGAGAAAACCCTCTTACAATGTGTCAATTTTAATATTTGCTTACTCCGCCAGTGCACAAATGAGTATATCGAGGTTTCCCTGTAGGGAAGTAGGAAGAGCAGATGTTGCTGCCGCACCGCGCGGCGCCAGTAGCAGCATCTGGGGAGCAGGACTTGAGGACTCTGCACCTACTGCTGCCCTCCCAGCTGCATTTTACCCTCTCCATCCCCCTCTCTTGGCGTTCATCGTTCAGGCAAAACCTGACGCTGCTGCCTCGCTGAGCCAGGACTTGCTGCAAGTGGAGGGGGCACTTCTGGCCTCTCAGACCCTCTGAAAATAGGGTCTAGTCCATCTCCCATTGGGTTCCCAAAATTAAAGGGTTTGAAATTCTTTCATGGTTGCTCCAACATTTCCTTGGATATAGATAGACACAACAAGACGCACTTAACCCCCAAAAGGATGAACGCTCATCAGCTTCTAATTGTGTTTTTTGGAAATGTGAAATGTAAAGCACGAGGGAAATGCAGTGCTGTCACAGCTGTTCTCAGAGCAGGTCACCTGCCTTCTTCCTTTGGGGCAAAACACATTGCTACATTCATACATACATGCAAAATACATTCTTTTTCTCGAAGGCTCCCGTGAAGACTCTTGTCATGTCTCATTCTATGCATAGAACAGACTTGAAGATTTTATTATTAACAGTGCCTTTATAAATTGTTGATATAATCAGCTAACAGTTTAGTAGCTAGTCATTGCTTCACCTGTTCCATAATACTGATTATTTCAATAAAGATGAAAATTGAGGAAATTACCTGAAGGTTTTACCTTTGAGGAATATTTCTGATAACTCTTCATGAGTTTTCTGTTCTATTAAAGCATAAGCTTTCATCAGTCATTTAAGTTATCTGGTAGTTTATGTAGCACATGTGAAGTGTCCTTAACAGAAACCTGCATAATCTATCAGTTTAAAAGATTCCTCAGAGGAAAGAGAATTTCTGTGTTTTTCTCTTTTATTGTTTGCCCCTTCGGCTCATCATATTAAAATTACATAATTAGTCTGCTGTTCAGTTATAGTCCAGAATATCTACATTGCTTCTGGGAACAAGACCTGCTGATTTTTAAGAACATGGATTTTTTTATGAAAAATTTGCTTCTCTGACATAGAAAAAAATAGAAATATTTATAAAAATGAAGACATATGCATTGCGAACTGCTAGCTAGTATAATGCTATTGTCTTTTGTAGATACTTGCAGTTCTTTCTTTGAAAATATTTTAAGGACTGACATTGTCAGGCAAATGAATTACAAAGGATGCTGCAGTCAACAGGAACGCAAACACACACACACAGACTTGCAGATGCATATGTATTGTGCATCTGTATATATGGTTGTACTTTGAGCATATAAAAATATATTTCTACTCAGTTTATAGGTCTGTCTTTTTAAAGAATTTAGAATTTATGAGACTATTAAAAGACAAAAATTACATTTGTGATCAAAAAATCTATGAAATAGACAAAAATGCTATTCAGAAAACTTAGGTTAGTTGTAAAGTTTTCTGCTGAAACATGGTATATGTAGAAGTAATTAATTTTGCTCAGTTGGATTTTATAGAAATACTATTTTGATTGCAATGATAGGATACATTTGACATAATTTAATTGTGATATTCTGAGTTTGGGTCTTTTTTTTAAACTATCTGAGATAGAGTTGCCTATTCTCAAGCAAACAAACTGTTACACAACATTGTGTTTGTGCCACTATGTAATGAAATACTATAATTGATATAGGTCTTCTACCACACTGACTATCATACAGCACAATGTAAAATAAATTACTGGAAAAGAACAGCATTTTTCTAATCTTAGATGCTTATATAAAGCATTCTGGATTGTTGCATTTTAGGGAAGTGACAATTATTCTCTGTATATTCACTTGATTCATGAATAGTGCAATTTTCAGACATTTGTATTTGGTTAACAGTACTCAGAAAGAAAAAAAAAGGCGAAACACCACAACAGATAGACGAGAGATTGTAAACCAGATCCTTCCATGTTGACAGACTAATTAATCTGATCATTCCTGAAAGCCAAAGTCTGCCCATGTGAGCAATTGCAGTGAACGAACGCTCAGCTACGGTGGTCACCTACAGACACTCTCCAGTCACCTTAGGACTTAATACTTCTCTCACAAAAGCCAACGGCAAATCTTTACTGATTCCATTTTTTTTTTTTTTCAGAGAATTGAGCAACCTTGCCTCAGTAACTGCCACTTTCCCACAAAAAATGGCAAATAATAAGCTGGAAGTTTGCCCCTCCAAAGCAAAAGCATCCCGTTCCTGAGAGACTGCCGGACAGGAGCTGCCTGGGCACTGCAGGAGGAACCTGACCTCCTCTTGGCTTTCTTGGCACACATGAAATGAGCTGTGCAGAGGCTCCCGGTCTCCTGTGGCAATATCTAGTTTGAGTATGAGTGCCAACAGGTGAATGCGAGCTGCACTGGTGTGTGCACAGGTGTTGCACAGTCAGTCATGCCTAAAGGGCCACGATCTAGCGTGCCCCAACGCATATTTTTATCTGTAAGGAAGGGAAGCGCATCAAATAATAGCACCAAAAAGAGAGGAAAGAAACTCTGCAGCCATAAATGCAGCTAATGAAAAAATATCCTGTAAAAGAGTGCATCCGGGATTCTTCTGTCACTTTTAAATTTCTCTTATTTGTGAGCAATCTTTCTCACAACTTGTGCAGCAGGTCACAGCAGTAGGCTATTAGGGGTTTTTTTTCCAACAACTCATCAGGCAGTAAGGCAAAAGAAGCTCGTATTAAATTCTGATCATCCTCAGAACACAGCATATTTCTAGCAATATGCTACCAGGAATAATATGAAAAACATAAAATCAAATTATATTTTTTTGCATTTATTTATTTATTTTTACAAAATTCTCATTAAGTTTCATATCACATTATGAGCCGCAATTGCTGCTGTAGAAAAGCAACAACCTAGAGCATCAGATATTCTCTGGTGGATGTTTCAGACCCAAACCTGCTTAGCTTTTAAGATTAGACAAGATCAAGCCTACTTAGACGAGGAAGGCCATCTGTTTTCAAGAATCCAGCTGCTATCCCTTCAAACACAACTCACTGTGGACTCCTATAATTTATTAATCCCAGGATAAACGTGTAAGTCTGCAATATCATTATTTGAATTCTTTATACCATTAGCTTGAACATTTTATCAACTGCTGTGCAGGTAACAGTCAAAAAAAAGCTAAGGAGATTTGTCAACCCTCATAATTAATATCTCCCTTCTTTTAAGTTATCAAGACTCCAGTTTATCACTGGAACCTAAGCATATGCCTGGCTTCCTGTGTGTGGGCAGTCTGGTGGGAAGATTAAAGTCTGGCATGTGCTTATGATCCATTCAGTACCTGGGAACCTATGCTTAAGATGTTGCCATCCCGAATTTGTGTCTGAAACGGGTCCACGCAGGGGCAAACACACATACAATGCTGTTTTGTTATTTCTAAGCCAGATTTCTGCAAAAGGGCAAAAGCCAAAGACTCCACTGGACCCACGTGCACCTGGTATTTTTCTGAAACAAAACAAGCCTGGAGTTATGTCAGTCCCCAGGATTTATGGGCTGGATTTAAAAGTGAAAATGGCTTTTGTTCAGTCAGACAACTCCGAAATGGCTAAATGACTGGATGGATGTTAATAAAACTTCCCTTTCATCTGCAAAATGATCGTGTCTGGTCCCAGGTGGAGCATGATAAATCAATGCAAAGGCTACTTTTCTAAGAAAGCTTTAAGTAACTGAAAAGCAGGGTTCAGAATATGAGAGCTATATTAGTTTCAGCTTCAGAGTGTTGCTACCATGATTTTGAAGGCCTCCTGCTAAACATATGGTGAACAAGATAAAATAAATATATCTATATGTATGCACAAGTATATGTTTGCCAAATCCAAAACACCAAAGTCCTTACAGCATGTTATGTTACGTGAGAAGTTATGAAGAGTTCGTTCAGGTTAATTCAGGTTAATTATGTGTTTCTTATGAACACCTCAAAGAGGCAGCACAGAAGCTGCACAACCCTTTTGCCTGGTCACACTCTGCCCTGCTCCCTTCCTTGCCTGCAACATGAGAGGGGTTTCCACTTCCAGGCTTTTCACTCCTGGAGCTTCCCTGGTGGCTTTTTGAAGAAAAGTAAAGTGGGTGTTTAAAAAGTAATTTTTTGTGGGTAACTTCTGACTAATTTCTTCAGGCCCACTGGCTCATGTGTAGATGGAGAATTAAGAAGATTCTATATATCTAATATATTAATATTTATCCCTACTTGTTTGAGAACTAGATGTCCTAGATGCTCAAAATATTGAAAAGCTGACTATAAAAAAAAATGAAACTCGATATTGATAGTTAAGAACTCATCCCAACCACTATCAAAATCATTGGTGGTTAGATCCTACTGCTGCACATCCAGTATAATACAAGGCAATATGCAGGAATTTCCATAGGTTACATTGTAAAGCTCTGTGAGCAGCAGGAAAGCAATCTCCACATAATTTTGCAAGTGGTTTCATGTTATCAAATGCTCCCTATCAAATGTTGAGACAAACTGAGTCGGGTTCACCAAATAGATATATACTCTACATATATATATATATGTCTATAGTGAAAGAACAACTTCTAAATCAGATGATTACATAACTGTTATTATTCTAATAATTGCAAATATTTACATTTATTTTATTTGTTATCAAAATATAGTAAACTATAACCACAACCGAAGACCAACTAAAATCTGTTTTGCCTTCATGCCAAGGGTTCATTTGAAGGCTCCAGAAACTGTCCATGACTGAAGAGATGTGAACACTTACATTGCCAAACTGTTGTACATCTGATGTGAGGATGTGTGAAACACCTCTGAACACTTTTTAGATAGTCATATAAGAGCATGAGAAAGCAGAAAAAAAAATCTTCTCCTGGAATGATTTACTTGTAAAGGTTTATCAATACCCAGACAAGACTAAAGAACCTGTCCAATTTAGGGAGAAAATAACTGGAAGGACACATGGAGAAGAAGACCGAAGCAATATAGCCTAACCAATTTGGTGGGCCAAACACACTGCATGCAGAATGATGGTGCAGTAGTGCCATAGCATGTGCTAGGAAGAAGTCTGGCAACAGACATGTCTTTCATGAGGGGCTCAAAGTAAGTGAAGTTGTTCTTCCAACCAACAAGCCTGGTGTGGACAGCAGAGAGCTTGCAAGGCCCATCTTGTTTCAACAGCACTGGTCTGAGCAGTGTGTGGATGGATGTGGTTCAAGATTTTCATAAATGACGAAAGTTCCCTTTAAAACTGCCTGAAAAGCAAACAGTGCTGGGGGAAAGAAAGCTGATGTCTCAGAGACACCTGGCTACAGTGACCTCCAGATCTGCAGCATGGAGGACTGGTGCGGAGGACTGCAGGAAAGCACAACAGCTCTATGAGCATCAACCACGCTGCTCCAGGTCATGCTCCAGGTTATGCTATGAGGATCAACCATGCTGTACGCCAGCATGGCTTTTGGTGGCTGCCACGCCACCAGCTTATGCTTCACATAACCGCTGGATGATGCCCCTGTGAGAAGACTCACTGCATGGGCAGAGACAGGGTTGGAACCCTGGTTAATCAGCTCGAGCTGCGTGGAAGGTTAGGACGGACCTGCGCTGCCTCCTTCAACCTGCCCTGATGGTGGCTTCGTGTCCATCTCTCAACTAACACAGTGAGAGTGGACAAGACACGTATCTTCCCTGTTAGAGACACAGGACTGATCTTTCCCTCCAGAATGGATCCAAAGGGTAAAAAGGCAAAATTATCCGCAGCGCCCAGGCCTCATCGGGAGTATCCCTATGGCTGTAAATAGGGTGTCTTACATATGCTTTAGGAAGTGCAAGGTCAGCATAGCTCTGCTGGTTTGTCAAAACAGCACTGATTTACTCCATCTGAATCAGGAGTCTAAAGAGCAGATGTGCAATCAAGAGATCCTGATCCCAGATAGGTGATTTCTGCTGCCACTTACTAAAAGTGCTAAAAAGGCATGAGGAAGCTTACTTGTTTTATCTTTCCATGATTATTTTGTGCTGTAATTGCAAACATCGTGTGTTGAGTCTGACAAAAATTAACTTATGCTTTGGCAAATACTGGCAGTTTCCTTCATGTTCCCCCTGATAAAAGTAGTCTGACTTTGATATTGCTTAAAGCAGTCATAGTCTTTGTTCTTCAGAAAAGATAAAGCATTTCTAATTCTAGGTTTTATAATACTACAATATGGAGAGACAGATTTTATCTTAATAACATCTATATTATGATAAAGAACCAGCTACATGACAGGAAAGCGAACATTTCAGTTCATCTACAATTCTTCATCACATCAAAAGACACTACATGTGAGAATGATATGCTAAAACTTCCCATTATGCAGTTTGGAAACACATATATTTATTCCAAAGCAATCAGTATTGTTAAGAGTAACCTCAATAGCTGATCTAGATAATGTTTCACCGCCAAAATTGATACTTTAATTACAGTGTAATAAGATACTGATCTTATTTCTGTACATCTTCTAAGGTATTTCTGTGAGCAGGATGCTGAATGTAAAGAGCGGTTTCTGATACAATAATTGCAAATAATAACACAGATGCTATCCCTCCCAGCTATGTTGTGACACCTAAACTGTTGTTAGTTTTTAATGGAAGCGGCGATGAAATAGGATAAACTCAACAAGAATTCTATTTCTAGAAAAAGGTAATAATTTCTGTGAAGGAACAGAGAATCACTTGAACCATTCATCACCCCAAAGAGAGAATGAGTTGTTTATTCTGTATAGAACAAAATAACAAACAAAGTCCTCTGCATCTTCCAATAACTGAAAACATGAAAGTACGCGGTATAAACCATATGCATGCGAGCTCTCACTTAATATGCACATAGGTAACCATATTTTAAAGGGCTCTCTCTCACATAAGCACTTTCAGTCATTTACGTGAAAATTAAACACATTATTTAGGATGGACCTGATCCTGCCTACCTTGTTCGTACTGAGATGTCTTACCCTGCGGTAGTCCCATGGATATCAAGCAATATCTCTATATTGCTCTTCAATCTGACTATGGGTGGTAGATTTCACCTATATATAGCAAGTGGCTCCATTTAAAGTAGTTAATTTAACCCTGTATCACTGATTTAAATATATATTATCTGTTAGCACAAAAGCAACTTGGGAACAATTAGAGTCCCCCTATCTCCCCCACCCCAAATTCTGCTAAAAATCAATGAATAATATGCAAATTCTGAAGATTTTTTTATACTAACCAAGTTGAATTCTTAATATGAGACAAGAAGAAAATCATAGCTTAGCATACACCAGTAGATGTAATAAATAATGAACAGCACTAACAGCTTAACATCATAAGGAAACAGATGGAAAACTTCCCTCCAGAGATCATTGCATCTAGTATTAGAGAATGAGTTTCTGGACGTGCACAGGGTGAACAGTTCAAGTCTGAATTACAATGAGGTTTGTAACACTTTTCTATTATAAATGTAAGAATTTCATGTCTTCCTTTTAGAAAGTAGTGCTATTATAGCGTTCATCTGTTTCACTGAAGACATGAAAAGCAAAAGGCAAAATCTTAAGCTGCTAAAGCGTGCTTAGCACAATCAAATCAAGACCTCGCTCTGGGAGTACCTTCACTGGGTTTCCAGAATATGGTAGGGCTACAATGCCATCATCTGTCCAGAGAAAGAAACAGAATCAAAGCTGTATGCCATCTCTTTCCCTGCTCTTCTGAACACGGAAAACTGAAAAACACTATTAAGTCAAAAGCTACTGTATTTGTAGGTCAATGACTATTAAATGCTTGAATAATAATAATGAAACAGTGTCCAGTCTATTACTGTGATAGCGCTTCCTTTTTCACAACAAGTAGCTTGGTGGTGTGGTCAAAGTGCTTTATAAACAATGAATAGATGAAATAGAAATTTCTCATGAATGCAAAGCCCATTTGTTTGGATTGGATAAACCATGCTGGAAAAGTGAACCAATTGTCACATCTTACATGCATTTATTTGCATCTTTTTCTGACATGATGCCCAAATAACACATACGTGCTCTGTATCACTGGAAGTAGCTGAGCTATAGCAAGACATCATCCCTGGATGCCTCAGTGAGACTCCTAGCAATGAGCCTTTGAACCCATGGCACGGGTTCTGGCATTATAATATGAATTTGCTCAAATATGTATACTGCATGAGTAAGATTAATATCCCTATGGCCTGTGGCCTGCTGTTAATAGGATCTCAAAGCATGTTGTAAACTCCAACTCTGGAGACTCTCTTTTAAGGGTCTCTTTTTTTAAGTGTCACAGCATCTATTCACCACATACGAAAGTACCACATATGAAAGTACCACATATAGAATAGCTGTGCAAATATTACTAAATTAAGCTTCTCAAGAAGATGGAGTTTTTCCCGCTTCCTTCCTTCCTCTGCTCTCCTCACACACCTTTCCCATTTTACAGACTGCCAAGGAGACATAAAAGTGAAACACTTTGCTCAAAAGCTTTGAAGTCCATTTCAGCAGAGCGTGCCCAAGTCAGGCAAATTCCTATGTGGTCTGTCAACTGTTAGACAACTTCTCCTCTGACATCAGCTGGATGTGCAAACTGCCACTTTCTATTCTTGTTTTAGATATTGAAACCTATATTGATTTTGAAGGCTGAACTTTTAGATGGCTAAAACTCTGGGGCAAGAGTAGGGTCAGCCAGAACACCTTTGGTAACAGGATGAGGGGCGGAAACTGATATTCTCCTGACAAACTTGCTGAGCTTATAAATGTCTAGTGTTCATTAGTTTATATGTAATCCTGGCCAATAATTTCAGGCTGCTGTTCCAAGAAACAAATTACTTCCAAATGCAGGACTTTACAGAAATGGGTGGAAGAGGACCAGCTGAAGAATGTAAGGGAAACTGAAGAATTATGTCAATATTAAGACTACTCAGTAATTTTGTTTTGTATGGTTTGATATTGAATCATTTGATTCTCCTCTACGGCACCTTCATACTAGAGTTTGCTGCAAACCAAGAGCTAGTAAGGTACTCACAATGAGACCAATTAGATATATATATATATAAAAGAAGTAGTACAATATATTTCCAGAATGGGAAGAAAAAAAATGGGAAAAAAAAAGAAAAAAGAAAAAAAAATAACTTCAGGGCTCCTGAGATAACAAAAAAAAAATCATCCCAGTGTGTATACATGAACACTGCCTGAAGAGATGCAGGGCCATAGGGCTACGGACCAAGTTACTTGCAAGGACAGTTCGGAGGGGCTCAGTGTTCCCCTTCTTTCCCATCAAGAGGAACCATGGTGGGTATGACCAGCAGCAGCTGCTGGCCCAGACAGGGCCCCTGGCTGTGGAGGACTCCGACCCAGAGCCACCTCAGACTGTTTTTTCTAAGTGATGAGATGTTTACTCCACAAGTTTTGCCTCAAACTAGACGGAGTCAATAAGGTTGGCATTGAACTGGGATGAACTTCAGGCTTGCATTCAAGCTCTTGCCTAGGGAGGCTGTTGTTTAGTATTTTCTTAGGGCCTGGTCTTGCCTCTGACCTGAAGCAGGCTAAAAGAGCAGCTCACCCGTGCTCATCATCAGAGGTCTGAGAGTGACTCCGAGTCACTGTTCACGCAGCACGGCGTGGCTGCCGGTGTATCAGCCAGCCATCATGTGCACGGGATCTCATTCCACCTTCCCTGGGATGACCAGCTTCGTCTGCCAAGCAAATCCCGTGCGGCACTGCTGCTGCTGACTAGGGTGATAACAAAATGAGCTAACATGAGGGAAAAAGTCCCTATGGAGTAGGGATGCGGTGCTGTAGCGTGCCTGGTTGCTGCTGGAAGCTGACTCCCTTCCTGCTCACCCCCACCTTGTGTGTGCCTCCTTCTGGCACTCTTTCTGCCCCCTCTCATTGCTGGGGCACTTCCTCACTACCCTACTGCAGCCTTGGGTAAGGCTAAAAGGAGGGAGACTTCTGAGGAGCTTGGCTCCTTGCTCATCCTTTGCTTTTGTTTCTCCGGTGCAGGCAGAGGGTAGCTAAATTTTTAAGTGTGGGTCCTGGGGGTCTGTAACAGAAGCAGAGCAAAGCGATGCTCAGCAGCTTGCCCGCAAACCCAACTAGGCACCAGAAGAAGAATTTTCCCTGGTACATTTGGGGCTTTGTGAGGAAACCACATATTTTTTTTCTGAGGTTTGCTCTTAGCCTCTCGCTTTTCCTTAGGCTATAAGGCATTACCCTAGAGCGGCTGAATATATCTCTTCTTGCCTCAAAACTCTTTAAAAGTAAGACCCTATCTATATAGCTTTGGGAAAGCCTGGAAGCTGAGTAGAAGGGGTGTCCAGAAGGAATGTGAGGGAAACCTTCGTGGGCAGAACCAGAACACAGGTTCTGATGGGGAAAGGACCTCAACTCTGTGTACAGCCTTGTACCATTTGACTGAGCAAGCAAGTGGGGTTTAAACCACTAACCATGGGGATTTACACCCTTCTGTATGCATTACAGCAGGCAAACACGTGTGTGCTGTTAGGCCTATATATGCGACCAGTTCCTATCTGCATAGGAGCACAAGGGATGGATGCTTTATTATTTTGCTAAGAGAAGCCAAGAAGTATGAGAGATTGGAAGAAAAAAGGGATATCTGAGAAGCCAGCAGCAGTAATGCAGAGGAGGAGGATTGCTTTTTTTTTTTTTTTTTTTTTTAAAGTAGAGCAAATTAAAAGAAATATGCTCGACTTCAGTGGACAGGAAGGGAGCAGAAGAGGTGGGGGTTTTNTAAGAGAAGCCGAGAAGTATGAGAGATTGGAAGAAAAAAGAGGAGGAGGATTGCTTTTGCTTTTTTTTTTTTTTTTTCTTTAAAGTAGAGCAAATTCAAAGAAATCTGCTCGACTTCAGTGGACAGGCAGGTAGCAGAAGAGTTGGGGTTTATGCGGCACCACTGACCCCTTTCCCGCTCTTGGAGAGGTGGCTCTGGGCATTGCTGGGAACCTGCTGTTCACTTCAGGAGTTCACTGGTAGCAAAGGTAACTCTCACACTTTCTGCCTTTCCCATAGAAACTCGTAAGTTGCCTTCTGTTGTTTTTTTTTATTTTATTTTTTTACATTCCACCTATATAAATAGTGACAAATTAAGCACAACCGAAACTGATTCCCTTTTCACTGCCTATTTCAGATTCAGTTTCAAAACACACTGAACAGTTGGACAAGTGCTGACCTACATAGCACTTAATATAGAGCAAGGGTGTTTAACCCAGAACAGGACTCTGACCCACTTTAGTGCCAAAAGAGCACAGGTACAGGCTATTGTATTCCTGTTTGCAGGGGATTTGTTGATAAATTATCAGGTTTTACTCTGTGCTGGGACTCAGATCAATTGAAACTGTTTAGCTGCCATTAAGTCACAAATATTCCACACTCCTATTAATAAAAATATCAATCTGGGCCTCTTACAGAGTTTTCCATTTCCAAAGCCCTTTACTATTATTATCGTTACCATTAAAAATTTATATTAACATAAGGCCCAGAGGGAGTAGAGGGGATTAATTCCCCATAGTGCTAAGATCTCAATAAACAAACAAAATGTAAATATTAGCTAATCTGTGTCTTGTAACCAATCTTGTTACATTGCAGCTAGCCTCGGCGTGCCGGAGTGCTGAATTGCCCTACGGAAATGCTGGGTAGAGCAGGCTCTACGCCGCCAGTGCAGAGATGCAAACAGTCTTAAGGCTTCTGGATTTTTCTCTGAAGGTAAATATCTCTCTGCACTGATCCATGACGACTGCGCAGGGAGTGTGTTTAATGGCTCTGCTCTGCAACCAGCCAGAGAGAGGCACAGGTCTCTTCATAGAATAGAAAAGGAGAAGTAAACTTTGAAAACCTAAAATATTGCTTCCTTGAGCTTGTAAAATCTGGTGAAGATGGCCCTGTTCCTACGCATCACCCTGGTCAGACAACAGGTGTGCAGGTCTCTTCCTCCCTTGTTCCTTTCACCGCTGAGCAAGCTGCAGCCCTCACCTTCCCTTCGCCTTGTGGGAATCATAGTGGTTGGAAAAGACCTTCAAGATCATCAAGTCCAACTGTAAATCCTTTACCACCATGCCTGCTGAACCATGCCCTTAAGTGTCTCATCTACACACTTGGCCACTGCCAGGGATGGTGACTCCATCACTTCCTTGGGCAGCCTACTCCAAAGTTTCACTGCTCTTTCCATGTAGAAATTCTTCCTCATATCTAACCTGAACCTCCCTTGGAGGAGAGATGGAGGAGAGAAGAGGGACAAGCAGCCAAAAGACCTTCCCGGCAGCTCCGAAGAGGCACCAGCTGGAGGAGGGAAACCTACCTTGTCCTGTGGGGCACACCATGTCCCAAGGCACCTTCCAAGCCCTCTGCTCCTTCTGCCCCGCCGTGTGCTATGTTGCCTTAGCGAGAGGACGTGCTAGTGACATGCCAGCTCACAATACAGTGCTGGCCCAAGGGAGTGCGTGCCTGGAGGCCTTTCCTTTTGAGGAAAGTAGAAAGAGAATTTAATTGCTTGAATTATATGTAATGTAGGGAATTGCTGGAGCCTGAGGACTGCATCTCAGGAGGTTGGTTGCTGTTAACATTTTAAGCAACATGCAACTGCTGGGGCTCCGTGTTTCAACCCTCCCAGCCACACAATCAGACACTTTAGCACCACCGGTCTTCTTTTGCTCCCTCCAACATCCCTCTGAGTCACAAGCTCCCTGCTCTTTGGTGGTCCCCCACATGTCACTGCTTTCAAGTCCCTCCATGTGCAACCACGTGTCACCACCCAGCTATTAATCCAGATTTCTCTAGGGAACACTGGCTACCCATATGATCTTCCTACACACTGCTTTTTTGCATTTGAACCTCTGAGTCACAGGTAGTGGGGCCACATGTGGCAAAAAATAATCACATATTCTGTGGGCAAAGCGCTTCCTATTGAGCATGCATCGTAAGTTGTTCGTGCATGCCACTTATCCCGCTGTGTCTATAGGATAAATTATGCTCAAGAAATTTGCTCTCAATGGCCTCTTTCAGATAGCAGCAATGAGTAAGATAAAACCTGCCACTTTATGTCAAGTCACACTCGTTGAGTGCAGATTTAGTAATAGTAATACTTATCTTTTATGTAGCACTTTACATTTTCCAGTTGCTGCACAGAGATTAATTAATCAGCTAGACATATATAAGCCGGGCCTAAAGCGCGTTCTGAAGGATTGACAGATGCCTGCACTGCTGCAGAGGCGCAGAGGCCACCGCCTGACCCACAGACGCACGGGTATCGTTAATTGAAGGGAGATGCCAGCACGAGGCTTGCAATCTACTGAGACTTAAGGGGGGCTTCGGGGGTCCGGGCGCCTTGTTCTTCTCCTCTCAACCGGATAAGAAAAGTAAGTGTAAGCAAATACTCCTCTGCGATACATCTTCCAAGCCGTCTCCTGCGATTCGAATGGTTACCTTCTTTTAGACTGGGAAATAAGAAACAAAGATAGATGGTTTCGCTTCCAGCTTTTCATTAACTTTAGTTGTCTACGGTACCCCTTTGAGAATTCCTTTTGCAAAGGCTTAAATATCCTCCCTCCTGTGCCCTCCCAACCCTTTTTGGATATTTAAAAATCTCTCTGTGTGGGGGAGAGGAAGGTGGCGTTCCTAATGACAGTCTGAGAGAAGGCCCCCACTGCACAAGCGCGGTATCAAATGACAGGATCTCGTCCAAGCTGGCTACCCCGCTGCTGTTATTGCTGCCGTTAAAGTGTTTCAGACGGAGTTTCCAAATGAGGCCAAGCCTGCATAATTGGAAGTTGGAACAAATTCAAACCTGAGCCAGCAGACAAGGAATCATGGTGTTCGCTGAATTTGTCCTCCGCAAAGAAGAAAGAGCATTTGCTGCAGAGCCCCCCGGACAGGAGCGCTTGCTGGAGGAGCGCCTCTAGGTGGGACAACGTGTTGGTTGTCGTCTCCAAGGTCGTGTCCAGACTGGACGCGATCGTGCAGCCTGTCCTACCCCAGCCTGTGCCCACTGGAGGGATGCCGAAGCAGCGCAGGGGCAGCACGGTGACATGCTCAAGATATGCCCAGCTTGTCATTAACTACAAAACACACCGACCAGCTTGTACAAGAAGCTGCAGACATTTTTATACTTAGGGACTTTCATGTTTTGTCATCCACCTTGCTGATATCTCCAGGGAAAAAAATGCAAAAAGGCATTCATATACACATGTGTGATTAGTCCTACCCTTATGTCTGTCTCATATTTGCTATGTGAAGAAAAATCCTACACTAAGCATGTGCAAGCTGCTCAGATGTACTGAAACTGAAGCATCTATAAAACTGCAACACAGACCTTGAAAGAACCAGTTTGAATTAAGATTTTAAATAAATGTGGGTCTCCTTTTATTTGTTTTTTGGATCCTGAGTCCCTGAATCATAAATTCAGATATTTCTGCTCAGCCAGAAGGACCACTATTATTTGCAGTGAAAGATGAGATTCTCACAGGATCAAATGATTCCAGCAACTGAGACTTCAAGAAAAAATACCAGTTATCCTGAGAAAGAGCTGGCAAAACTGCTATGAGACATTACAATTTCATTTTTTTGGCACTGTGCGTGTTTACATTTGTATTCATGTAAGCTTTTTTGCATTTAGTTATAGAGGAACTTCTGCTATCCACAGGCGCTTTCCTGTCTTCTTACGTTTACTGTCACCAGAAGTTCTGTAATGATAAAGGCCACGTAGTTGCCTCCAATTCTTAGCAGTACCCAGACACCTGCTTCTCATCAAATTCACTGATTTTGCATTCAAAACAATGTTTTAGTCTTTAAAAAGTGCTGTAAGGAGATACTCTGGTGCTCCAGGTGCCCTGTCTCCTTGAGGTCCCTTGCCCTTTCCAACCCCTCACACTGACATTGCAGACATATGCCCTTATTTATTTATTTATTTATTTATTTATTTATTTATTTATTTTATTTATTTATTTATTTATTTAATTTATTTATTTATTGATATTTTGCTGAAGCTCAAACACATCTTCTGCACAAGGTGAATTCACATGAACAAGGTTCGGCGCTCAGCCTTGGTGCTTTGGCTGCGGTTTGGCTGCCCAACCTTCTTTGGAGATGCGGTCATGGCTAGTGGGTCACACTGAATCCACGGGAGCTGGAGTATTGCATTGGTCAAACTACCAAAAAACCAAGTCTGACCTGTCACTATATGACAGAATTTTTCCTGTATCTGAACTTCATGAGAGGAAGCAATCATTTCTCTGGGGTTGCTTTGTCATGGCTATTACTGTGGGTGTAGGATTAAAAAGCCCGTGCCGGTTTGCGACATGGTATTTTTCCAAAGACAGAGTTCCAAATTGCAACCCCTTAGGTTATACTCAGGAAGGATCATTTTGCGGCTGCTGTTTCATATAACAACAAGCAGAGGGTCACTTTTAAAATATCACTGTCATTAAACTCTGGCTAGCAGAAATAAATGTTTATCCCCTCTTTTTCCTCTTCCTGAAGAACATCTCGGCCTCCTCCAGAGGAGTGCCAGTTAAATTTTGTAAAGCCCTTATTATCGCCCTTCACTACATAGCAGGATGAATGAAGAGAGCTGTGCAAACACTGCAGATATCTTTTCTTTATTACAGCTGCAGCCACTCCCCGGAGACGTTATTAATGTCCACGGCTCTTGTAAAGAGGCGGCGTTCGCGGGAATCTGATTACTATTCAGATCAGCCGCCTCGCTCGGTCTGTCTGTGAACCAACACATTAGTGGGGACATAAAGGGCTCTTGCTGGGGGCTAAACAAGTTCCTAGGGCCTCCGTCATGAGAAGATAATGGCAGTGTGATTGCCAAAATTTTGTGGAAATTGCGCTAAGCCAAAGCAGAACAAAACCTGAAGTAGGAGATGTGTTTTTTCCTGGGCAATTTATTATTTATCATTGCTCAGCAAACCCCTTTGTTCTTATGCGTGGTAGTTACTCTCCCTTTATAGCTCACTTGGGTGTAAGATCTGAAGAGAAGATCTATGATGCTTTTTAAGAATGGAGGGGTAAGTCTCATTCCCTGGGCTCAGCCCAGGTTTGACAAGGGGCAGCTACATGAGAACTAGAAGCAAAAAAAAAAAAAAATCCCTTTAAAACCTATGGCCACTACCACTCTGGGGATTCTGACAAGAGAAACATGCTGCATGAGACTACCACTTGGAAGGATTTTGTGAATGAGGAAAGGCTCCCGTCCTGAGAAGCGCAGAGGTGCTCATGGCTGGTTTGAACTGCACGTGGAGCAGGAGCAAACACGTGGCTCCGCAGCAGCAGGGAGCCCTGCAAAGCCAGCTTGGTGCCACCCGCTTGAATTTATGATAAATCAAACCTTAATCATATCCTACTGCCAAGGTATTGTATGAAGAGCAGGCAGCACACCCGTAAAGTGTCCATCCAGGCTGGAAAAATGATATCTGTCTGCTCTGATGCAGCCTTGGTCAAGACATACAGGTGGCAGGTAATTTGGCAGGAAGAGAGGAGAAAGATGTTTAGCAGTGAGACTTGTTAAGACAGGAAAACCAGTGCTCACAAAAAAGAACCACTGAAAGAAAGTTGCTTGAGTAAACACAAGAAGAAGGTAGAACACCTCAATACCATAGGCCTGGACATCTCCCATGCAGTGCAATTCTATTCGCAACAGCAACCAAGTCACTCACAACAACAAACCTCTGAAATAAGCTGTGTAAAGAAAGGGACAGCAGAACAAAAGCATGCATGGCTACGTATCCACCATGGGCACTCAGGAGCTGTTCTAGGAGATCTGGTAAGTGAGCCATACTGTCACCATCAGCTTCTGACAGAGCCACAGGGTGCAATCTGGATGCTTAATTTCTTGGAGAAATCTCTCTATATACACAATATAAGCAGACTGTGGAGCATGGAAGTGTGCATCTGTGGTCTTCACAACAAAACCTGAGTAGCCCGACGCCTCCATGCCTCGGTGAGAAAGCATTTCAAAATGAGGAAGGTCAAATGAAGAAGTGCTGAGACGAGAGTGGCTTCAGCAGACAGGAGGAAACATCCCATTCTCAGTACCGACTCACGCTGCGCTTTCATCATTGAACATTTCTCTGTAACAAGCCCTCAGCTTGTGCATCTTTAATTCCCGCCTGCTTGGCTTGCTGGCAGAAAGCAAAGTCATTTTGTTTATGCCGAGGACATCTGGCCTGGCGCTCGGCGCCCAGATAATCCCAGACAGGGTCATTAGCGGTGCCGCATTGCCCTTTCCTGCATAAATCGAGAATGAGACAAGCAGTAGCATCTTCTCCATGCTACAGCCCCCATGCTAAGTGCTAACCATGAATCTCGGCCTAGGCTCGCTCTGCCTCATTAGTGTAGAGGGGAGGAAGTTGATCCCTGGATTTAGCTGATATACTAATATTTTTGTCCAGTTTTGTGCATTCTGACTCCAGGGCCTTGTGTATTCTCAAAAGCTCTCCAGCTTGATACGAGCACTTCCTTTCCAATAGCTGCTTACTTACACACTCCTGCAAGCATTGCCTGCTGCATGATGCATCCAGCCATGGACCATGGATGAGGTATGTTCTGGACCTCCACCCTCTCTCACTTTCTTCCCAAAAGAGGATGGGGATGCACGCTGCTGTACAGAATTCATCCTACTCCAGCCTGATCCAGTAAAAGACGCTGCATCTTTTAATTAAAATGAACTTGGAGACTGGAATGAAGTGTGTCGATGAACTGTCAACGTAATGGCAGGGCCTGTCAGGGCAGAGTTTAGGCAGCAGCTAACTCAGAAGAGATGTTCTTGATTCATGTAGAAATGAAATATATATCGTCATTTTAGTTGATGTAGGTCTTTTAAACGAAGCAAAGTTCTGCCTCATTATGCATCAATAACAAATTTTCTCTTCTCCCCCTTGGTCACTACAGAAGACTTTTTTTTTTGCTTTTTCTTCTTGTTAAAAGATGTTATCTATTTGTAACATAAATTGCAAAGAACACCAAGTCCCTCTTGAAAATGGTTTCGCTCAAGGAACAACGTATTTCCATGGAAAGTTTTATTTGTTAGGCACTTCAGTGCAATTACTTGACCATATACAGTGTGGCTGAGCTGCACTGCAAAACTGATACTTTCCGTAATGGTGTCTCATTACTAGTGATTCATTGGAAAAGTGCTGCTGTGATAATTATTGTTTTATGGGCGAATGGGCAACACATTCTGAAAGCAGGGCACTTCCCTAACTATGATTTATTTAAGTGGTTGGTTTCTGATAGTCATGTAAATAAATACATACTAATGCAACATCGTGACAACGCTTCTGCTGACAGGTTTCTGTGTCTTACCATAAAGCAGCAGCAGAGCTAAATCTGCATATACAAATCCATAATGGTTAGGGGCTTTTATGTGTTTTTGCAGGAACGGTTTTGACTGAATGCACAAGAAGATGCAAATTCCTCGTTTCCATCATTTTTTACCTCCCAGGCTGGCTTCAAAGCTTACTGTTCAATGTAGACGTTTGGAGACGATGACGGTGGGTGAATTAGGGCTCTGATACATCTGTCGATGCAGCGGTGCTCATCCCACCGCTGTTGCTGGGGCTGGATTCCCCGTCCTGCTGCTTTCATGTGCTTCACCTGCCAAGGGTGCCCATGGTTTGCACAGTGCCTCACACGAAGGGATTTGGTCCCTGCATGCAGGTAGGTGCTGGGGTGCCTAGTCCTGGTCGCTCTTTTCCACCACTACCTGGTCACTACTACACTACACCCGGTCACTACTTGCCACCACGGCTCTGCCAGCAGTCTCTGCCTCCCACGTTTACCAGCTGATCTCCCCGTGTGGAAACGAGATGGAAATGGTGGGTCTGCAGAGTCAGCCCGGCAGGGATTAGGAGGTGAGGAGAGCAGACAAGTCCATAAGAAAGCTAAAATAATGTCTTAAAAGCAGTATTCATCCAATCGCATCAAGATAAAATAATTTCTAAAAAAAAAAACAACAAAAAAAAACTTTCTTTTTTTTTCCTGTGTTGCCTATGGCATCATGTAAACAGGAGTTCAGCTTCTGTCTCACAGGTGGTGCTGCTTCTGCAAGCTCCTAAGACAGGCAGGAGCTCGCTAAGTAAATCCTTAGCTCAAAACTAAGTAATTAGCAAAATTCCCGCCCATTTCTCCCGGGAAAATTTTGGCCACTATGAGTGTTTTGCTGTATAAGAATTGTTTCAAATCAGAATGAAAGCATGTGTATATAAAAAACCATATTATAGCTGCAGTGAAATTGTATATAGCACATTCATATATTCAGGGAAAAAAAAAAGAAGGAAGGATATTTACTAATAGAATATATAACAGTTTACATCTGCTAGTATAGTTGCAGGGAATTAGACGAGATGTTGGAAGTCTGTCATCTTTTATTTTGAAAAATATTCTTTCGGTGCATGTAATCTAGTGTGTCAATTAAAATATGTTCAAGAGTGAATTTCTTCTTCAGCATTATAAACTTGCCGCGACGTGGTGGCTGAGTCATGCTTGTCTGAATCACTTCAGATTTCCTGCATTACTTTAGTCAGACTTAATTCCCTGTGGACATAAAGCAGGCCAGTGCCTTGGCTGTGCCAGGCTGGAGGGCATGATGTGACTTTCAAAGGCTGACAGACAGAGTGGGATGTTCTTCCCCGTAGTCTCTCGTAATCCTGTGTTCTCCACAGGGTTAGAAAGCTGTTTCTTCTCTAAATGAAAATAGTAGCAGCTTCTTTTCATTGCTGTCTTTAAAAGCCTAATATGTTTGGTGCGTGTGCCCTCTGATGAGACAGAGGAAGAGGGAATCATGCAAGAAGCAGTCTGTTTTCAGCCAGATTAGGTAGTAAGGACCTGCACCTCAACTCTTACTGCAAGGTGCCTACACATCTGTGAGGATTTGAAACTGCTGCACTTCACACAGCCACTTACTTATTGCTTCCTCCCCTCCAGAGCAAATTCTTTGAGCACTCGCTACCTTAACTGGTCCTTTCTTGTAAAAAGCTTCATTACATTGTGGTGTTCGAGTACTGTATAGGTAAGCATCGTAGCAGTGGGGAACATGTGCCAGGCTCATGGTCGAGCCCCTTCCAGCACCGTGGCTTTGGTTACCCGAGGCGCTGAGCAGCCACAGAGCTCAAGCAGCCTCCTGGTGAGCCCCGATGGGATGGCAAGCAACCTCCGAGTAACATTTTCTAGCCCTTTTTTGTGCTCGCCGTGCAGTAGGTCTGCCTAGACCACCCACTTCTTGTGCCTCGCTGGGAGAACGCTGCGTGAGGTGCCATGACCGGGCAGGTATTTGCTTCGGTCAGAAAGACCTGTCGCCCTGACACGTGAGGAGATAAGGCTGGTTTGACACATCCGTGTTGGCAGTTACTCTTCCCGTGCTCCCTTCCAGGTGTTGTTTGCTTCAGTGTTTCTGTAGGAGCTGGTGCTATGCTGCTTGCACTGAGTTCGTGTGCACTTCCCCAGACACTGCATCCTGCTGTCCCCAGAAGAGGCACCCGTCCCTGCCCTGCCAGTCCTTCGCAAAATGTGAATATTGCTCATCCCTTGCAACTCCTTGCAAATTTCCAGCCCCAGCGCCTCTGAAATGTCAGCACCCTCCCTATTTCTTTGAGGATCCTAACATTAATATCATTACGTCCAGACAAAATTGAAAACATCATATTTATTTAGAAAGTATGTGTTAACCTGGTCGTTTGAACTCAGTTGGAGGGCTTGTTTATTTTCAGTGTAATATTAGTTACATAAATCTCTTTTTTATGTTCCTGCATGAAAACTTTGCTGTCAAGTAAGACTGTATACAAAGACTGACTCACTTCCTTTGAGACACGCTATGTTAAAACACGGGATGAGTGTCTGAGATCTCCATTTTGTGGTGAAGAGCTAAAATAAAGAAATCTTCCAAGAGCAGCTGGCAGAAGATATTTGTAACAAGAGCTGCCAGCTACTAGGGGAAAGTGGCTTATTTATACAGGGGCACCACTGAGACAGGCTGAAGAGACAGACTGCCTTGAATTCAGAAAATGAAACTCACCCAAGTGGACAAGGCTGCAAAAACTATATAACATAAAAAATGAATTTTGCACCTGCATGTGGCAGCCGCTTTCATGCCTTCTGAAAGAGATAAACCATCTTGCTACACCAAATAACCCCCATAATTACATTGCTTAAGTAGGATATTAAGTGGCATCGTATTAAGTCATTACATGACCCTTGTCATCACCAGCCCTGGCGGGTAGTGGGGAGGAGAGCTCTCCCTCCCCGCTGGTTTCTCCTGGTAGCTATTTAAACACACTGTGGTGATTAGAAACATCTAAATAAAGCCTTGCCCGGGATTGCCGGGGCTGAACGCAATATAAACCTGTCTTTCCTGTGGCCACAACGTCCTCCCTGTGTCCTCGAGCACACGTTCCTGCCCGCGGCCGGCTCTGCCTGTTGTTCAGGTCGGCTCCCTTTGGGGCAACCCAACACGTGGCAGGGCAAGACAGCAAAGCTGTTCAGAGGAGGCCTCCTTCTCCCGTCCCTGTGGATAGAGTCTTGGCTTTCTGGTCTTTCTGCGGTGCCTGACGGATGCTACTGCTCGTCCTAGCTGCCTTGCTCCTTCATGCTGTTCTTTGAAGGGAAACGCGCGGGTTTCAGCATCCAGCCTCATTCGAGGCTGCCTTTCTAATTACTCGAGCTGCCATCGTTAAATGCAACATGTGTATTGATCGCTATCGTGAGCGCTGCTTTTTCTCATATTCAGCGACTGCAGATCAAACTGTGCTGCAGGTGTGGGTTTCAGTGACAAAGTATACCTGAGTGCACCACACAGATTCCCATCCTTATAGCGACTATAGTTGAATCAGAAAAAGAGAATCACTCAACTTCCCACCCTTTGGCTCTATCATCTAAACTAATATTATGAGCTCAGAAGCACAATTCAGCACCTCATCCTAGGGAAAGATTTCAGGTTCCACTGGGAGAAATCCCTTGCTGAGCATGAAAGGCAGCTAGAAGCATATTTCCAGACGGGATTGGCTCACATCATATTCACAAAACCTGTGTTCCAGAAAGATTTATATTCACTTTTCAAAGCAAGATTTTTAGCCTTTACTTCCTCTCGCCACAAGAACACCACCGCAGAAGCATTCTGGCTCTGCTCTAGGCTGACATCCATCGTCTTCTCTCACTCCCATATTTACCCATCTGGGTCTGACCTTCTCTCAGAGACTGTGAGAAGTGTTCAAGAACAATCCCACAAGCGAGCGATGGTTCATGTCTCTGCCAAATGAGCACAGGATTGGACAGAGAGTTTGTTAATAACATTTTGTTGTTGTTGTTTTTTACACAGAAAAAAAAATAACAGATATCAAGGACCTTTGTCCAGAGGGAGGTTTAAGGATTTTGAGATACATATGGATAAATAGAACTCGCCCATTTTTAAGGCCTGGCTTGAGTTGCAAGAAAACGTTTTAATAAAAAACAGCCTGCGTTTTATAGCCAAGGGCCAAACTATAATGGATAGAGACCTGCACAGGTAATACAAGTGATTTTGCCTGAACTGTTTGAGAAAGGCACATGAAAAGAGTTTGTGTGGAAGATATTTTGGTATTAATTCATTGCCAGATAAGACTCTATGCCCTGGCTTACATGTAGGTAGAGATGATCCATCCAAGATGATTGCCCATCTCTTGGACGAGAATTTGGTCCAAAAAATTGCTCAGACTATATTTTTTAGTTACAAGGCACTACCAATCATCTAGCCTATATTTTACCCTGAATTCAGAGCACCTCTTTCAATAGGACGCAGGCCTGCAAACACTAAAACTTCCCAGTGCCTGACCATCTAATTTATCCATATAATCACATACATAGATGCAGAATTGCACCCTTGCACCAAGCCTGCACATGAAGGTGAGTGTTGGGTCTTGCTTCTGGAAAAAAATAATAACCATCACAGCCCCCTGGAAATACAGTGGCTTTTCTTCATTATTCCAACAGTGTGCCCTGGTGGGAACTATTCCCAAACTGTTATTGGGAGGCAGTGTATCCTGCAAGAATTATTACAGCCAATTGCTCTAGGCAGTTAAGGTCAGGAAAGATGTTGAGTAGAAACGCTCTTGGATCAGCTTGCCTGGAGGTTAAAGAACAGTTTTACCCCAGTACTTTCCCTGTGACCACAACTGACACTGAAAAGAAGAGCGGTGTCTATTTTTTTCTCCTGTAGCCTGCATAGGTATACCTGTAATCATGGTATTTGATATGAGGTTCTAGGAAGAAAACAAACCTGTTTTGCCCATAGTCATCTTCCAAACAAATCTTCTTTTTTTTCTGTTCTTCTTTGGAGGTAATGGAAAGAATTATGTGTAAAGAGAAGAAGAGGCAAATGCAATAGCGGATTCCACTCTCCGCATGCATTTGGCATGGTGGAAGCTACAGTCAGCCCTGTATTTCCGGATGTTTGAAATTCTGCATGTCCCAATTGGAAAGTTATCTTTCTTCATCAATTAACTTTGTTGGCAGGATATCAGGTTAATATTTCATATAACCCTTTTTTTTTCTAGTGCATTTTATGGACCTGATATTCTAATGGACCCTTTGGCCATTTATGTCCAGTCACAATTCCCCACATTGCCCTTGGTCCACATGGTTAAGAAACGGCCCCAGCAATTGTAACATAGTGACTGCCATCCTCTGCCAAACTAAGAAACAGAAGAACTCCATGTTTATTTATTTGTAATTTTTATTGTGGTATCCTGAGAAACCACGGAGAGAGCTTCAAGCATGTTCTTGTAAATCCTTCTAATGAAAATGTCTTAATTTGCAAAGGTCACTCTTTGGCAAGGAAAATGTTCAACAAACAGCCTCGGCAGCTTTGAAATGTAGGATTCCTATGTTGGATTTAGCCATGAAAAAATACTATCTCAGTAGATTTATTTTGTAAAGCAGATGGGGTAGATTTTATGAGGGGAAAATTTATTCAGAATGACCTTAGTTTTTCTCTATGGGAGAAAATTATGCCCATCTCTGAAGTTCTAAAATTGGGTGTCTCAATCTATTGTTAGTGGTAACAGTGACCTCTTGTGGAAAATCTGAAACCTTTCCTAGCTCAAGTTAATTTCACTTGGTTGTATTTTTGGATCTGTGTTTGGTATTTCTAGTACCTTTGTTACTATTCATGAAAGAACAAGCATTTTAAGGAAGCCCCTTCTCTTCTGGACAAATCTATGACTAGGTCACTGATTTCAAAATGCCAGATCTTTAAATTCCATTTATTACTAAAAAAGCACCAGATCTCTTCTTCTAAAATAACAACAAACATGTATTACTTTTATTTCTGAAATAAATGGAAGGTCCACTTCTTAGATAAATAAGTGTCCTATCATGTCCAGAAGCCACAAACAGATTTTAATTATTAAAATAATTGATTCGTCCATTTGGGGATACTGCACAAATTTTTCTGTTGTCTTCAAAAACTTTTTCAGACCAGTCATGATTTTGGAAGCCAAAAGTGTCTTCAGGAAAATGTCACAGGAAGTTTTGTTTTGTTTTGTTTTGTTTTAACCGTCCCTATCTTTCACTAAGGACAATAATGTTCACTAGACATCAAATATGATATGGGTGAGAAAGCTGAAAACAGGAAGATGGAAAGGAATGCAGAAAAAAAAAAACAGAAAACAAACAAACAAAAGAAAACATTATGGATATTTATTCATTTAACTACAGAGATAACAAATTGTCTCCCACCTGAAAGAGTCAATACTCTGTCTTCAAGGTAGGGATTTCTTTTAAGTATTTACTAAATTATGAAAGTTACTTCAGGAATAAATATAATGCCAATATTTATAAAGAGAGATGACTATTTAGGTACTTACAGGCCCATCAAGCTGACCATAACAAGGTTAGCATGAAAGACTTTAGAGTAGCTCTGAAATGAAAGAATAATTAAAGACCTGAAGTTAAATGAAAAAATGAGATAAAAGCATTTAAAACTAACCAGATTACTGTGTTTTCTCTGTGGAATGAATTGATTGGTCTCAAGTGTTTTCACATGAGACTTTAAGGGTAAAATTCAAAGAGATGACATTGAACAGCTGATTCTTAAGGCTTATGGAGGGCCACAAGGGCGATTTGCAAAAGGAATTACATAGCTGGAGGTGAGAAAAGATATTTAGCTTTTTTTCTCGAGGATCAGTCTTGCTAGAAGTCTTCGTGCATCTTCTGGGTTTGATACATGCAATGGGGGTGCTACGTTACTCAGTGGTGGGAGGTTATGGTTACTTGGCATAACTACAAGTGGGGTGAAGGACACACAAGGAAAAGCTCCAAAATGCACCCACCAACCACGGAGCCAAGGTGAGGTTTGTGGCAGGTGAAGGAGCAAAGTCCCACGATAACGGGGACAGTCTGAAGGGATCACAGACAGAATGCCAAGAAGCTAAAGAAAGAGCAAATACCCCCTGCATGCACACTGAGGGATGGTCATAAGCAACGACTGACATTTATGTAAAAAAGTAACGTTTCATGAACAGAAAATAAAAAGCAGCACACGTTTGGCTGAAATGAGAAGTCATTCGAGACGTGAACCAGTGTTTGCTAATGGAGCTTTGGCACATACTGGCAATTCCAGTTATTAGCACTGGCTGAGCGATGCCAGGACTATACTATAATCCCCTAATCAGAGGATTTATAGAAGAGGATAGGAGACACAGCAAGCTCTGCAAAAATGATGCTGCAGTGGCTTTCTTTATCCATGGGCTACTTATTAACGCTAACAGCATCACCAAATAAAAGCAGGATGATGTCATCCTTTAAAAAGAAAAGAGAAACAATATGTGACAGTTTAGTCTACTGATGTCGACTGTGCTGTGTGGCTTTCTGGAGGACCCCCGTGAAATTTAGTTGACTGGTAATGGATTTTTCATTGCTTAGTTACTTTACAGGGAAAATAGCACATGTATATAAATACATATTCAGTAAAGCAGAGAGCTGATAAACAGCCTAACCACAACATACTCAAATCTGTTTTTGTACACTTTGTACTCAGCATTGTGAAACTGGGACACGCAGTACTTAAAGCATTATACTACACCAAGAGACCGTATTTCATTACCATTTCACATGGGAGAGGAAGGGAAAAAACACTGTTCATTTTGCTTGTTTTTCCTTTTCTGTAATTACCTCTTAACATCCATCACTTTTAATATAATTTCAAAATCTCCACATGCCTCAAACCCTCTCTCTCAAGTTTTAGCATTAAGAAAACTTCTTGCGCTCCTTGGCAGCTGGGGGCTTGCAGGAACAACACATTCTGCCTAGTGAGCACCAACCATCTTCCCAGTTTTGGAGTGGGGCTTGTCATTAATCTAAGTCTCTGGCTGTCACGTGTTCAATTGCCTTTCGAAAGTGATGCAGGGCCGTTTACGCTAACACCTTTCTCTTTCCGATGCTTGAGGAACCTAGCTCCTTAAGAACACCATGGTAGCCAAGGGAAATGAAGCCAGTTCACACAGGTATTCCCTGGGGAACCTCCCAAAATCTGCCAGTGGCGAGAGACTCCTTTGGAAAAAGCAGCCTGCTCCTTCAGCCTGAGGCCGAGGGTGTGGGTGAGAAACCCCAAGCGGAGCAGTGATTTTCCAGCTATTATTCTGTGGCCGAGACACAACGTTCTCCCTCCGGAGAGCAGCAGGGCTGTGATCCCTCTGTCTGCCGAACTGCCTCCCAGAGCGCAGTCATCGCTGCGCCCCGGGGTCCCCGATGTGTCCGAGGAGCATCACCAGACGCCACTGCCAGCCCAAGAGGAAAAGGAAGGAGAATCTTGGCCCGGGCAAGGGTGTGGGAGGGATATGGAGGCAGCATCTCCGAGCTCCTGCCAAGGAGTCTGTAAAGGTAAAATCAGAGCTGAATCACCAACAAACCCAGAGGCCAAAGACTGCCCTGGTCACGCTGACCCCTGCTTCTTCCAAGAAGATGTGTTTGCAGAAGGAAACCAGCGGGACAACATGCAAATTCTGCTCCTGCGCCTGTAATCTCTGTTGATGCTAATGGAGCCGGTCCAAGTTTAGAAGAGGTTGCCCCAGTAGCAGAAGTGGGTCAAAATCAGTGGAATTAGGGCAGAGGAAGACAAGAAGCGTCTGTCCGAGTGCAGGAAGCTAGAAGGGAAGGTTTGTTCATAGGTTGTGGCAAAAAAAAAAAAAAAAAAAAATAGTGCTGCTGCCAGCATTTGCAAGGCCTGCGTTGCCCTTGCTAAACAGCTTCCAGCTCGGAGCTGGGCTGGCTCCCTCTAGCTCGGAGAGGAGGGCAGGCAAGCTCACATCTGCTCACACCTCCTCAGTGGCACGTGGCTGCCTCTGCAGTCTGTTTCTGCTGGAAAAGCCCAGGCTCAGCGCTGCGCTGCCTGATACGATCAGCACTGGGTCACCGCGGCAGCCAGGATCGCTCCGTGCGCCCTACGGATTAGTCATGCTCCTGGGGAACAAGATGACACGGGAGATTTACTGCTGAAGCAAGTCGTTCCCAGGGCTCTCACAACTGTCACAGGCTAGTTTTTCTCAAGATTTGTTTCTTCTGCTTGATGGATAGCATCTAAAAATGCAGTTTTTTTCATTAGTGGGAACATTAATGGTATCTCGGTCCTCTACTTGGCTGCAAGTTTTCATGAAATTCACTAGGACTGAGACTTCCATATCTCTAGGAAATTTGGTTGAAATTGCCAAATGGCTTAAAATATTGTGGCAGGTGGGGTTGTTCCTCTGTCTCTGATCTCTTATGGAGTCCCACTACAAAGGCACCTTGACTGGTACAATGAGGACCCCCCCGAAAGATGGAAGGGATTGGTTCATGTTTTATACACTTTGGGTAGTAATAACCACAAGAGTAAGAAATTCTTACAACACAACCCAGTATCTGCCATTTACTGGTAGCATTTTAGTCCCAGCAGTCTGAACACAGGGCCAAATATTTTATGTAGGGAGAGGCAACTGATCGTCTGGCACCTCCAGGCTACTTACGTGACCAAAAGTAGGGGCACAGGCTTGTACTTGAGCATGTAAACATGTTTTCCTATCCAAAAACCTAGTGAGAGAAGAAAGGAAGCATTGAAGGGAGACTCAGTGCCTCTTCCTGAAGCAATCTCAGACCAAATTTCTCCATTTTCTGCCGGGATGGATGCACAGATGCAGACAGGTTCGCGCTGCTCTTTTCAGGCTGGTCTGAAGAACTCACAAGGGACTAGTAGCTCTGAAGAGTAAAGATCAGAACTTCTTTTTTAAGTGCAAATATTATACTAAAGCTCCCAGTGTGAGGCAGAACATACGGGCAATAACTCTCTGTACAAATGTGCGTAGGGAAGATGTTTGTATTCGTACAACTCCCAAGGGCAAAAAGTCCTTCACATAAATGCACTCATGAGATGCAGCAGTAGTGTAATGCTCTTTGGGCCAGTTATTGGGACTGGGAGCAGTTAAAATGATTGGAGGCAGAGTTAGGCTCTGAGTCTGACCCGGCACAGTGCAGAGGGCAGCATTTTTGCCAGTTCCAGGGCTGAGACCTGAGCTCAGGAGAGAGAAGAGGAGGTGACGTGCGAGCGAGCCTGGTATTCCCGTTACACGGGCTCTTCAAGGCACAGCATGATATTCAGTAAGGGGGATCTAGGCAACTCGCAGTAACCAAAATAAAGGTTTACGGTACGCGCAGCTCGGTGAGCTCGCGTGCGGCTCACGGGAAGCTGAGGGGAGTGGAGGAGGACACCGGCTCCTTGTCAGGCAGGCTGCGGTGGTAAGCAAACGGCTCAGTGCAGTGACACAAGTTCTAGTTTCTTCTCAGGCTTCCCCTCCTCCGCTGCTCCCCTCCAGCCTGCCTTGCAGGACAGGGAAAGAGAGGAGGTGCTGGAAAAGGAAAGGGCAAGGAAGCTATAAGTAAAGCATGGCTGGATTGGGAAGATTTCAGAAGAAAAGTGTTTAGACAAAGAATATTTTGATTACGTCTTGTTCTAGAGAGATTTCCTCCTCAGCCTTAAGGATATGGTTCTACCTGGGGGAAAACCAGGGGAGCAGTTGTGCTTGCAAGACGCATGCTCCCACTGACATGGTCACACAGGTTTGGGACACAACCATCCCCGTCTGGTTACCGCTCCCTGCAGTGGAATCAGATCAGTCCAGGGAGTCCCTGGCATTAGTTCTCCTTTCCTTTTATCATGAATACCACTCTCTCTCCCTCTGGCATGCTTTGGGTATGGCTGAAGGACTGGCCAGAGGCTTGAAGAGATGAAGGATGCCAGCAGGAACCTGCAATTGGTGATAGGAACATGAGGTCCAGAGGAGAAGCAGATGAAAAAGCTGGTGAGTGGGATGTGCCCGGATCTTAGCCAGAAGGAAGCTGTGCTACAGCTTGGGAACTTGGGCACATTCCTCACTCCCCCAAATATTAGGTGACAATCAAGCATTATGACAGTGACCATAGCAGAACAGAGTCGGCTGTCATCTGATGAAAATTTTGTTATCTCCTAAAGCTGAGAGAAGACCAATCTCTGACGTCCCCTTCCATGGAGTCTTAAAAAAGCTTGAGATTCATAGTTTTAGTCTGAATAGCAACTATGTTTTGTACCACTTTCTTCACAGATAGCAGAAACATCTTCTACTTAGCGTGTTGCAGGCAGATGTCTCTCCACCATCTGCTCTGCTTTGCAGGCAGTCTGGCTTTCTAAAGCAGTGGGCAGAGAAGATAGCAAAATTGTCTGTTGAGCAGAAAAAAAAAGGCTAAAAATATGCTTCTATCATATAATACAGCCTACACTGCCAGCAAAAATAGCCTTTGCCATCTCTGATTTATTCTGGCAAAGACCTAGGTGTAAGTCAAACAGTGGAGCCCATCCAGGTGGCTTTTGGGCTGACTGATTGCTTGGCTCACTCGTTCCCCCGTGAAGCAACCCACAGACTTTGTGCTTCTGTGATGGAGAAGTCTCTATATCCTGACGATACCAAGGACTATTAGGCCGTAGTCTGACTAGGAGGAATTTGAGAGGTTGAATGGCTGATCCTGGACTCTGTGAACTGACAAGGGCCTATGAAAGCACTAGGAGCACAGCAAATGTGGGGGAAAGCAAACAAACAAACAAAAAATGAGAGCCCAAAGAAAGAATCCTTCCTCTTTGCTTTTTCAGCTCTTGCTGGCTCCCTTTGGTGCCTCTTCGGTCTTCGAGAAAGAGAAGGGAGAAACAGTGAGCTGTAAGGCCATGTCCCCGTGACTTCTTCCAAAAACTACCTTCACTTTCCAGTCCTTCCTCACCTAGGCCTTTACCAGACCAAGTTTACCTTCTGTCTCCTGATAAAAGGACGAGCAAACACAAAGCTAGTAAGAGACTGGTCCAAGCAAATAAAAGAGGGGGTAGTTCTCCATACACACACCAGCCTGTGGGAGTCAGGCTGTGGATGCTGCAAGTTCTCAAGGGCTTCAAGTAAATGCTGTAAAAATTATGGACAAGAGCCCTATTGAGGGCTTTTTAACACAAAGACATCACATTAGTCTCAGGAAGCGTCTTCAGTGCTGGAGGTTGGGAAATGAAGTGCTAGTATTGCCCTGTTCTGCCCTGGGTTTGAAGCTACTGCCAGAAACAGGGCATTGGGCCAGACAGATCTGTATTGCAAACCAAATCATGTCCTTGTATTCCTTTTATCTGCAATATACTCCAGGTTTTTTGGTCATTATCAAACCTGCATGTAGGGGCCTGGACTGTTACGCTGTCCTCATGCAATGGGAAATGTGACAAACTGAGACGCACCCTTTGGACACTCTCCTGTGACTTTTCCCAAATTAATCACCACTCCTACACTCCCTCCCCTTTCTGCACACTGGTGAGACCGAAGTCATACGCTCAGTTTAGGGAGACGAGCCAGAGCAATGTAAAAGCCTGGCATAGGTGCCTACCTAAGGGTGCTCATGAGGACTTGCTATGCCGTTCACCAGCGTCGTATCTGAAACCAGCCCTAGCCAAACCGCTTCCCTTGCAGGCCCACTCCTGGCCTTGTCCTTTACACCTCCAGACACGAAACCTGTGCTTTAAAATCAGCTGACGAGGCCGCGTCTACGCTGCTGCAATAGGTGGTGCTGGAAGGACCCTTGGCTCCAGCCGTGCACATCCCTCCCGGCACCGACGTGCAGCCGCAGCTCCGGCGGAGCGCAGCCCCGGCACCGTTCCCACGGCAGCTGCCTATTTTGGGTGGGAAAGAGCGTTCCACACGCGGGACGCAGGCTGCTCCGTGCCAGGGAGCTCGGTGCCAGAGAACAATCTCGGATGCAGCTTATGCGTACAGGCGCAGCCAAAAGTTGCGGGTCTTTTCCTGTATTTCTTTCATTTATAAGGAATGGAAGCAAAGCAAGAACTTGTCCTCAGCAACTCGTGCTCTCCGTGTCCTTGTGCCCCTTCTCCTCCCAGGCATGCAGAGGGCCCCAGGTGTGTTTTTATTTGCAGTAGCTGTTCCCGTGCTCCTGCCCGCGCTCGTGCATGTCAGACGTGAGCGGCGAGCTCGTGTTCCCGGACAGACTCCAACCCCATACGTGCTTGCAAGCAGAACGGCTCCCGACGCGGGGACAGATGACTCAAGCGAGAACTAAGAAATATTTAACTCCTCGGTGCCAGCAGATTTTTCCAACCGTAAGCACATAAGTAACAGAGTGATGAATTAAAGATGACCTAGAATCAGCAGCTGGGTCTGTAAAGGAGAATGGATTTCTCTGTTAAAAACAGGTATGCCCAGGCTGTCTTAAAACTGGAAGAACATCAACTCCTACCAATGTCTTATCACACACTCTCCAAGAGAAATTGCCTGTTATTACCCATAAAGATAAAATCAAGAAGGCTCTGCAGAGCAAAATTAATATGTAATGACAATATATGGAAATGTCTGACCGAAGCTGATACTTTGCAGTCAATTGCTGCAAAGCAAACAAGAAAATTAATTCCCTGAAAAAAAACTCTGGGAGGGAGTCACTGCTGAAAAACAAGGAGCATGAAATTCAGATACAAAGTGTCTGAATGCAATCCAATAACTGCCTGCAAAGCAAACAAAACATTCGAGCGTGTGAAAAGTGGGAGGTGTATTTTGATACAATTCCTTCATTTAGGTAAGTGTGCTCAATTCGGGCCTCTCTAGCAAAAGAAAAAAAAGCCTACCAAAAATTCTGAGGCTGGAAAAGCATGAGTGCAAAGGAAAATAAAAAGACTTTTTTATACAATTAATTTGCAAAATTCACTGATATGGCGAGGCATGGAGGCCACAACTGCAGGATGAAAGGACAGGATTGCATTTATGAATGTCATGAGCATCCAGCATTACTTGTCAAAGGTTACAGCCCCCCTCAAGTTCAGCTACCAGAGGTTTGCAAGAGAAAAAGAAAACAAAACTTTTCAAGACACATGAGAGCCTCTAATTCAGGGATTAGGGAGAAATGTCTTGCCAGCTTCTTTTTATTTGTCCTGTCCAAGCATTTCTTGTACTTTTTGAAGGGTATTAGTCAGTGTCGAGAGAGAACATGAGGCTACTTGGGACACTGCTCAGTTCCTATAGACACTTTACAGTCACAACTCCAAGTATCCAAATTCCAAATATCGTTCCAAATATCATGGTTACTTCACAGTAAGATCATTTCTTCCTGAGAAGCTGGTCTGGGCAAACACTTGATCTTCAGTTACAGTGCACCATGAGCAAACCAAGCTGGATACCTGTTCCCTGAAAGCACTGTGAGGGGTTTCGGCAGATGCTTAAAGCTGTTCGGGGCTGGAGTCGTCCTTGAACGAGTCCCCCGACGCAGCCTGGGCTCTGATGAGCTGTGCTTGGCTGCAGAAGCCAACCCTGCCTTGGCAGCCTTGTCATGAGCCTTAGTACAGGACCTGCTCTCAGCAGGGAACATCACCAGAGCTTCAACCAGCGCTCCTCAAAGCCACGGGCAGCTTCAGACCCCAGTGTGGCCTCACTGCTTTTATGGGGAATAGGTCTTGCTTAAATACCTGCATTCATAGGGAGCAAGTGGTAAAACACTCGGGTGTTTGGCGAGCGCCTTAGCTAGGGACTTACATTCATTCAATAGATGGTCCTGCCTCCTTCTGTCCAGAGTATTTTAGACATTTTCTGACACCAGGACTACCTAGCTGTGGCAAGTCCACTAACCGAAACCATCTCCTGTTAACTGTATATATGTATAACGTTATATATAACCGTATATATATATATATAGCTATATAAAGCCTGGCAACCAGACAGTGCTCACATACTAACAGAAAATATGAGGTATTTGCTCCATGGCAGGGCAGGGCTGAGCCTGGACTCAAGGTTGGTTATCTTTCCTCTTACGATGAAGGACACCAAATTGCATATTCTTCCCTCCTCCTGCGTTAAAAACCTCTTTCTTTCCTGATCTGCTCTTAACAGCAGATGTAACAGGATATGGGGCTGCTGCTGCCTGAACCTGCTCTCTTACTGACTGCAACTTGGGCAAGAAACTTGGCAACTGTGGAGACATTGGCCAGTCAACCTTTCAAGAGTGTTTGGCTTGCCTGTTTTCTTTGATCTATCCTCTCCAGCAGGTCAGTAAGGATTGGCTCAAGTCAGGAAGGGAAGGGGAATCATGGAAGAGGTGACATCCATGGACTAGATGAGTAGAACTGAAGGTGGTAGAATTTCCTATCCCAGTGAATATGAATGGGTGGATGGGTTGAAAGAGGCTGAGCAAGGGCATTTCCTTTGGGTGCTGAAAAAATAACCTGCTCTTGCTCAACACCAATAGGCCTTAGCAGTAATTGCTTGGAAAGCAGGTTACTGTGCTCGCTCACAGCGACTTCCCTCCACAGACTAATTAGTAAAATGGGGCAGGTCGAGGTGTTTCAACTCTGCCTCTGGAAAATACTGGACAGGGGAATGTGGGCAAATTCCTGGCCATAACCGTCTCCTTCAACAGCTAGAGTGATGTGAGCTGGTCTGACCCTCAGACAAACATAGGCTCCCGTGTTTGAAATCCCTTCCATTCCTGGTGCAGTGCTCCACCAAGGCTGCTTCACAAAAAGAGCAGCAGACGGTTATTAGAATAAAGCCTAAGCAACATTTAGAAAGTGAAGATTTTCCTTTATGGATACACTAAGTCTCTCATTTGGTAGCTCAGGCTGAACCCCACATAGTGCAGAAGAGCTCTGCAAAAGTTGTCAGCAAGTGATGTTCATCTTGATTTAGAAACAACACGCCCCCACAGGGTACCATAAATCCAATTAAAAACACACATGCGTTCTAGCTGTTGAATGCTGCGTACGCATTCCTGAAATTAATTTGGGAGAGTGCTGGCATAGATTCACATTTTTCTTTCCTTATATACATATTCCGAGACCAATTTTTTTTTTTTGTCCAGATTACTGCCTTTTTATTCAATGACTCATTAGGCAACAGCTTCCGGCAAGCACTCGGCATTACGAATTTGAGGAATGTTGGACAGAACTCGGCATCATTCTTTCGGGTCCCTGGTCTGATGAAGCAGAAGGTAGTGGGAGCTTCATCACTAAAGCTTACGTGCTCTAGGAACGGCTGCAGGCTACAGCCTGGGGAAACGGGCACAGCTCCGTCTATTGCCTTTTGCTGCCTCTGCAACTTCAAGTGAAGAAAATGCTGCAGGACAGAACATCCCCTTCGTTAAGATTTATTGACTGTGTTCAGTTATTTTGCTTCTGTCTCCCAAGGTTTACAATTGAAAAAAGGAAAGCAGGATTGACCATCCTTCCCTGCTTCTCTTTTTGCCTTCCTTTGGCAAACACTTTTTGGAGAAATTATTTAGCACATGAAAACAGCTCAAGGGGCATTTGCACGCACACTCCAGCCCCCTCTAGCAGCCCGTTTCACAAGAGCATTCCTATGACTGACGGCTGACTGCTCAAACATTCAGCGAATACAGGCACAAAAGCAGCACGAATAAAGGAGAACGCCAATCCAGCTGAGAAGAAATGGCTCATATTTACAAAAAACGCCTTTCCGCTGGCACTGCAAGTTGCTGAGTGATGCGATATGCTCGCCAGAATCTTGTTTTTGTTTGCCCACGGCAAGGCAGTGTTTTGCTGCTGCTGCCGCTGAAAACCCGGCCGCTGTCCCATGCCCCCGCGCTGAGCGCGGCCACCGGTCCTGCAGCCCCATCGAGCAGCGTCGGCAAAGGCCAGCAGCGCTGCACGGGTGGTTAATTTCACTAGAGGCAGCCAGTGAAGTGCTTCGTGCTCTAAACTACCTGCTTTTGAATTGGTTCTGCAGGCCGATCAGATTACATTTAGAACTAGAGAACTGAAGTCTCTCACTTCCGCTCAGAAACAATAAAAGTGGGACAGGAGATGCAAATGCAACAGTGAGAGGGATGTGCCAAAGAAAGGAGAAATTGGAGGTCACATAATCGTCTATGTTGTAGGTTTACAGCTGATGGGGACAACAGCACGGAGGCACCACGCTGCACTATGCTGGGCAACAGGCACTTGCAGGCCACCGAGCCTGAAGCAGAGAGCCCTCTCCGACTGCCCACGTTGGCCTGGAGAGCAGCGCTACGCTCCCTACCCTCCCACCGCTTCCCAAGAGGCTCTGGCCAAGGGGGCTAGAGGCCCCAGGTCCTTAAGGGTGAGATGGACAGGCTGGATCAAGTAGCCGTGGGATCGCAGAAGAAGACTTCACCTTGCAGAGCTTGGTCTCGGCCCTGTGCCCTGGTGCACGCTACTCCTCTGACTGTGAATTCATAGACACAGTGATCACAGGGACAGTGATCAGGAGCAGCAGACTTCACCTATAGAAACAGCTCATCTCAGAGATACAAAACAGCATTATATACCGCACAAGCACTTTGGAAAACTTCTGGGTGAGAAAAAAAGCAACTTCCTTGGCAGTGGGGCTGGGAAGAGAGGTGCAATGGGGGCAAAGACAGGAGGGGTTTGCACCGGGGATACACGTGTGCTGCAGCTGGGAACTTGGACAAAATATGAAAATGGGAAGTGCTTCCCAGTTCCATTTGTGATTTGTGGCATCACACATTTTTGCAACTGCATTAAATGAAATTCCTATTACAAATGCTTGCGCTGACATTAATTCCAAATTTCTTCCTTGAAAACCACTCACAAGGTGATAAAGCTGTCCAATAAACTTAGACTGAATGGAGTTGGCTCAGCACAATACACTTGTAAATTCAATCTGTTTTATTCCAAATATCACATAAATTAAATACATTTCCCATGAATATTGCAAATATACATGAAATGAACATTGCAATTTTTAAAAAAAGTTTTGGCTTTGCTTATGCAACAAGAAGTGCCAAATGTGGTTAGAACATGAACTTCTCCTGTATTTACTAGATAAAAAAAGGTGCAGATTAATAATTTATATTTATACATATGTACACACTCCATTTCATAACTAGCTTTAAAACAGTAAAAAATGGTTTCAAGTTTATCTACATTAAACATACTCGTTTAAATCTGGTCAGAAGCCCCAGACAAGAGTTGATACAATCATTTCACAACTGCAAAATTAAGGCGCTACCAAAATACCAGTTCCACTAGTGTAAAATGTAATAGAATAGAGAGTGTACAGCTTTCTATTTATCAATTTAAAAGTGGACTGGAGAACAAGGAAAAAAGGAGCAGTAAGAAACATGACAAGATCAACAGGTTAGAAGTACAAAGAGATCTCGATGACTATCAAATGAACATATTAAAATACAGTAGATAAAAGGCCTCAGTGGCAAACAATTAGTATGCTTCTGAAAGACAAAAAAAGGTTAAAATATATATAATTTTGTAGTTTGAAGCTTTACAGGTGAACAACAGGTGTAGAGGTAGAGGGATTTTTTTTTTTTTTTAGGGCCTCTTTATTATGTATAAAGAAGGGCCACATTCACCACAGTGAAGAGACTCATCATATATCCCAGCATCCTTGCTTGGGCCGCAAGCAAGAAGCGCATAATGAGTTAGAAAGGCAACAGATCCCGTCTCTCTCTCTCTCTCTCGCAGGAGCCCAGCTCCACGCTCCCCCGTGCACCTTGGGGACAAGGCCCACAAAAGCCCGGGCCGGCCGCAGCGCCCGCGGCCCCTGCGGCCCCGGGAGCAATGACACAGCTAGCTTCTCCAATGAGGTACTACTGCATGCTGCAGAGATCACACGGCAGAGAGGTTTTGGTAGCAATGAACCTGGTACTCTCCCTCGGAAAGCAAGTACCACAGGGTAGTGGTGATTGTTTTTATTAAAGCTTTTCTGTTCGATCAGCATTCAATGTTTTGGAAGAAATGTCAGCTTTGGGCTGCTCGTTTGTTGTTTGCATCCATGCACAGACAATTCCTAAGTTGTATCATTTATCCAAAACATCAGCCACTGAAATATTCGAAAACCGCTTTAGAACTTCACTAAAAAAAATCCCTCTACAGTTCAGCTTTCTCTTCAATAAATATCACTCCATTAACTACACAGGCCTTCATGAAGATAACAATGTCACTTTCCATGTAAAATGTCTCTTTATACATTACAGAACCGCAATAAGGAACTACTTCTGTTCTGCAGGGTTTCCTCTTAGAAGTACCTCAACAGTAGATACCTTGAAAAAATCACTTTTGCAAAGAAAATATTCACATTAGTTACTGAGGCAAAGCCAAGAAGACACTAACTAGCACCTTGTTTTTTTGTTGTTTTTTTTTCTCCTTAAATGCACTCCTATATGTAAAATTAAGCACATGTAAGACCAGGGACCAGCAATATACAAATACCATCAGTGTCCCTTTGCAGCCAAACTATTAATACTCAAAACTACGTCAGACACACGAAGTAAGGGCAAGATGAGAATCTAGAAGAAATACATAGCATAGGAGGAGATGGAAAGATTGGGAAGTTGAACAGATAGAATTGCAAGATCGAATTCAGTCCATTTTCCGGTCTGAGAATTAGTTTGCCAAACCATCCTTTGGTAGCTGAGTTGATAGTGAGCTAAAGAATGACCGATTTCTGATATTTCCTCCCCCACCTACAGAACAATCTTCTAAAAATTCCTTTATACTTCAACGACTTTCTCTCCATCATCTACAAATCCTGGAGGAAATGTATTCAGTTTCTGTTTTTTGTATTTTGGTGATGGTAGCAGACCTTGCAGAAGGCTACTGTAGAGGCTGTTACATCATTTGTTGTAAATTACGCACTTCACAATTCAGAGAATATACTTACAAATGATTTAAATAGAAAAGGCGTGTTCAAGGTAGAGGCAGTTACAGTACATTCAGGGTATGTTACAGAAACCATTTGTGGTAGCCATTTGCTGAAAGGAAAAAAACTCAGTATTTTTGTTTCCCAGACCACACAGGTTTTAACTACAATACCCAAAGAGAACAGGTAATATCTTAATTGCTGCATTTTAATGCAGTCTTCTTCCAGAACTCATGTGCAAATTGAAAACAAAAACAAAATACATCTTCATTGACAAATACGGACAAAGGAACAAAAAAAGAAAAAAGAAACCAGGCACTTTGACCGTTTAGGTAAACAGCCATTTCATCTTACCAGACTTCTGCACATGAACAAGTCTTCAAATTGGTCTTACGCTTGTAGCACACAGAGATTCAAGTCAACTTCTCTTCTGTTGGTAGTATAAATTCTACTTGTAGGAAACCATGCCAATTGAATTGGTAACACTGTTAGTTATTTCATTGGCAATTCAAAAAGTTGATCATTTGACTGACAAGCAACCAATTTAAGAGATATCAAAGTCAGATAAAAACAAAATATATATAAAAAAAATCAGAAAACACAAACGACGATTAACACCTGACGTAAGCTTGCATTGAGACTTGCCTTTTAGTGTTCGGTTTGTGCCTCCACTCATGGTGTTACTAGGACTGATTTCCATGGCATACAGCAACTGGTGCTAAACTACAATACTTTTGGTTTGAAACATGTTCTAGAGGTCATTCCAAAGAAGCACTGGGTTGGCAGGGCACTGCAGATGAGACGGGAGAGGAAGCTTTCCCAGGTTTTATCCCAGCAAGTTCCTCTTGCAGAACACGTTCAAAGAAACCTGCAGTGTGCTTTCCTACTACTTGGAATGAAATCATTTCACAGCAGCGTTTATCATACTTTAGGGAGCTGGTTTGATTTGAACTAGTGATAAGACCAGCTTAGATTACTTTGATTTTTTTTTCTAAACCAAAGTACACCTCTTCAAAGATTTTGTACATACTCAATCCGTTATAACACATAAATCACAACGCAAGGGATTACCTAAGGCTACTAAATAGGATACTTATTCAGTAGCTATTATTCTTTCAGATAAACATCTTCAGATGCCTTGACCACAAACGGCTTAGTTTTGTTTTTTTTTTTTTCCTCACAGACTGATTTTTCTTGAAATAGAGAGATGTGGGTGTATGACAGACTGCCTACCAGTTCAATAACAGAGCGTACTGTTCTGTACAGTCTTCATGCATTCTTCCACTGGGGAAGCATCACTCCTCTTCTATTGACGAGCTTCAAAAAAGTCTAGGAAACACCTCTTCAGTCCACTGTTCAGATTCCTTTTCCTACTAAGTAGAAATCCGATTCGCATGCAGGCTGGTGATGCTGTTCTAGGACTTAACTCTCTTGCAGGCTAGAAACATCAACTCTATTACAGCACTTTGAAGCAATTATCCACATCTTCCAGCTACGTTCTAACTGTAGCAAAGCTTTGTAGAGGCTCAGATTTCACCAGGACAACAGGATAGAGTGCAAAGATTGGTGAATACCCAGAAGAACAAACCGATGTAATGGATGGATGCTGGACACAGTCAGAAAGGGCTGTTCATTTTTGAAAGATACTTTAAAAACAAAGAAGAAAAAAAAAAAACCTCTCTCTCCCTGCCTCCGGAAACAACCTATCATGAGATGTTGTCAGTGCCTGCTCACAACTGAAGTCCATGTTATCTGGGTCTTTTGCGAGTCACAAATATCAGCACACGTCTGATGGCAATAAGACGATCTTTGAGGGAAGTCATCGCCAGTATAGCCAGCTGAGCTCTGTTTTCCAGGGGCAACACTGCCAAGAGCCACCAGTACCAGGCAGGACCGCTGGGGTTGCTCTGAAAAAGGATGGGGAGACATGGAATGATGATGTGCTCACCAACACTGTCCCACAAAGAACACCACCTTCTTGCCACTCTACTACTTCTGTTTGCTAAGCAAGCTACCATGAAACAGTTCAGTAGCAACTCAACATTTAATTTCAAGTGTTCTCGCCTACTCGCCCCATTAAGGTTGATCTCTTCAAATGCTGACTGATGTATGGTAATTGTTTACCACACTTCATGCTAATAGACTAGAACAGGGTAAATTAAGAAGAGCTTAGGATGCATGAAAACACAACAAAAATCTCTGTCAGAAAACAGTCCCATGAGAAAACTTCGTATGTAGGACAAAGATGCATATGTGGGAAGCTTTTACCTGTGGCTCCGGTTCTTTTCCTGGCATGGACCCAAAATGATTGAGAATTTGCACTTTCATGTTGTCTTTAAGCGAAGTAAACCAGGCAACAGCTTGATCATAAACCGAATCGTGAAGGCGGACAAGCTCTTCATATTCTGGTCCTTCAACCTTATTTTTAAGAGAAGGGAGAATGAACAAAACAAGTTTGATATCACGGAGTTCATATGCTTCCCCAGAAGCGAGTGAAGCACAATAATACAGTGACAGCTGCTGTTCAAATGTCCTTATCTAAGGAAACTGTACTCAAGTCTCATGTTTCAAACCTGTGATGGTGGATTCTTTTTACCCTCCCCTGTAAGCAACGTTCTGAAATGACACTTCTTAAAAAATATATTTCTCTATTAAAATCCATTCCTAAATGCTGGCACAACTGAAGGACCTTCTTTCTCATCTCAGGACATCGTATTCATTCCTTTAAACCCATAAAATAAAGTCCCTGTCACAAAATAAGACCTAAACATTGTTGTATCATCTTGTAAAATAAAAGCAACCCTTGAGCTACCAAGCAAAACGATGGGGATTCTACTGCATTGAGAAATCAACATGTTTTAAAGGAGTGTTAAGGTCATGATAGAACAGCCAGGGAGAAGGTGGAAGAGGGCAGGTGTGTGAGCAGGCAGCAAGTAGGTGAAAGTGGATGATTTCTCAATATTATGCACAGGAATAAAAAAGGCCCTCCCTGAGGCAAAAAAAAAAAAAATGTTTTAGTTGCGTAGACCTGACTATTTAGTCATTAGAGGAAAGAAAAATAACGTAAGCAAAGAAATACCTAGAAAAAAGACCGCTGCAAATCTTTTTTTTTTTTTTTTAACTGTACACACCAATAGTGGGATTCATCTGCGCTACTCAGACACCTCTGAGCTAGCTGCTCTGGATGCCCTTCACAGCTGAGGAGAAACAGCTCTGGAGGGCAATTAATCTCATCTTAAGGCAGGTATGTAAGACAGAGCAGATAAATAGGCAGCTTTGGACCGAGATTTCTCATCATCACACAGAACAGGAAAGCAAGGTGATGAACTTAGACTGCAGCCTCTCAAGTGAGACAGAGTAAATCTCACTCTAATTATAAAGAGCTGGGTCTCTGGCACCATCTACGAAACATGCCTTGACATCTACCTGCCACCATCCTTCACCAGGGGTTTAAGCAGGGCAGATGATACCCGTGAACAGATTAAATACAGCTGTTTGTGGGGGGAGGCGTTTCCACGGGATCTGCCTTACCTGCCCCAACGAGCATCTGCACTGCCCTGCAGGAGCTGAAGAGCCCTACCCACTCTCATGTCAGCTGTGGAAGTGCCCTGAGGAGCCCTGGGACCAGAACGGAGAGTCGCCACTTGGCATGAGACCCCTGCTGAGCTCAATGTTAAGAGGCACCAACATTTTACAGACGTGCTCTGAAGATGATCCAGGAAGCCATAATTAAGTATAGCCAAAAATTCACCTTTTGTCCCAAATCCACCACAAGCACCTCACCTGTAGGAGACTTCCTAGGAGGATGTGTTTTTAAAAGTTACCCCCCAGCCCTGCAGTTCTCTGTTCTTAGCCAGCTTTGATGGATGCTGCTGGAGGCACAGCAACCATATGCCACAGATCTCTTTTTAAGAATGAAAACACACATTTATTTGAGGAGCTGTTCTGTAAACCAGAGTTGCAAGGTTACATGAAGCTTGCAAAAGCTAGAAACAGATATTCTGTATTCAGCGAAAGAAGAGACTAGTGAGTTGTCTAACAACACAGACATGTTCTTAGAAGGGTTGCGAGTCCGCATCAGTTTTAAAACATTACTTTGACCTCATCTACACATTATGTCAGATCACATCATCCAAGGCTCAGAAACTTCTCTGAGATTCCCACTGGGACTGCAACACTTCAGGTAGGGATAATTACAGAGATAGAAAGGAAGAAAGGGAAGTAAGAAAGAGGTAGACTAAGTTCACAGTTTTCAAAATAGAGCTAGGGTTTTTATAATTATACTAGTTTAAAAATAATGCACAGCTAACTTGAAATGCAACAAGGAAAGGGCATTTATGTGAATCCAGCAATACATGGGTATGAATAACTTTGCACCATAGATCACCTTTTTATCTTCAAGATATTCGATGTTTGCTGTGTTATATCCATCTCGCTGGCCATGGCTTAAGACCCTAAAACGACGGACACCAACTGTATCAACAACTGAGCGTCCATCAGGAAAAAACTTTACGTCCCTGATCTCTAATATACAGCCATGATCTGCAAATCTGAAATGACAGAAGGGCATAAAATTGGAGGTCATCAACAAGTGTTTATACACATTAGGACAAATCCTGGGCCTAAATCACCACTTTTTATCTGAGAGAGGATCCTGGCTTCGGTGACAATACAGTTCTGTTTATCCACACAAGCCACACAACCCCCACCCTTTCTGCCTTTCTGCAAGGGTCCGGGGCAGCAGTATCGACAGCTTGCAGGTGTTGGGGAAGGTGGGGATGGGACATGTTTCATGGGAGCTGCCACCTGCTAGCGGCAAGTTCACCTGGTTAGCAAAGAAAACTAGATGGGTTGAGATACATAAGAAACTGAGGAACAACGGCAGGGATGAAGGGCTAGACCAGTCCAAGGCTGTCCTCCTGCTCTGAGGTGTAAACAGAGGATTAGAGGCTGTAGAAGGAAAAGGCATTTTCGAAGCAAGATTCTCCTTGTATTTACATTGCGTAAGTTTTAAATAAGTTAGTAGAACCAAACTTCTTTATATCTGTTTTACTTAAATAAGTCACTGCTTTTAACCACGTCCTGGAAACAACACAGAAAGTCTTAATTTAAATTCTTGGCTTTACTCTATCCTGCATTTGTACTTTAGTTGCTTCACTAAAAAGGTTGATCACCCCATGATACACTGATCTGCAAGCACTTGCAGCCTTGCATCTCAGCTTACTGGGCACTGCTAACCAGAAGAATGCGCTGTATCTAGTCTCATCTCAAGATAACAAATCCCTGCCGGGCCTGACGAATGCTACATTGGGGAAATACTTGTTTTACCAGGGCTTGGTAGCGTGTTGCATCACAGTAACGAAACAACAGCAGCGCTGCGGAGCAATGACTCCTGTTTCTACTCCACTAGAAATCACGTTTTTAAGTGCAAAAAGTAAAATCTGACCCCCTGTGAATAACTGCTCTCTCCTTTTCATCACACTAAACATGAACTGAGGAATGGTAAGAAGAACACATTTGTACAAAACCAAGTGCTGTGTGTTCCACCAGTGGGATTGCTATGAATGAGTTTATTACAGGGAAATTAGACTGAGCACTATTTAAACAGCTACATAACTTATTTTTGTTTAAATTAAGCATATTAGGGGCACTCACAGTTTAAAAATTTGTCCAGAAATAAGGATGATGAATGATTTTTTGTTCTGTGGAAGCTACTTTCTAGTAGAAAGTGACTTCAACCAAAAAGACAAGAAACACCTAAAATTGGGCATAAATATACTTACGTGTACTAAAAAGTTACAACTCCCACCTCAGTTTAAATTTAAAACAGCAAACTAAAACAGAGGAAGATAATGAACTGAAGGTCTTATCACCATGTTTTTCAAAGGAGGCATCAATCTCTGCCTCCCATCTCTGCCCATTACATATTGATGTAATGAGGTAAAACAAGTTTCCCTACTTTTTCTATTCCCAGATGATTTTGCAATTTTGAATCAACAAGAGAATCTCTTTACTTATATAAGAAGCTACAACAGCCTACCAAGTGCTTACAGATCCTCATCTGTAAACCACTGCATTTCAGTGGCTTAAGTAGAAGATAACATATTTAAAAACATTTAATTTTAACAACTGAAAAGAGACAATACATACAAAAATCTAACCCTGCCAGATGCATTTCGAATTATGTGATGTTATCAAAAATAAAGTCAATTATTGTGTTTTCTGTATTATCCGCAGTCTGCCGTGCGCGTGGCATCAACAGCACCCTGGCAGGTTCTGAGCGACACGAGGCACAGCCAGAGAAGACTGGAAGTTGTAGTGTCTCCTATGCTCCTGTTGCCACAATTACCTTCTGATATGTGAGAAAAAAAATAACAAACTGGGTAAATCAACCAGGACAGTCTGCTAAAGCCTGGTATGACTCGTCCTTCCCCTCAGTTCCAGTCATCCCCTCTAAGGCAGCTGCTCCTGAGGACTAATGTGTCCTTAAAACTTCCCACGCTCGTAGTCTACAGTTTGCATTACTCCAACGTATCTTCTGAAGGTGGCAACTATCTATCACAACTCAAAAAATAGACTTCTCTTAAGATCTTCCCCCACCATAAGCTTCTGCCTATCCTCTTTACCTCAAAAAACTGTTACATTATCTATAAAAGATAAAAACTGAAGGTTTCACCTAGATTTTCAGCTACTGATTAGTATTTAGTCTCCACATAGGGAGCTGTTATCTGGAAAAACACCAGTGTCAGAAGTCACAAAAATGAATTTCGTATAGGAAGACAAACCCACTTACTGCAGAAAGAGAACACAGCAGGAAAGACAAACATCAAAATTCAACATTCAACAGCAAAACAGCATTCTCAGCCAAGGATATATTTTGTCTCATTCAAATCATACAGTCTATGTAGGAAAACTATGAAAGGCTTGATTTTTTTTTAAACAGAGCAGAAGAGCAACTTCAAACTGACTTTCTTAGCTTTCACTAAGAAAAGCACGCTGAAAAGCTATTCAGCCACATACACAACTAAGCGCTATTTGGAGCCTGCAGTAGGAGGATGAAGTGTATTCTTGCTATTCAACCAACAGAGGAGCAATAAAAATGAAGAGTTTTGTGTCAAAAGGAATGCTCAATATACTAAGCTAAAAATCCACCAGCTTCTGCACTGATTCATACAGAACTGGCAGGATCCACAGCGATTTGGGGAGACAAATATACAGCGCAGAACATTTTTAGCTCATGTCCTTACCCTTTCAGTTCATCAGCTAAGCACATGCCAAACTGCTTGGTACCAGTTTCCATGCATCTTCTGATCATTAGACGATAACGAGGTTCAAAGACATGAAGTGGGCAAGGGATGGTAGGGAAGGCCATGGTACATACGAAGATGGGAACATCTTTATTCAAACTGTAAAATAATTGTTAAAAATAGTTCAGCTTTATTCTGTGTACCGCTGTATTCAGCATAAATCAACCTGTAATGCTGCACTGACTCCATTAGTTTCCTTAGACTCATTCTTGGTAAAGACATATCTCATTGTGGTTTATCATTTTAAAAGGATAAAAATATTTCAGGACTCTTCCTGTTAATAAAATCCTCTAATCTACTTTCACAGTGGAAGAGCCAGGGAGTAATAGACAGTTTCCTAAGAGTGTGCACATAGATACATATATCTTAAATACAGATGGCAGGATTTCAGCAATTTTTAACAGTAATTTAATATCTAAGAACTTGCCATGTTTAAAGAAAGGTGGTGGAGAATTTCAAAGTTCAGTAAAATCCTTTAATCAAAAAAAAAAAGCCAGTTAATCCTCATTCTTTTCTTTTTCAGTTGCATGTTTTATTTTTCATTTTGATTGAGTTGTAGAGTAAGAGCCATAGAGCACTGATAGAGCAATGAACCTTGGCACATATGCTGACCTGAAGTGAAATCCATTCATATTTGGGCTTCTACTCCCAGACAACTTCCATTAGAACTCTGAAAGGTGATATTATTTTCAATGAACAGAATAAAGCAATTATCTTTATTGTGAGATATTGTTGTGTCTCTCCGTCATCCAAGGATATTGTTTCTTGTTTATTCACAACAAACACACCAAAAACATGAACTATCTGGCAGGTTCATTTACAAATTCATTTCAGCATTCTGTGCATTTTCCATAAGCAAGTTTCTCCAGTAATCTGGATTAAAAATACATTTCTGTGACAACTGTTATTAGTAAAAACCACTTACTTGGACAATTCCTTCATTTCTTCCTCATGAACTTTCTTCCTTTCAGACAACTCTTCTGGCAAGTAGCGGATTATCAGCTCTTCTGTAAGGACGGTCTTTTTGTAAGTTCTGCTTGCCAGAAACTGCAAAAGAGAGTCACCTCTGAAGCCTGGTAATAAGAAGTCATCTAATATCTTTTCCTCCCAACCCATCCCCTTTTATAACACATCACAACACAGCACATTAGCCCACAAGTGCCCTCTTCCTTCTCAGTGTTCAGGTATCAAAACTCCCACTTAAGGATATGCAATTTACTCCAATGTCCATTAATTTTAACCCAATGTCTTTCAGTTGGCAGAGGTTGTGCTAACACCAAGGCAAGGCCCTGCACATATATTTGCAAATATATTTGCATCTAGAGCTGGGATGATTCTGCTCCCCAGGAAGTACCCAAATGTATTGGACAGATTACATATACTGGAGCACATGTTTCAACCAAGGCCTTGTTCACAGTCAGCAGAGATCCAGGAGAGGTAATAGGAACAGGCCTATGTTTGCTGCCCCTCAAGATGAGTCTAAAGTGATACCAAAATTCTAGATTACTAACGTACCAGCAAATCCCTCCTTTTCTTTAAGGACTGATAGGATGTATTCTGGAGTAAAAGAGGTCTGTGCACGGAATCACAGAATGGTTAAGGTTTGGAAGGGACCTCTGGAGATCATCTAGTCCAACCACCCCTGCTCAAGCAGGGACACCCATAGCATGTGGCACAGGGTGGCATCCAGGCAGGTTTGGAAGACCTCCAGAGAAGGAGACTCCACAGCCTCTCTGGGCAGCCTGTTCCAGGGCTCTGTCACACTCACATGAAAGGGTGACAGTTCATCAAGTTTGATGCTATGGACAACTGTGTTGTTCTGTCACAGGCGGAGCCTAAAAAACGTCCAATAAACCTGCTTTCTATAGAACACTACTTGGTGCCTTTTTTTTTTTTTTTTTAACTGAGGGAAGGACATACTTACTTCTGAGAGCTTTTCTTTGCAGAGAGGACAGTGGGGGTTATGGTCAAGGCAACGCTCGAGGCATTTGAGGCAAAAGGTATGTCCACAAGGAGTGGTAACAGGTTCATAGAACAACCTGAACATGAAAACAGAGCAAAAACAGTCGAGTGACTAAACCTACACATCACCTTTCATACAAATCATGGCAACACTTTTATCTTGGGATTTAAAAAGAGATAACCCATAAAGTTAAGGTGTAACAAAAAAAACTACCCAGTTTGTAAAGAGTCATTAAATACCAGTTCCAGAAGAAAAAAAAAAAAAAAAAAACAGAAAAAAAAGTAATCAATTAGACATTTTGCAGACTGTCTCCTTTCCTAAACCGTAAAACCTTTTGTCAGAAGATAAAAAAAAAGCTTTTAGATCCTCATGCCAGACCAGTCTAGTCATACCTCATGCAGAGAGAACACTCAAAGTCGGAAGCATCCACAAGGGTTGTTGGTATCTCACTCGAAGCAATGGCAGTGTTTTCAGGTAAAACATCTGCATCTAAGTAAGTAGTTAAGAGGAGAGTTATAAAAAAAGCGCTTAACTTTTACTGCAATTTCAAATGCTATGTATGTTGTTTTTCTATTAAAAAAAAAACAAATTTCTCTCATTTGCCACAAGCTTTGCTTAACAAAAAAAAAAGTTTCCACCTAATTTTTAGGCTTTCTGGCAGGAGAGCTTTTTGGAGAGCAGAGAAAGAGGTCCATGGCCAGAGAAAGCATTTTACAGATGAATACCCATGATTTTCTTCTCCAAAAATGGTGGTTGTTTTTTTAAGTCTAGTTTTTAAAATGTTCTGCTGTTGCTTTCCCACCACCACCACCACTCCCACATCAGGCAGGCCAGATGTTTTTGAGTATGTTAAGTCCAGAATTTAATTTGTTTACACATATTTAAAGTATTTCAGCACTGTTTGTTATAGATTTTCTCAGTAGGAGTACTTTTCTCACAAGTATAAAGAGGGCTTACGCTCTTCTAGACTAGCCTGCTGTGGAAATCCCATGTTTCAGACAGCTTAGACTTTAAGGACTACTGGAGCCAAATTAGCTAATACTAATTTTACCAGCTCAGCACTCTGCAAATATCAAAAACACATAGCACACACACTCAAAATCTGCCTACCCTGTTTTTCTGAGGGTGCTATGTCCTGCAGTAATTAACACAAATATGAGTCGGGGCCTCAATCCTTATAGCAGTAGTTAAGCTCAAGAGCTACCAGCTTTAAAATTCTGGTGACATTTTTACAAGCAGATTCTGCAACTTCTTTTATGGTCTGCATCTTTATTGTCCAGTGAGGGTTGTAACCAAATCATGCCTACTGCTTACATGTCCTTTTTATCACCCAGATTCACTGACTGTTAAAAAAAAATGTTCAACTTTTGTGTGAAGTTAAAGAATAAGGATGTTTTGTTAGAGGGTAACTTCTGCTCAGCATCTGCTTTATCTCAAGCACAGACAGGACAGGGGAGAGGGCAGCAGTGTTGTGTGGCCTACAAAGAAGGGTTATCTTTAACCTATATCTTGCACATTGGCCTTTAGCAAGAGCCAGAACTTAACTGTTTTGTTCCACAAATAGTAACGTGGCATCAGGATCTAGCACAGACCAGAAATTAATGGTTATGGGTAAAACACGATCTCTGGTCTTTACTGCAAAGATAGAGGAGGGTCAGATTTCACAATCTATTTACTGAGTTTGCAGTTCATAGGCAAGTAGAGGGTTTTGCCCCTCACAGCAACAAGATCAGAAACTAACCACAAACTGACAATTTATGGAGGTGGCAGACAAACAGCAGCACTTTGAGACCTGTAACAATTCAAGGCAGAAACTTGTCCTTTTAAAAAAAAAAAAAAAGGTTAAAAATGCATGCTAAAATAATGGCATTTAAAAAGCCTCCTTTAACCAATTATTTCACTACTCATGCAATATACTGCCTTCAGCACTTTTCTTTCCCTAGAGCACTAAAACTACTTTGTTAGACGCCTGAGAAGCCCAGTAATTGTAAGCACAGCTATCAAGTGACAGAATGGGTGGGCTTATTAGCTTTCAAAAGACTTCTTTGTTTGCTTGGCAAAATTCATGTAAAATTGCATGTGACTGTTTCTAATGCCAATTAAAGATTAGTTTCCCAGCTTATTGTATCTTTTCTTCATATAGAAAGTCAAAGTTCGGCTATATCTCCGAGGCCTGGAAAACAGCTATACAAAGACTAAACTGTTAGTGGATTATATATTAGAAATGCTCCTTTAGAGAAGAAAATACAATGTTCGCTGAATGAGATTGTTCTGGAATAACGTAAATAGTATTTGTACTTAAATGGCTTTGACATCCTTTAAATCTGCATGGTCCAAGAAGACAGAAATGCCTAATTGAGTAAAGCTGTTACAGCAGAAACAGACACCCTAGACAAGAAAATATTATTTCAATCCCTCAATCCCTACAAGGAATGTTTCATTTGCATGAATAAAAAGGGAGTAGAAAATTACAAAATAAATAACCTTTCTAAACCAGAGCACAAACCTTTTTTAGGAATCTTATTAGGGACATCCGAGCTGTGTAAATCCCTCATGTCACTGGACAGCTTTCTTTTTAAGCCAGCCCCAGGTAAACTGGAGAGAATACTTCCCAAGGACTTCTTGTTGTCTTCAAAATAGAGTACATGTGAAACAGAAGAATCAGTGCTTCTAAATACATCAGATTCTTGGGACGGGCTTTTTGTTAACCTGAACACAGTATCCTAGAAAAAGTAAGAACAGTTGCACAGGGTATGAGACAATTTTGCCTTTTTTTTTTCCCTCTATTGTACACATCAGCAATACGTCACTGTTGCTATAGTATGTTTAGAAAGTGGGAAAAAGGCCAGTATCAAATACAGGCACTCTCAAGTTACATGAAACAGACAGGGATGTTTCTCTGTCTACATATGCCTTCTCTGAAAATTCTCTTCCCATTATAGAAAGATTCAGAGTGCATAAAGTGCACAGAGAGGAAAAAAAGCACACTTAATGAATCCCCACATCCATTTGTTTTCTGCAGAGTTTCATTCTCTAATTTTTAAGAAAAACACCCCATCTAGACATCCAACAATAACTCGAGAAAACAGGCTTACCATAAAAGTGCTTACGTGACTGCAAAAACAATGCCACAGAAATCAGACACAGACTCTTGTGTTACTTTTAGTATTCGTATTTGAGTGCTTTTTACTTTACCTTTGAGGACCCAGCAACAGAACCATCTTCAGCAGCTGACTGCGTGTTTATGCTACTCAAAAATGCAGGTTTCAATCTTGTATAGGATGTCCGACTAGAGAAAGGTGCTGTTAGACTATCATGCACATTTTCAAAGGCTGGGAAGAACATCTCACACATTATCTAGTCAATTAAGAGAGGAAAAAAGAAGAAAAAGAGTTAAGATAAGATCTTTGTTTGTACGAATACAGACAGCACAAACTTTGAAGCTTCCAAACGGCAAGATGCTTGCAACTGCATTCCCCACTGCTCACAAGAAACTTATATGGCATTGATCACAGTTGTAGAGACATCCCAAAGTTATATTTTCTCTAGGAGCAGAACGTCAGCCTCCCTCCTCAAAAGCCTTGGCTCTCCCAAGAGCAGGGTGACAGCCCATTGCCTCTTTCCCTCTCCTCCCTGAGCCTCCAATCTCTACTTCCCAAAAAATTTAGATCATGCTTTCCTACCAAAACTCATTAAGGTGGATGCATTTCAGTTCTCATTACCTTCATCCAGCATTTCTCTACATTTCATTCAAAACTAAAGGTCACATAGAGCCTGTTCCCCTTCTCAAGTCCTCACCATGCACCTCCACAAATTTCCTTTTCTTTTTCAAAAATCTGACCATACAGACCCAAGATAGAACCTTTTTACAGCAGGTTAGCAGTTAAGTGTGTCCCTTATGGCAAGTTATCCAACAGAGGCAGAAACTTCTTCACCTCCATTACAGTGTAGCACATAACTCTCCTCTCCCCTTTCCCCACTTTCTGCAAAAAAAGATTTTCTGGGGGGCACTATAATTAGCAGTATTGAACCTATTTAATGCAGGCGTGCTGAAATCCAGCTGGTATACTGGCAAAGGAATCTACAAATTGTAGGATGCAAATTAAATATTTGTAGTGGAATCTTCAAATATACAGTCCTTGTGATTGATATCTGAATCAAATGCATGAGGCCTCTTACGGCATCATACTAATATGGTTCAGAGAATCTACTGAATCAAAACACCATTTGGTTGTTAACACCTGTTACCTGAAATGACAAGAATTTTGTTTAGCTGCAGGAATAAGAGCAGCATGATGGCTATGAAGCAGTCAACAAACACGTTCTGTACCTTTTGGGCTTCCTTCTTCATTGCGCTCCATTCGGGATTTAAGGCAACACAGTAGAGAAACTCCTTCAATGCTTCCTCAGTCCTTTCCAATCCAGAAAGAGCTTTTGCTTTCACACAATGGCCCTGTTCATATAAAGAAAACAAACAATTTTAGAGACCATTTCTGAAGAGGTAGTAAGGCACCTATGAATAGAGTTCTTGAATTTTACTACATTTTGCAGGTACAGAATAGCCAGAATTACAGACGAAGGTTTTGCTTTTCCTTGTCATTGTTGACCACGAGTTGTCAGCTCTACGATACCACATTATTATTATTTCCAACTTTGCTTTGGTATCAACATGTTTGATTTATGTGACTTGTGGAAAGCAAGAAGCCCTGGAAACCTGCTGCTCTTCCTCTCTCTTCCCCTGCCTCAAAGGCACTGAAGCCAAGGATACACATGTCTTTCCCCAGAGGGTGGCCAGACACAAAATGAGGAAAGGTATTTATTTCCCTAGGGCCTGGGAATATTACATCTCCATTTCCAGGGGAACTGCTTCACATACAAAGGAAATTTTGACAGCAATAAAACTACTCAGGAAAGGCAGCAGTGCAGGGCAGTTGAGGGAGCAGATTTCATACACAGGAGTCACACTTCTGCTGGGCATCTTGTCAGGACAGATATCATTTGTGACTTACTTTACTGATCTAGAAAAGATCAGCATATAATGAATCTGGGAATTTACTAGTACTTTTAACTAGAGTTTCTTAGCCTCTCTGACCTCTCCCAAATACTATAACACCACATCCTTGGACAACAGGTAAGGTAGGGTAGTCAGCTTGGGGACAAGTCCTATTTTAGTTAGTTGTGACCACAGAATACCCCATTTTCAAATTTCTCTGTGGACGTCCATTTGAATTTCAAATCTGCCTATGGAAATTATTGCCTTAACATGGAGAAAAACTAAACATGGAGCTAAACATTTGCCTATTGCTCAGTAGACAGACTCGTGCTCTGCAAAGTCAAGTCCACCTCTGATCTACATGGTTAGCTTTAGGCTGTGCTGAAAGTACAAATCCTTCAGAAACTGGTCAGGTAAGCAAGACATATTTCCTATTCTTCAATGTAAAATATGGTTTCCGGTTTCACAGCATCTTCCCAAAAAGGTATCTCAGTCATTCAAGCTGATTCAATGTCATTTAGATCGTTCCCTCTCTATTGTCAGGAAGATAAGTAGAAGACCTGTAGCAAAACAGTAAGTACTGCCTCACATAGGTTAGGTAACAAATATCATTCAATGAACTAAACAAGAAGTCTCAATATACAGAGATCTCTCAAACTAAGCACTGAGAAGTTATTCTGACTCTTTCTCTAAAAGAAGGTAAAGAAGCAGTCTACTTCTATTCCAAAGAAGCAGTGAGTAGAAAGCAGAAGATTTTCTACTAGGACTTTGGGACTGAGGAGCACTGCAAGAACTGTATTTGGTTCCAAAGCCCTGTGGCTTCTGGGGACTCAGATACGGTCAACATGCTGGAGGCATTTCACATTGAGATCTCTGTAAGGCATTTCTTTCGAACACAGTAAGAGAGGTACTTCCAGAGACCTGACCTTTCTGTTTTGACAATTGCATAGCCTCTGTAAAATCCTGTTAGGGAGCTCCTAACAAGCCAGACACCGATTGTAAGATAACTCCACTGCACTGGAGAGGCTACAAGGTTGCCTGCAATCTTCCTTCAGGGGCCAAGAGCAATTACTTTGCCCAAGTGTAAGTCACAAAGGGAATACTGATCTGCCACAGAAGGGCTTTCTAAAGATCTAATACTAGAAGCCCTTACACTTAAGGACTATCACTTCCAATTTCTTCCTTTCTGATTTTCACAGTCTTGACAAGCATCGGATTGAAGGGCAAAATCTAGGCAGGACTTTGCGCAGCGTTAGGGAAAGCATCTATTTCTATTTCTCACATGAAAAGTCCAATTGGAAACTTGCTCCTGCCTCGGAGTCCAAGGATACGGTTTTCACAGTGACTGAAAAGAAACAGACTTGCCTCTTGCTCTAATTACTACCATGGGCCTGTAGACCCAACGGAGTTTTGCTAACCCAGCAAGCCACTAAGTTTAAGTTAGCAGCAGGCCAAAGAGTTCTTGTGGGCGAACGCTGCGATTACCTCTACTTTCTTTATTAGACAATGCATGTTTGAGCTAGATCTCAGCTGCAGGATGAAGTGTTGCAAAACACAAAACAAAGCAGATGCCCAGAATTCCTGTAGAATATTAATTTTGGACTACTAAAGCACGCCTGGAAATTCTGACAAACGCATACACAAAAGAAATAAAACTGTGATATTGCTGGTATGCCATGATGACAAATTTCATTTTAGATTAGCATTCTTCAGAGATGTGATTAACAACGTTTTTATCCGCCCACAACTGACATCCATCATATTTCCATGGATTCAAGGCAAACAGACAAGACACTTCACAAAAACATTTGAACATGCTTAATTCATCTTTCCCTCTGTACAGAAACCCAATCAAAGCTGCCCAAGATGAATTTCTGACTAGATTAGTAATGATCCTGAACAAAATGACTAATTTGGAATAGTGAAACTAGGGAAGAGGGGAAATATGATGACCTGTCTTCAAATAAAAACTGTTGCAATAGATGCTAAAACAGTTACCTTTTGAAGACAAGAACCCAACTTCTTCCCAAGCTAGAAAAAGAGTGCTCTCTGCAGCCCCCATGCAGAAGCAAGTCACTGAGGACCTCACATGGCTCCTCCTCAGTCTTGCTGAGATAAGACTGAGAACAAGCTAAGGTATTCCAAAAATTCTCACCCCGCTACCCATGCTGCCCTGCCTGCAGCCCGGAGCTTTCTGCAACCAAGCCTGTGCTGCAGAGTTGCTGTTGCTGGCGTGAGGGAAGCGGGCACCAACTGGAGATGCAAGCTGAGGTGGGGAGAACAGTAACCACCCGGCCTGCCCTAGGACAACTGGCAGTAAGTGCAGGCACTGCACTGCACGCTTCCTCCCAGCCTTGGTCCTGCTGCCTGCTTCAGAGCGCCCACGACCAGCACTCCTTGCAGCACCTCATTTCCTTGAGGAGAAACCCTCAGAGCCTCATGAACCATGACACTAGGAGGAATTAGACATGTGAACTCCCGGTCTCAAAGGAAAGGAAGCTTGTATCTGAAATAAAATCTGGGAAACTCCTCGGGAAGAGAGAGCAGCTGGGAGCTGGTTAAGATACTCAGTGCCATGGGGCACAGCACCCACTGTGCATGCACCTCAGGGGCATCCCCCTGCTGCTGGATCCAATCCCACTCCTCAGCAATAGCTGAAGCAAATTGGTGGGCACTAGTATGAAAAAAGGCATCTTGCTGGCAACCCACTATAGAAATTGCATGTGTTGGAGCCACATTAGACCCTCCCCATGCTGTAGGAACCACCTGGAGTTTCAAGAGACACTTCCAGTCCTGGTAACACCAAGACATTCTTCCAACAGCAACACGCCACGTTCTGTAAAGAGAAACTGAAAAGAGAAACCCAGCGAGCAAGTAGTTTTCATCTTATTCTTTGCAAGAAGTACCGTACCGCAGGCCAGTGGGGTTTGTTTCGGCAGAGGACTTCTGCATCATGGAGAGCTTGCTGATAGTTTTTCATTGATATACAGAGTTCTGCTCGCTGTGCTATTAATGAACACTTGCAGGGAGCTGGAAAACAAAAAGGTAACAAAAAACTCCATTAAAAGAAGTGTTACCATGTGTTAAATATAGTAACCTGATTCTACCCAGAGTAACCTAAAAAAGGCAACTGCACAATAGTTAAATTTGTACTCTTCTGTAATGGAAATGAGACAATTCTTTGCTTTCTTCTTCCCTTCTTAAAACATATTCCTTTCAACGTGGAAGCAATCTCTGTATTTTATCTATCGGGACAGGTTCTGTTGATCTCATATTTGCATATAAGATGCCCCCTGCTCTTCCCCTCTCTTGCTTACAGGACGCTAAGAAGAAAGTGAAAAAGCAGCCCTTTTTTAATTTATTTATTTTTTCCTGCCTCTAATGTTGACTTTACTTAAAATATAATCATATAGGGAGGAATTTCCAACACAGGGCTCAACTAAACTACATCCTAGAAGCCACTCATTAAAAAAACACATACAGGCTTCAAATTACACGTCCACTGGTCCACTGGCCACCAAAGCACCCTGCCCTCTGGGCAAACAACTCTCTGACAATCACCAACCTTGTTACTTTAGTACCCACTCATTCAAGGAACCACTTTCACTTTATGCTGGTACAAACGTTTACAATGCTAATTATTCGGTCCTTTCATTAGGGTCTCTATAGCACTACCAAAGGCGCTGCTTTAGCTCTGCCATAGCAGGACTTGCACTTTCCTTTGCTGAATTGGGCAACCTCGGTCAGTCCGTGCCGCAGGCTGCCCCTCTCACAGGCGGCCCTGCCCTCGAGCACATCCCATGCAAACCCGTGCTCTGCGCTCCCGCCAAGTCTGGCCCACGCAGCAAGGGACGCTGACCCACGTCAGCACCAGCTGAGTGATGCCTGCAGAAACCTTCAGGACGAGAACGACCTGCCCAAGCACCTCGCAGCCCAACAACTCGCTTCACGTCCCACGTCTGGCTATGTGGATGCTGCGGGGACCAGGCCAACAGCCTTGCTCACACCAAGGCAAGCCCCCAGCGACGCCCTCCCTCTTCTGCTTGTCATTTCAGCAGTGCAGGCAATTGGATTGGTCAGGCACCACTTGTCCTTGGTTGGGCTTGTCCTTCAGGTGCCTGGAAACAGCTTCCAGGAGCAGGAAGTTGGCTACCCGAGGGTGGAAGCTACGTGGAGCAGCTCTCACCCAAACATGGACAGGCTAGAATTGTCATAACCGGGACTTGTCTTTTAAAAACGCTGCTTGCTCCTACAAATCATAAACGCCACCTTCCAAGCTACCAATCCAAGACTTTCCGTGCAAGGACCATCCCCTGTATGTCTCCACGCAGGGTCCTACCTACATAACCTTCCTGCTGCCTCCACAAAGCTCTGGTTTCACTCCTTGTGCCCCATTTCTGCACCAGCCTACGAAACATCCTCAAGAAGAGCACGTTACCCACAGGAAGCCTGTGGACACGCCAGCACACGCACCCACGCGCGGCCAATGCAAACGCCACCGCTCATCCACGTCAAGAGGAGGGGTGGCCCAAGACTACAGGAGCTTCCCGTTTCCTCCCGTTTCCCTTGCGCTAGTGCTCATGTTGCAGACCAAGTTTGCAGGAACCAGACCGAAGAATCAACAGACCTCAAGCTAATCCAATAAAAACAACCAAACAAAAAAGTTTTAGAGGATCAGTTTCCCTTCAGCTGCTTCACGGGACAGTGCGGATACTAACATAGGGGAGGAGAGAGACACAAGCAAGCCCTGCTGCCTTTTTCGGCCGGAATGGGGATTCGTGCCAGATTTCCTAACTGTGGGTATGACAGGCCAGGCCTAATGGTGAAGCCAGAAGCTCCACCTCAAATAAGGAAGTAGCAGCACACAGTTAGGAAAAGCCGGTGCACATCACGCGCTTGAAGTCAAATTACATCAGAAACAAGCGGCGTAAGACCGTCAGAGGCAAACTCTTTTTCTCCTTTTAGTAGATGCCCGAATATAACATTATTCGGTTTAGCTGTCCTTTAAACAGCAGGTGCCTCGTGCGGGGAGCCGACACGTGCCCTGCCCGCATTGCCGGGGCTGTACCCGCAGAAGGGCGCCTGCACCCGGCGGAGCATCAGGCCCCTGGTGCGATGAGCGGGGCCAGAGGCTGCGCCAGCGAGGCAGGACGCTGCCCGGGGCACGTCCTGGCACCGCAGAGGTGAAGGAAGCAGTGCAAGATAACCGGGCAGGCAAGCTGGCTTCCTGCTTCTGTTCACTGCTGCATTACCGACACTTTAGCCGTATTGCTATTTCCTAGAGCTTTTCTGTACACACCTCTGCGCCTCACACACTCCATGGCCTCTGAAAGTCAGGGCTTTTCTTTGCTTTCGGGTGATGTTGTCTCCAACCCAGAAAAAGCTGGAGATTTAAATATAGAAGAGGCCCTGCAAAGCACAACGGTGCTGCGAAGGCTGCAGGTCTTCCAGAAGCGAAGTACAAAGTGCTCTCACAACATGACATCACGAAAAAGTACCTACATTTACGCAGGGCCTGTGTTTCTGCTCACCAAATTAAGGTGCAGCCTGTTTTNGCCTCACACGGTCTCTGAAAGTCAGGGCTTTGCTTTGCTTTCGGGTGATCTTGTCTCCAACCCAGAAAAGCTGGAGATTTAAATATAGAAGAGGCCCTGCAAAGCACAACGGTGCTGCGAAGGCTGCAGGTCTTCCAGAAGCGAAGTACAAAGTGCTCTCACAACATGACATCACGAAAAAGTACCTACATTTACGCAGGGCCTGTGTTTCTGCTCACCAAATTAAGGTGCAGCCTGTTTTAATGAATAACTGGCTAGGAATGTTGAGTTAACTGAGACAAAAGGGGGAAAAATGGGGAGAAAAAAAAAAAAAAACCCACACCCAAACCCAGCTCTCCAACTTTGCTAAAGAGAACCATGTTTACGGGAGTACAGAACAACTGCTTTCTAGAGGGAACTGAGGAAGGCAGCCTCGCAGCAGGGTTTTCCCATGTGGTTATGTTCTGGAGGCTGCTAGCTGTGAGCTACCCATGCTACATGAAAGGCCTGGGAAAATAAGATTAAAAAAATCCTGGGCTATGTGATTTTAGAAGCATAGACTGATTGAAGCATCATATTCCTCATCAGCATGACTGGCACCAAAAAGAGCATCAGCTGGTGCCCTGTCACTGCCTCCAACTTACTTGTGGCTATGTGTGAAAGTAGGAACTAAAAAAATGAATGCTCAGTTGCAGCTTGAAGCACTACATGGATCCCTGAAGCACCACACCCTACCTCATTTGTTAGGGGAATGAGTTTCTTAAACTAGATGGAGAAGGCATGAGGCTAGACAGAGCTCATGGATGTTGCTAGACACGAGTGTACTAAAAAAAAATGTGTCAAGTTTATTAATAAGTTCACAATAAGCAAGTTTATTTAAAATTACGCACTCATTTCTTCCGCAGCTGAAGAAAACAAAATAATTTTTTATGAAATGTCTTATTATTTCAGACTAAGCAGAAAAAAAAAAGGCGTAGAAAATTCTACTTTTTTTTTTTTTTTTTTNAAGTTCACAATAAGCAAGTTTATTTAAAATTACGCACTCATTTCTTCCGCAGCTGAAGAAAACAAAATAATTTTTTATGAAATGTCTTATTATTTCAGACTAAGCAGAAAAAAAAAAAAGGCGTAGAAAATTCTACATTTTTTTTTTTTTTTTTTTTTACAATACCAGCAGATGGCATTTCCCGAATCAAAGTCTTCTGGGAATCCGCAGCTGCGCTGCAAAATTTATGATCTTGTCAGCGTCATGGATCCACTGCAGAGGCTCCCAGGATCTGCGGCTCCAGGCAGCCGTGCCACAGATTTCCTGCAAGCCACAGGTCCTGGGAGCCTCTTCCCATGGCTTCCCGACAGGAGCCCGCAGCAGGAGACACAAACCCTGCCCGCCCTTAGCAGCTCCCTGTGCGACCCCTGCACCGTGGGCACTTCCCGACTGCCCAAGAGAGCCTACCCAGGCTGCTAGCATCAGTTTCAAGTACATGGAAGAGCTGCCTCGGCACAGGTTTTGTAAAGAAGCGTTGCCTTCTGCCCCGCGAGGAAACGAACCTCAGCTCGGCTCACCCCACCTTCGCACTCGTTTGCAGATGTTCATTAGAATGCACTTTTCCTTATGCAAAGCCTAACACCCAAAATGAGTTTTCCAGACATGCTCAAGCTTTACATACAAAAAGCTTTAAGACTTCAAATAAAAAAAAAGGTTCAAGACTTTAAATTAAAAAAAATAAATAAATAAAAAGCTCCAGCTTAAGTTAGGTTTGCTGGCAGAAGAACAGGATTCCCCAGAATCTCCTCGTGCCAGAAAGACAATTAGAGCAAATATGACTTACATGCAGAATGCTCCAAATACAGTGCAGATTACGACAAAAAGGGTTACTGTAATAAGTTACTACTGAGAACTTTTTTCCAGGAATTCACCACAGAAAGAACATATTTAAAGTTGCTAGAACTCCCTAATCCTTCGTATCTGACGTTCTCTCATAGAAGAGTACGCCTTTTTTCTTTTTTTTTTTTTTCAAAACTTCCATCCTGATCATATTTTCTAATTGCATCAGCATAAACAACAGTCTCACAAAAATACATTCGAGTTCTCTACCAAGAGTCAAATCTGCTCAGAACTTTACAGGCAGAGCTACCGCACAAGTCAGAGCAACTTCCACCGCTAGAGAGAAGTTCAGCCTGCTCTGCCATCTTATGCTTTCAATTCTGGACAATTAAGTACTGAAAGCCTTTTCATAAATTTGGAAAATATGAAACATCTATTTTCAGTTCAGCAAGAAATTAGCAAGATCTGGGTAACTAACTCAGTGGCGAGCTACGTTTTCCTCTAGACGTCATACAAGCACGGCAAGTCAGCTCAAAAAGGAAGAAAGGGCATTTTGCTTGGCTGTTTTTGTAGGATAGAAGGATGGTTCATAAGACAGTTAATAGAATCCATTAATACATTCAGAACTTTAGAGGAAAACTTTGTTCTACAGCAAAGATTAAGAACTAATTCAGCTCCACAAAACTGATGGAGAAGGACCATGAATACGATGCATACTTGCAATCAGCAAGCCCATGCTTTTCCACTTACTCTAAGCCAACATTCGATTTGTGTTTTAAAAAAGTGCTTTCTGCATCTCACGGATATTCCACCTTGCATTTAAATCACTGACAGTCCTACAGCAAGTGGAAAAAATAATAATAAAGAAAAAGGTCTCCCTCCTCCCAGATAAAGCGCGCAGGAAGTAAGATCTTAGCGCGCAGCGAATCCAGGCAATCCACTTCTTTCTCCCTAAGCCCATTCTTCCAGCACTGTCTATCCTATAGAATAAGCTTTAGCTATTATTAGGAGGTAAATACCCATGAACAGCGCTCCGCGGGGGAATACGCTTTGAGCTGTGGATGGGCCCTGGAATTTCAGCAATACCTTCACAAACCAGCCCTGGTGGGAGCAGGCTGCGGGGGGCACACTACAACACGGGCCGCGGCGGGACAAGGCCACGCGCTCCCAGGCGGCTGCCCGTGAACTCGCCCAGCGCCCGCGGAGCCTCCCGCGGCGCTCAAGGTTACCCGGCTCAGCGAGGGAAGTTAATCCCTTACGTAACGGGCGGCAGCGCGAGCACGTGGCCCCCGGCACCCACGGGCGCCCCACGCAAGCGCGGCGCTCCCGCTACGACCCCAGCGAGGCGCCAGCTCCGCACACGGCTGTGTCACAACCCGCGGGGACCCCGCGCTCGGGCGCCCCAAAGGGCCTCTCCTCGGGCAGCCTGTGCTCCCCACGGCCGCACTAATAGGATAAAAACCTCCTCCTACAGATTTTGTTTCTCAAAGCTGTGACTAGTGTTTTCTTTTCCTTTTTAATCTTCATATAGATATGAAGTATTTATCTTCATGTCTGCAAGACAAAACTGACAGTATTTGTGAAGGCAACTGCGGTCAGGGAACAGATGTAACTGCTATAAATTCCCAAGGCAGCCCCAAACCAACGTTTTCCCTTCACCTATAGGTAGAAAGGGATGTTGTTACCCACCACAGTGCCCCGACATGACTCGAACTAAAAATCTATGCTGCTGGTTCATGCAAGACTTGGATTTCGCCTCTCCAAAAGAAATTCAAGCATAGAGCACACAGAGGGTGACAGAGCCCTGGCACAGGCTGCCCAGAGAGGCTGTGGAGTCTCCTTCTCTGGAGATCTTCCAAATGCACCTGGATGCCACCCTGTGCCACGTGCTCTGGGTGTCCCTGCTGGAGCGGGGGTTGGACTAGATGAACTCCAGAGGGTCCTTCGGGCCACAGCCGTTTCGTAAGGTGCAGAGCAGAGAGCCACTTGCACTGGGGCAGACAAGTTATGGTCACCACCTGTCAGGCAGAGCCAAAGCTGCAGCCCCCTCCCTGCCCGCGACCCCCAGAACACCCAGCCCCTCACTGCCTGCCCCATAGCACCCTCACCGAGATACCTTCTCCTCTGGGGAAAGGGAGACTTCACGAGATACTCCCTTGCATCATCCCTATAGCCAAAGGGCACAGGTGACAGACGAGGCTCAGCTTTCTGAAGAATACACAACCGTTTGAGCAAATTAACTTCTCCCTAGACCTCTGTTCTGAGGTCCTGAAATCATATGGTATCTGCATTTTGCTTCACAGATAGAGAAAAAACTTAAAAATACACATTTTTGTGTGTGTTTGCAAAATGCCTTGGATTCCCAGTGGCTTTACTTCAGGCTCACTGCATAGGTTCTCAGCTAGGAAGCTCTGTATATTATTTATTATTTAAATATCAAGTATTTAGCTATTTAAATAAAGGCTGACTGTCATCACCACAGCTAATCACTGACTCTATGATTACTCAAGATGGTGCAAGAGATGCTGTGGGAAGAAAAGCTGCTGTGAAGAAAGCAGATCTAACTTCATACCCTTACTTTCTGATTGCACCTCCAGCCTAGCAAGGCAAAGGCAAGGCACGCTGCTTACATTAACCTACATTAATGCAGCTCCACTCCTGTAAAACCAAAGGCAATCGCTCTTACAAACCAGTTGAATTGAGGACTCCTGCCCTCACTTAAGAATGTCCTAATGCGCAGCAAAATATTTGATATTATATCATACCTAGGATATCTTGCTAAATAACAGGTACTGAGACTGTCCCAAAACCAGAAGCCTCAGGACCAAAGTAAGAAAACATATTAAGCAGCTGTCCAAATATGAGTGTGGAAACCTGCACTGATTTCACGAGTCTCCGGTTGCAAAGAAGGCCCAGGGCAGTCTGGGCCTCACAGTCGGGCATGAGCAGCTGCTGTATCTGCCTCTTATCACCGCTACCAATGCCATTTTACAGCCAAACACTGTCATGATATGATTTTACACACGATAATCTACTAATCATGACTTACTGTCATGATCAGTAAATACATCACATTTCTACCAGTTACTCCTCGTGTCACCACAACCATCATTTTTTTCCAGTTCAAGCTTATTTTAGCCTGGAATTTTAAGCTTTTAATTTACTCTTCCTGCAGTAAGTTGTGAAAAATGCCTGCTTGATTCTCAGCTACTGCTCTATTGCTTTTGTCCTTAAACATCACAAGTTACTTAAGACTTCTGTAAAGGAAAAAAAGGAGTGGTAGAGTAGCCTACTAATTTTCAGATTAAGAAGTCAGAGTCAGTTCTATAAATGCCTTCTTCCAAAAGCAAAAGACATCCTATTAAACCTTATCTCAGCAAAATGAAAAGAGAATATGCTGTTTGAAGAGAATTCAGCAATCCGAGAGAGGCAGTTGCATCTACCTAAGTGAAAGCTTGAGAAATTATCTGAAGTAGTTCAATTATTTATAGGATATTACATCTGGATGACATACTCAGACAAAAAAAAGGAAAAAAACCCAAAACTTTATTTTAACTGTACATAATTAAGTTACATAAGCAATGCAACTACTAAAAAAAGGCAAACAAAACAAGAGCAATCCCACAAAAAGACTCCAAAAGCTAGGGGTAGCTCACTGTCCAGCATGGGTGGTTCACTGTCCCCATGCAGGGCGGATCTGGATGCCTCTGCGACTCGCGCAGCCCTTGGTCTCGCAGCCCTGCGAAGCCGCTGCCTCCCACGGAAACAAGCGGGAACAGGAAAGTTTCGGAGTTCCAACAGTGGGGCTGGAGCTTTAAATTTTAAGTGCTTTACAAATCGGGAGTAATGCAAGCTCCTGCTCTAAAGTGCTCTGCATGTTTCCATTAGGGTCGTATGGGAAATATTTACTACTGTTTTCTTAAGCACTAACTGAGTTTGAGAGAAAAAAAAGAATAAATGGAACAGAAGTTAGCAAAATATATTATGCAAAAATAACACTGAGACTACTGCAGCAGTCTCTAGGTAACCTTAATTCCCACTCCACTGTTTACACATTTTATTCTACATATGTAAAACCGAAAAATCAAATTCCAAGAGATACTCTTACAGATGAGCAAGTTTCTTGACTAGCAGAAATCCTCTAACAAAAACAGAACCTATTTTCATAGTATGTGCTATTCACATATTATTATCATGTTAAACCAAATAATGGATAAAAAAACACTGTCAAAGCTTCTGCTCTGGGATTTAACATGCTTTGTCTCTTCCCATGAGTTATCGCATAGGGAGCGCCTCATCCTTCATTCAGAAGTCAATTTTATTTACTCGCTGAAAAATTAATTATTCCTTTGATCAGTTACTACAGTGGCTGAACCATTTGCTATTCCAACAGTTTTGACAGTCATCTCTGAGAGTATTTTTGTTTGTTTGTTTTTAAAAGGCTGGTACAAAAGCACGAGATTTATTTCCTTACAACTGGAAACAGCAAAGAGATGAAGGAAGACCAGGCCAACTTCAACTACATCAGAAAGTCAACCTGCTTCTGACACATTTCTCCTTTTCCAGGAAAAGGAGAGACTACTAGAATGCACATAATTCACCGGTAGGGTTTTAGAGCACCTCTCAGGGTTTCCTTCTAGCAGCATATCACCAGTGCAAGATAAGGAGCATAGGCCCTAAGAAAGCAACAACTTAAAATGTGTGTATCAGTTACCTTTATTTAAGCACAGCTTTCTAGCAAAATTTCAGCAGCTTCCCCCTGCAGATGGGCTCAGTAGCATCTTCGCTCCTCCTGATCTTAGCCCATGACTAACACAGGAAGATCTTTCACCTCGTCAATTCTGCAGCACGACAGCACCAGGTAGAGCGTTCCTTCCCCAGAAAGGGGTGACAGCACCACCAGCTCCCCGAGAAACTCTGGTCATCTTTTTTCTCCCCCAGTTACCTGGAACAACTCAGGAGCAGATTGGGAAGGAAAACACCCCTCAGCAAATAATGCTGGGGATAGAGCAAAACACTTGCCCACAGCCTTTTTAACTTTTCAGTAGAAATACCTAGTTCCGCCTCGAGAATGCTTTGCTGGAAGCTCACCTATGTCATGCTCACCCAGAAGCAGTATGCTCCCACAACTTGGTATTCAAACGGCAGGAAAAACAGGACTATTGCTCTTGAATCCCCTTGCACTAAAACACGACTTACCATAAGAAAAACTGCAGCTTTAACAATCTGAGTGCCAGTACAAAAGGTCCAAAGACACAGCAAGACACACTTTTTATTCATAACCATATTTTTTTCCTATTTAACGATCAGTGGTATAAAAGAACACCTACCCATTCGTTAGACACCAGCAACAGCACAGGACACCAGCTCTGTTGACAGACCCTCACACTTTGAAAAGGATGACCTCACACTAAACCTTTTATTATTTTAGATCATGTCAGTTATTTAGCAAGCTAAGGTTAAGCTCCAGAACCTGCATTCTTCTCAACAGAATTAGTCTGCAATCCAGCATTAGTAAGTGCAGACATTCATCCTTTGATCTGATGTGAAGCTAAGGGAAGACGGGGAGAGAAAGAAAAGAAAATGAACACATGAATTACCACCTACCTAGCCAGTACGCTAGGAACAGCAGAACTGCATTTGAATGCGCAGATAGCAATACAAACAACCGCATAGAGACCTGATGAGCCAAAATAGAACAAGACGGGGTGACCCACAGACACTCAATGCTGAGGCAGAAAGGTCCCCCCACCTTGGTGTTGCAGCAGTCCCCAGCAGTATGGTCATCAAGCCACCTGCTGCTCAGGGCCCTGGTGGTGGTCACCACAGGGGTGCATCATGTGTACAAGTTTGGGGTATGGTGGCACTGAGCTAGTGAGCCACCAGCACATCATGGGAAACACATCTGTCCCCTGCCTGGGACTTGCTGCTGTGGAAATCAGCCCCAACCTGCTGTCCTCAAAGGCTATTTCTACATGACAGCAAGATGCACTTGGGGCTGACACATTCTCCTCACCGCTGTCTTTTCTTTCTCCCTCTCCTTTCTTTTATCCTGCCTCTTGGCCTTCCCCCACTCCCACCCTAACTAAATTCATATTAGGGGAGAATACAGAAGGTACCAGGTAAGTGCCCATGAATTACTTTGTCACAAAACAAATCAACATTGAGGGGCTGCACTGAATGTCCTTCCGGATTCAGCCAGCAAGCCACCGCTGGGGTAAAAAGAAGGGAAAAATCTCTCTCCGGCCGAGTGAGGCAGATTGTCTTCTTCCCACCAACACTGCAGAAAGTCCCTACTGAGGTTTCTGGAGGTGCCCAGCAACAAGCAGGAGGCTCAGGCCTCCCCACCGTAAGGGACACCCCAGGGAGTCCCACCAGGACCCAGCCGCCATGCCGAGGTCAGCACCATTTCTTCCTTGTGCTCCACCAAGGGCAAGGTTCTGCACGTGGACAGATGCACCTCCTCACTTTGGCCCCTTTTCCTGCATCACAGATCCACTGAGGTTGGAAGGCACCTCTGGAGAACATCTAGTCCAAGCCCCTGCACAAGCAGCATCACCCACAGCACGATGCCCAGGATCGTGTTTGGACACAGTCCCAGGTTCTGAGCATCTCAAAGGGTGGAGACTCCACAACCTCTCTGGGTAAACTCTTCCAGCACTGTTGTCCTTACAGGCAAGAATTAAATTCAGGTGGATCTCTCTGTGCTCCCATTTGTGGTTGTTGCCTCTTGTGCTGTCACAGGCCACCACTGAAAGAATAGTCTCTCCTTGTGAAACCTTCCCTTAAAGTGTTTATATACATTGATAAGATCCCTCTCAGTCTCCTATTTTTTAGGCCCAACAGGCCCAGCTCTCTCAGCTACTCCTCATAGGAGAGATGCTGCAGCCCCCAATCATCTTTGTAGCCCTTTGCTGGACTCTCTCCAGTAGCTTCATGGCCCTCTTGTTCTAGGGAGCCCAGCACAGGACACATACTCCAGATGGACAAGTCTTTTACATGGCTCTGGCTCATGTACCCTCATTGCCAGCTGAGCCGTTGAACCTCAGCAGTGCTGAAGAGTTTTGTCTTCCAGCGTCTTACTGAGAACCACTAGGGGAAAACAAAAACAAAACAACACACAAGAACTGGGCAATTGGAGCAGTTATTTCCACCAGCTACACCCCCTGCCAGGAGAAACCTATTTCTGCTTAAGCTGGCACAGCAGGCTCCAACTCCCAGCAGCCACATGCAAGCCCTACGCCAATGCTCCCTTTCACTTCCACACCACAGCGTTAAAAATAATAATAATCGTGGAGGAGGGAGACAGGAAGGAAAAAAAAGTGAGGGCTGCATGGCAACGTGGGGGCAAGAAGAGGGAGTGGAAAAAAAGAGCCCATCTGTGTGTGTATCAGAAGTAAAAGAGCCACTTCGAGGGAGCGCTTTGAGATGCTACTATCTCCTGAGGCAGCGACACCCCGCACGCTCGGCAGCGGCTAAATGAGGACCTTACAGCGGCTGCTGGCTGCGCCACGCGGCCAGCGTGCCGCGGGCAGACACGGCGCGTCCTGGCGCGGGCGGGCGCCGCGAGGCCGGCTCGGTGGGGATTAGGGTCACGCGCCGCGGGGCCGCCCGGCGCCGCTGCCGAGGGCGCACGGAGCTCCGCAGCGCGGGGCCTCCCCCTGCCCCGCTCCGCGCGGGCGCTTTCGGGCCCGTTTACAGGAAGGGCGCAGGATGCTAACAGACCGCCTCGACATGAGAAGAGGCGCAGAGGAACAGCAGCTCAAGGAATGAGTCACCAGTACCCAATTCCCCTTACATTTTACACGTTTATTTGCCTAACAGCGTGCTCTCACCCTGAGAAGTGCCCAGACTCCTTGAGATATGCACAGAATCTAATTTTAAACCCACAGACTAGCTTGAAATGCACAATATGCCTGTCTGCACTCAACAGAATTTTTTTTTTTTTTCTCAACATCGCTCCCCAAGACTGAACTTTGCTTTCTCCCCCCTCCTGCAATACAGTCTTTAGCCCTATAAAGCAACGCACATCGCTTGGGGAAAGTCCTCGTCATTAGCTGCCCTATTAAGCAACAGCCACCTGCTACCTCTGTAATTGGGAGCAGCTTTCTAGAGAGAGGGAAAAAAAAAAACCCCACACATACAATCCTAAAAGCGCATTCTCAAAGTTTTAGTTCACCCGTTCATGTAATCGGAAAATCAGTTCTCCAATTTAAGAAACAAGGGAGTGTTTTCAGGGATGGCCTAGAGGAGCCCACCTCACGCCTCACGCCCCTCAGAACCACCAAGACACCCAACAGCTATGGGCCAGAGACCCGGCCAGTACTGGGTACTGCAAGGACTGAGCAGGGTCGAGCTCGGCACAAAGAGAAACCTTGCTAGAAACAAGGCTTCCTTCCCAGCGGCCTCACACGGCACTTGGCTTTGAAGTTGTGGTAATCAGATACCTTGCCCTAATGGGGAATTTATTTCAATGTTTAAGTGGGTGAAGAACAAGTGACTTTTTTAGATAGTGGAGATCACCAAGGTACAGGTGCTCTAAGAGAACTTGAAGGATCAAATAGTAGAACCAAATAAAAAGATATATTTATACACACAGAGACTCTCACAGTACAGTAGATCTGCAGACGTGTAGATTTACTGTCTATGTAGATCTCAGTGCAGATGTGAGGGTTTAATGACACAGGATGAGCAGATTTACAGGTTGAAACAATCTTTTTCAAGACTGACCAGTACACCTGGAAACAACTGACAACTTTAAGGCACAAAGACCTCTTCAGATCTGAAATTAAGCAGCAGGCACTCCAAATTCTGCTGGAAACAAATAAAGGTTACGGTGAAAGGAGCCTTTTACGATTTAGGCCGCTTGTAGCAGACTTCAACAAGCACTGAAGCACCTCAAGAATTAACAGCAAGTTAGAAGACAGAAAATCACCAATAACCAGAATGAGAGAACTGATTGCTAACTGGAAAACATGTTTTAGTGTGACTACTGCAGTAGTCACAGAGCCACACAGAGTCACAGAGTGTAGCAGATGTCCCAGGGAAAGCACTTAACAAGAAACACAACCAGAAATCCCACAGAATCACACCTCCTTCCAAGACTGGAGTTTTAGCTAACTTTATATAATGATCATATTATCAATCTGTCTTCACTTTCTTGAATTGAAAAAAAACAAAAAAAAAAAAACAAAAAAAAAAAAACACACATCTCCTTGACTCTCAGTAATAATTCATAAGCATTTGAAAGAGGAAGGTGTCTCCTCTCAAATAAAAGGCTTTAAATGCTTATGATCTAGTATTGGGTATTGAGTCAAACACTAGTACTTAAGAGGTAACTCAACAGGAAAAAAAAGTCATGTTTTTCCTCTTTCTCCTGTTTATTGTGATACTTGGCTGGAAAGCAACAACAAAAATACCAGCAAGCAAAAAGGCAGTATCTGATGAGCACATAGTAAAAATTTAAACAAGCATCACACTCTCTGACAGCAGTTTGAACTATGAGAAATCACAAGCTGTACACATGAAACAATAAAAAGAAAAAAGGCAATGTTTGGGAGATGGGGGTTGTCTGCCCTTCAGCAACAGGAATTTGGATCTGCTACCAGGAAGTTACAGAGTGTTCTCAGCCCAGGGTTTTAGGATTTCAAAAGCGAGAGAGATACCTGCTGGTATTTCTGACTAGCTTGGGAGAGCGTGGGGGGAGCGGAGGAAGTCACATTAAGCAATTTTCGCCTTGTTGGTCAAACAAGGAGTTTCCGAACAGGTCCCAGCACACCCTACAGTCACAGAAGACTGACCAGGGCCACCATGAGGTGTTCTCTCAGGATCCTGAAGCACCGCACGTAACTGAGGTCCCTGCTGCTACAGGGACAGGAGAAGGGCAGGACAGGCTGCAAGAAGCCATAAGCACATTCGGAGTCCTAAGCACACCTGGAGCCCTTCCAGCACTTCCAACCTCCATGCAAGGTGTCAAGGAGCTACTGCAGCTGCACAGTGCATCCCTGAACAGTAGCACACATAACACTGCAAAACAAACCTTAAAAAAAAAAAAATCATGGCGCACTGTTACTTATTTCATTTACTAGATGCCATTTCCTCAGCAATGGGACCCCAGGCCCAAGTTTCTTGGCACTACTCAGAAGATCAGGGCAGCCGGCAGTGACCTACATCACGCCCCTCTCCTCCACCTTCCTTCTCGAGCTCTCTGTCCTGCCCTACTTTACCAGGGATTACTTTGGCTAAACCATATAATAGTTTTACAGAGGGACTTGGACACAACTGAAAACTTGCCGTGCCTAACACTAGAGGCGAAGCCAGCAGCAGCACCAGCAGTTTTCCTGGCCAGCATCGGCTGCGAGCGGAGCCACGCGACGCCCTACACACGACTCCTGCATTTCTGATCCGCCTCACGCAACCATGACGAAAAATGAAACCGCAGCAGGACTAGCAATAACGGTCCTGTTGCCATCCGTAACGGCAAGCACACAATGAAAATTTTTCACAGCCATTTGCTCCTAGATGAAAAGCCAGGAATGAGGGCAGCGGTTTGAGCCCAAGTAGGAAAGGAGCTCTTCCACCCACGGCAGAAATACCATTTCACAATTTCTCTTTTACACTGCCTCTACCTATAAGCTGTGTAATTTTTGTTTCATACTAGCGAGGCTTTTCCTCCCCCTTCCTCTCCAGTCGAGCCAGTTATCTATCACGGTCAGGCGGGAGGAATGGCAGGTCCCGGGGGATTTGCTGGGATTCTGGCTATTCATAGCTCGCCGCCTCTCCAGGCATTTTCGACGCTCATTGTGCCGTGCCACCCCCTCGGCTCAGAAAGCAAACAAGAAAAGGACGGATGCAAACGCGCGCACAAGCCTACTACGAGGCTACAACAGAGCGAGCAGGAGCCGCCCACGAGCCCGCACGGAGCCCCGAAACAAGCCGGTTTCAACCAACTGGGACTGCCATCGGTGGGGAAGGGAAGCAGACTTGGGGCTGAGGCCGGGTTTGTGGGGAGAAGACCTCGCACTTGATGCATTCACGTCTCCTCACCCAAAGAGCTACCCAAGGGCCAGGCAGTGAGTCCCCACGAGCGGGAGCGCAGAGTTACCACGAATACTGGGCACAGGACAGGACAAAAGAAAACCTCCCTGAGCCCCTACTCATGTTTTAATGCTGTAAGGGGGTTTTCTCCACCGCTGCGTGTGCTGGAAGCGCTGTGGCTCGCAGATCCCAGCCACGAGCCGGTTTCCTCTGGGAAGCCCTGGCAAGGCTGAGCTGGAATACTACAGTGTATCCCTTCACAAAAAAAGAATTAAAAAAAAAATAATAAAAAAGATGGTCTCCCCACAAATATGAACGAGGATTTTCTAGAAATACTGCATAATGAGTCATCGACTGCAGGCAGGCTAAAACGCAAGACACCTCCCGAGCGAGCACAAAAATAACAGCGCGGGCAAAAAATAGCAATTCGCTTCAGAGAGGGGAGGGAAAAAAAAAAAAAAAAAGAGAGAGAGAGAAAGAAATAGGCGAAGCACTCACAGGATTCATTCTCAAAAACTTTGCGCTCCCCTAAGTTCCCTCCAAGCTCCAGCATAACCTTCCCAGCACAGTGAACGGCAAGACAGACGTACCCACAAACAAAAACAAACACAGCGACGCAGCCCCATTCGCACCAGCGGGCAGGGTAGGAAGCGGGGCGGGGGGAGCGGACATTCCCCCTGGTTTTTCCCCTTTGTTCTGCGCTTCTCCCCCGCCCCGCCGCGCGCCTGAAGCCGGGGAAGCGGCGCGGGCGGCCGCGCTCTCGCTCACCCATCTCCAGCGCCTCGTTGTACTTGTCCAGCGCGGCCGCCGCCTCGTGCCGCTCGCGCAGCGCGTCGCCCTCGGCGCGGAGCCGCCGCGCGCGGCTCTCGGCCCCGAACCACTTGTGCAGCAGGTGCCCCAGCACCACGTTGACGCGCGGGCAGG
>VWPW01012723.1:609407-645180 GCA_013389825.1 Crypturellus undulatus
ACCGGCTCAGGTGGCAGCGGCGCCGGGCGCGTTCCGTGGCGCGGGCGGGCAGGCGGGCGGGCGGCGCGTCTTCTCCCGTCCCCGGGAAGAGCCTCGCGCCAAGCGAGGCCGCTGCTTTATTTAGCAACACGATCAATAGTCTCTTGGTACGCGGCCTCCGTTCTCTCGGAGGCGTCTGTCTGCCAGGGAACAGAACTACCTTGCTGCAATTCAAGCTGACTCAGCGGGATGCCTTTTGCCTTTCCCTCCTCAAGTCCGGACCACAGCGGGGTCTGAGCACGCTTTCTTCTCTCTCAGCCTCGAAGCCTGTTTTGGTGGCCGCGTTCTCCTTCTCCAGTTTTTCCTGCCCCCAAAACGCAGTGCGTTGACGTGCCTAGAGACAACACTACCCTGCACTAGTATCTGTAATCCCTCCTTAGCAGCTGCTGTTTCCACATCTGGGAGACAAAGCTAGTTCCCTTTTGCCACACCAGTGAGAAATCATTGAGCCCAAGAGCAAAATGTTGCAGGGGGCTGCCTAAACGCCCTGTGTAGCGGCCGTTCATTTACTGCTTTTTCCTTCCACATCAGCCTGAGTGAATTTTTTCTTGCTATGGGGGTTTCTGCAGAGGCTGGTGCTGTGGTTTGTCAGAAGGGACTAAAGTGACAGTCTGTTGAGACAAACGTGATGTAATAAGAGAAAGATGACAGCAAAATAAGCTGCTATTAGCTGAAGAGCTACGGAGGAATACCTGTGACTGCCAGGATTGAGGGCTCAGTGTAAAACAAGGATGCAAGTGCCTATTAATACTTTGCAGGATGCAGGTGCCTACTAACACTTTGCAGGAAAAAATGATACCATAACATGAAAAGCAAAGGAAAGAAGCTAAAGTAGAATGGTTAATGATCCGTGCTTACAAGCCTCATTCTTCTCACTGAAATTATTGGTAGTTCAGCCAGGTTATTCGACCGAGGTCAGAGGACGTGACACAGGGAAACCCTGCCAGAAGATACGAACCTCTGCATGGCTCATGGCTTTTTTTAGGATGAAGTCAGAGCAGCTGATTGCTGCAGCCCCAGAACAGGATGGGTTTCCCGTAAAGCGTCTGAAAGCTGACTGAAACACCAGAGTTAATTTCTAACTGCAATTAAAAGAAAGGATGTAGCAATTCTACAGGATTAAAACATTGCCTACTGTGAGAGATGAAGGGCCTTCTCCCATACGTGCCAGCCCCCTGAGAAAGTTTCTGCTGACTTGGTGAATTTATAAGAGACCCTCAGCCAGAACCGGTGACTATGGTGGCAGATTGGTAGAGGTGCTCCCCGTTAGCAGTACAGTTTTTGCTCGTACACCAAGCTATGTTTCCATTTAGGAAGGGCCTCGTGGAGACGCTGGATCAAACTATATGCAGTTGCCGAAGTCCTTCTGCTTTCCAAGGGGAGAATTACAGACTCTTTCTCCCCTGGGTCACCGTTAAACACTTTAAAGTTGATTTTCCTTTGACTCAGTATTCTCATCTTCAGCTTCTGCTGGAGGCCCAGCTTTCCTGAGATTTTGCCCCAGGATGGGATTTTTGCTTCAGGTTGGAAGGGGGATGGGGGAAAGGAAGCAACTTTGGAATTGCACCATTTACAAACTCAGGGGGCATTTTTAATTCCTCTTCAACATTTTTAGTCCAAGACAGTTGGAACTGTTAAACTTCCATATGTTTTGGTGCTCTTGTGGAAGAGCAGACCTTTCATTGTATGGGGGTAAGTTAATTAGAAAACTGTGATGATATATCATCAGTGCATGGGCACACACATGTACTGCATTAAAATGTTCAGCTGAAGTTGCAAAGTCACACATACAAAAAAAAATAGGAAACAGCACAAAACCAATTAAATTTATCTCCTTCAAGCATGTGCTTGCTACATCTTCAAATTAATCACTGTTTTCTGTAGGACTCATACCTCTTTCAGTGCTCAGGACAGAAGATACTCATTAGGGAGCATCTAAACAATATCTTATTCTCACTGGTTACTGTGTAGTCCCCTATAATAGGGGGGCAGGATTACAGTATTTGAATATTTCATGCATACACATTTACATTTTCAACAAGAGCTGAAACAAAAGGTTGTAAAAAGAATTATACCCATTTACAGATGGGAAGTTGATGTACAGATGAATTAAGTCCAAACTAGCCTTCAGTTAGTATTTGAGGCACTCCATTTGAGATATTTAGTGCATGAACTGTCAGAACATGATTTTTCAGGTATGCAGACTATTTCACAAGCACAACCTCCTTTGGCTGAGCTACAGCTGGATAGAAATGCTGAGAGGTCATTCAGAGTCCGGGTCTCAGCTTGGGCACTCGGAAAATGAGAGCTATTAGTGATTTCTCTCCCAAAACATGATTTAAATGACTTGCACTGTGGCACAAAGAAAATCTGCAGCAGAGTGCAGAGCCCAGCTCTTGCAGCTAGCACTCAACTGATTTTTTCTTCCTTTAATCACTGCTTCATTTATAACACGCTTTCTAGCTTTCAAAAGAAAAGGTCACTACATGATTATTGTTATTAAAATTCTTTGTCAATTTAATGAATTTGACCTAGCTGAAATAGAGTAAGTGCTTAAAAAAAAAAATGCGATAAACACTAACAATGAAGAATTCCATCTCATGGTGTTTAAAGGCAGCACACTTATGAGCTAGCTTTTCTCATGAGAACTACTATTAATAACATATTAAAGATAGGTGAGATCATCTGTCCCACGTATAACAATAGAATGACATATAAATAATCTGTAATGGAAAGGGGTTCATTAAAGCAAGACCACAAACTGAAAGAAGAGTAATTTTCATTTGTTCAGAAACACTGTTTATATGGGAAGGGTGTAGCGTGTTGCCAAGGATGAAAAAGGTGATAGGCACAATCTATTGGTGTAAACATTCAACAGTTTTTTAATGAAGACTTTTTTCCTCCCCAGAAGACGTTTGATACAGCAGTCCAGCTGCCGTGAATCACAGGAACCAAGAGATTTCTAAGGTTCTGATGCTTCCTTGCAACACCCCAGCCCGGGAAATGCATCTTGTCCTTCCAGCACAAGCCATGTGTATCACCTACAGAAGATATCACCCTTAACGACATCCTGCACGGGGTCATTGGAAGATTAAACAGATTGATAGTTGTCCAACAAACCATTAACACATCCTATGATGCAAAAGGAGCCAATTAGTTCAAGTGTGCTCCTGGATGCCCTTCAAAGAGATGCAGAGCAAGAGGCGCTGGGCGCTTTAATGCAACAGCACAGAGGTGAAATGGACTGTCAATGGCCCAAGCGTTGACCTCGTGTGGTGGCAAGGGCTGTCACCCTCGCTGTTGTGGTGCCAGCGCGTCCCAGGGATAAGCGAGATGAGGTACAGCACTGCAAGAGACCCTTTTGGCACCTGCCATTACGCTTATTTTAAACATCAGGATAGCACATTGCTGCTGGGGTCCTCCCAAATTCCTTCTGGAGCCCCGCGCGAGTGTCTTGAAGCCAAGCGGCAGGATCTGCAGTGTGGATGTCCCCTTAGTTACAAGGGACATCTAGTGGTGTCTACGGGCAGCTTTTCATGTTTCTGGAGCCTCGCACAAAAATTCAGGGAGGCAGCCTGACTTCAAAATACAGAGGAGGATCAGCATTTCTCCAGTATTCTCTCCCCGGTCCATTTAGGACAGAGCTATCTTCTCAGGTGGTCTTTCTCATTCTTGTCATGCCTAACTTTTGCACATAGGTAATTTTACACCTGTCTTTTCACACTGTATTTTTTAACTGAGTGACTAATCCTATTCTTAGATTACTGTTAGTGTTAGAAAAGGAATAGATGGAAAGGTAACACTTTGCCCTGCTTCAGAAGTGACTCCCCTATAGCTGTGCAAGGCTGGTGTGACACCGTACACCAACAAGCATCGAGACCACGTGCTCTGAGGCTCATTTTGTAGCAGCCTGGAGAAGTAGATCCCAGTGTTTTGCTTTAGTATCCTATGGCCACAGCTTCCCACTGTCTGTCTGCTGGGGCCTGGGTTCTGCCCTCAGGAATATCTAAGGGAGGTCTTTTATTTCAGGAGCTTTGCCAGAGATTAACCAAAGGAAAAGATGAACCTCAAATTGCATTTCCATCCATGCTTTACAATTATTGGGTTTTGGTGAAGGAGAGAGGTGAACGGTATAAATCTGACGCATGCACGAGATACTGTTTTACCTGCAAGGAGCTTTCTTGTCCTGTTTTGATCAGTTCTTCACAATGAGTCAGTGTATGACACATTTTCATGAAGCTCCCAGGCATTATGCTTACAGAATTGAATGTGGCTCAGATGCAAAAAACATTATAAAGACCTGGCGGTGCTAAGACAAAGAGGAGACCGCGGTTCTAGCAGGTAGAGATCACATTCTTGAGGTTCCCTCCGAGAGTAACGCTTTCTTCCTGACATCACGCTAGGACTGCGCTGCGAACCCGTGCTTAGAAGCATTAGACACCTCCAGGTGATATCCCTTGCCCCAAGAGCCTTGCGGCCTATCAGAAGCACACACAGGTTGGAAAATGGGAATTTGGAGAGGACACAACAAAATAAGAGTACGTCTGCTGTTCTTTGCCAGTCCGGAGCAGACAGGACAAGGCAAGTTTCCACCTGTAAACAAAGAGTGTTTGTCTTTTTTCTTTCTGTGGCAGAGGCAAGTGTTGGAAGATGAGGGTAGAGGTTCTTCATGGTTTCATTAAACATCGATTTTGTATTGCCTTAGCAGCACGGTGCCTCAAGCGAACACATCAGCCCCGCTGTTCTATGCGGCGCGGCCAGCAGCTGCGGTGAGAGATTGCACCAGCCTTTCCACATCACGGCATCGTCCCTCATTTCCGAGTCGGAGCCTGGAGCTTTTCTACCCCGCAGGCTGCACTGCGGGAACACACGCTCAGAGAGGAGCCTTGGGTGGTCAGGCAGGCGCGGAGAGAGGGAGCTGCCTCTAAACTTCTCAGCTGTGAAGGCAAACGTGGTTTTTGTGGTCCCAGGGATGAAAATCTGTTTGTGGGGGTCTGTCCTTCAGCGGGAGGAGGAGGAGGAGGAGAAGCAGAGCAGGGGTGAAGCACAAGGCCTGATGCTGCCAAGGTTTCAAGTTGGAGTAACCAGGAGTATGGTGATAGGGATGCTTGGGATCCCCATCCCTTCACCAGGAGGTGAAGCCCTTTTGCGACGACTGGGCAACCACCAAGGGATGTCAGAGGGACACATCACAGTTTGTTTTAGCTGCAGAAAGAGAGAAGATACTGGTCAAAGCTGTGTGAGGGGCTGAAAGCACTGGAAAAGCAAACCAAGAACAAATCGCTGAGAGACAGAACCCTTCTGGCAAAGGGCAGAAAGGACTAGGATCTGAGAGAAAGGGGAATGGAGAGGGGAAAACTCATAAGCCATGAGAGGACGTAACGGCAGCCTAAGCAGCATCGGAGAATAAAACAGGTTGGAGGGCACCTCCAGCAGCACTGGAGGGGAGCAGAAGTCAGTGCTGCAGCAGCACACGGAGTGTGTTTGGAGGGGAAGCGGCGAGGAGGGGGTGAGACCACAACTTCTTTCAGCTGTCTGGGATGTCTCCCTTCTGCACCTTTCTGCTGTGGGAAAAACAGCAAGATTCTGATCGCAGAGGATACTCAGTAAAGAATATTGAAATCAGCTTCAAGTAAGACAGAAGAATGGAAGAAGAGGAGGAAAAGATAAAGTGCTTGCTTTGATCTTTGATTTTTTTCCCCCTCTTTTTAAGCTACCTCTCCTGGAATCACGAATCAATTACTAAACAAAAGTAAAATCACTTTAGGGAATTGGCAGCCAAAGATAAGATTACTTGTGTCTAGGCAGGCTCAGATGCAACAAAGATAATCCTTTATGCTGTTTTACTCAACACCTTCCTCCAGACTAATGAGGTATTTTCTAGCCAAGAATTGGTCAATTCTCAGGTAGATCCAGATTCTAAGGAAGGCAACATCAAAATGACAAGGAAGGATGAGAACAATCCCTTTAAGGAAGAACACTGAAAGTGTCTCTATCTAAAAGGCTGTTCAAGAAAAAGGCAAGCATTAGCTCTGCCATAAATGAACTGACATTCTGTGAATCACATTGTCTGGGAGCTGAAGCGGAGCACTGGAAAGTGGCTGCACAGGTAACGATCACCATGCCTCCAGTCAAAACTAAGGGTCTGGACAAAAGTAAAACAAGAAGGGAAAAAAGTAAAACACCACTTAGGAATATTTTTGTGATTAATTGCAGTTTTAGTGTGTTAGCTAGCACACATTTTCTGTGAATATTAAACTATGTCAAAATGGTAGAAAATTCAAGGATAGGGAGTCTGTAGCTCTTTGGTTCAAAATATTTCATAATGAAGGCAGCAATGATTAGAATAAGAAAGAGCATCTTAAGAATCTCCTACATGGAGATACTTAGGATAAGATCTATTAAAGCCTTTAATATTTTCAGTGGGATTTGTTCTAAGCAGGTAACAGAGCTCTTCAGAATAAAATATTGCTTTCAGATGCTCATGAAGCTCCTTCATAAAGCCACTTCTTTACTGGTACAACCTTTCAGGTATTATTTTGTTTTTTTCTTGTTCACAGGAACACGCAATGCCATAGTCTCCCATAGCGATAGGGAGATTCATTTTCCACAGCCATGCCTTTAAAATACTATTACAGTATACCCACAGCTGAGAATTAATTTACAAGTTGTCACATGAATAAGCCCTTTTCCAGACTACTCTCAAGCAACTTGGGGATGATATAAGGTCTACCTTTATTCTCCCAGCATACATTTTATTAACCCATTAGTTAGCAGAGTTCACACCATTCTCTTCTCTTCTAACTGTTCCTCTTTCTCCTCAGATTGCTTGGCTTAGATCCTCTACAAACTCAATTTAGACAGCGACTGTCAACTTTCTTGTATGTCTAGGTGTGGTAGCATGCCCAGCCCTTCAAGGAAGTCAGCAGATTTCATGCAAGATGGAATCAGTGCCAGCGTAGCAGGTAGAGTAACCCCAAATGTCATTGATGAGTTACAGTTGCATTCATGACTAATTATTTTCAAGGTGTGCCTTACTTCACCACTATTCAGTAAAATAATTAACTTCACTGTGAAATTCAAACTGGTTGCTAAGAATAAGACTCTCGGTGTCTAGAAATCCAGTCCCTGCATCTCCGTTTTGTAAGGTCAACGAGAGCAAACAACAGTGCTGTTGAGTGTGAATAAATACAGGTGATTTACAGAAGCACACAGATTGCTTCTGCAGAGCTGCAAAATTAAAGTGCCTCCTCGATGCCATGCAAGTGGTTTAGATTCACACCACACAGGAATAAAAGAGCTCCTAATGCCTCTCTCTTATTCCACACTCGGTCAGCCTGATTCCATTCATTCAGCAAAATTTTTGAAACGGAGATTGAGGGATTTAGCAAAGCCTTTTTTTTTTTTTTTTACATTTATTCCTCTCTTCTTATCTTGAGCCCACATGTCACTCACAGAGACTGACATGAGGCTAAAGAAGTCAAAAAGCTGACAGTGGATTTGCAGTCCACACCAGGAGCAGAGTCCTACTCCATGGAAGGGTTAAATAAGCGTCAGTGTATGAGAGAATATTAGCACGGGCAGAAAACTCCCCGCTGCTGTGAATCAGCTCGAGTCCTTCCTGCCTTTAGTGACGGTGATGGAGCCGTGCAGCCTCCTCCCCCAGCACCTGTGCCAGGAAAGACATCGCGTCTCATCTCCCAGCTGCAGCAGCACGAAGCAGCCCCACCTGTAACAGATGGAGGTTGAAGAAAGTTTAGGCTAGAATTAATTATAAATATTTAACTGTGATGGCATCTGAAGGTAATTAACTTTGAAGGTAATTAAGACTAATGCGTTTTACTCAGGGCTGTGATGGATTCGCCATGAATGGACCTTTGTAAAAGGAGGTCAGATTCCTTCCTCCTCCTCTTTCCTAAACCTGCACCCTAGGTCAAAGTGGAGTCAATTCAGGAATGTTGTTTAATGGCCTGTGCATTGCAGAAAGTCAGAATAGATGATTATGGAGTCCCTGCAGTCTTTATAACCGATGAACCAGAATATGGCACAGGTTTCTCATGTGTGGATCTTTTACTAGCCACTCTGCACTCAGCCTGGTTGGAAGCAGTCCCTCCTGGAGCTGTGTGTCCATGTTTGGGTGCAGCTTCACTCAAGGCTTGTGCAGCAGCATTAATATTGTGCTGTCTTCACCAGAAATCCCCAAGTTCGTGCCTCGATAACTAATTCTGGACACAGGAGTGCTGACAACTCTTGGCCCTCTGCCAGAATTTCCACGTTAAAAACATTCACAGCAGGGCAGCTTAAGGGTATTCTGACTTAATTAAGAAAAACTATGTTTTGAGTTCTAAATTAAGAAGAAATACTTGTTGTTTCCACAGTCTCTACCCTTCCCCAACAAAATAATGCAATAGGCCAAATACCCAAGCAATAATGATGGAGGAGAGCCATTACCCATTTATAAGGCTTTTCTCCATGCACATTTCATTAACTTCGCACAAACATCTTATGACTTCTGCAATTGTAAAAGGATTATTAACAAACAGATTGGTCGGTGTTCCTACCACACGCTGAACACCTCAGTTGCCATGGGGGTGGTGAACTTTAATCAATGCAATCAATATTTAGCAGGCACTGAATGCTTAACTGTGTATTTCTGAAACGCACAGCGCGTGCGTGCTGCAGTTCGGGTGCGCCAACAATACTGTTCTCCAGGTAAAACTGGGTCTCTAGCAGTGGTTCTCAGGGTTAAAAACCAAAGGAAAACTGCCAGTGAGTCAACACAGTCTGCCGTCAAGCCGGAGGAGCTTCCTGACAAGTGAAATTGCTGTTTGTGTTTTGCTCAGCACGTCACACCCAGCGGTGGTTACTTGGAAAACAGGGTGCGTGAGCGAGCGATCACATTGTCAGGAGAAGGTGCCCCTGGAAAACAAGGTAACGAGGTCAGGAGCACAGTTAAGCAAACTCAGAGTTGTTGGTGTCTCCAAGGGGGATATTTGGAGTGCAAGGGATTGGAGAGTGGCCCTATTTGTGCACCAAGGCAGTTGGAGAGAGGGAATGCTAATCATGAAGGGAGAAAAAGCTCGTAGCAGATATGATCACATAAATATCCCTTTCCAACAAACTTGCACAGAATGCTCATTTAGACAGCTTAATTTCTGCTTCTGCATTAGAACAAGGATATCCCACCCATTCCTACTCCATATAACCTCTATTTTCAAGAGGAAAGGGAGAGAAAGGTGAAAAAAAGGTCAGAAAGAAGTGGGAGAGCTATGCTTATTGCCTCTGCAGAACATAATTATAGAGGGAAAAAAGAGGTTGGAAAGAAGGTCATCTATTCCTACCCCCTGCTTAAAGCAGGGCCAGCTTCAAAGTTAGACGAAGTCACTCAGTTAGAAAGTCGCCTTGTCCAGCTGTGTTTTGATCACCTCAAGGATGGAGGTCACACAGCCTGGCCAGGCACCTCCTCCAGTGTTTTCCCATCCTTGCTGTGAACAACTTCTTTTTCTTCTTCTTCTTCTACCCTAAGAACTTGGACTTCCCTTGCTGAAACTTGTGGCTGTTGTCCTTCATCCTTGCACGTGCAAAAGAGCCCAGCTTTTTCATAGCCACTCATTAAGTAGTCAGACAACTTGCAGTACATATACCTGATAAACATATAGCATATAACTGAGATAGGAGGAAGTAGCTTCATTTACTTTCTGCTCCTAGGCTCCAGGACCCCAGCTGTTTGGTCCTAAGCTTGTGCTGATGGTTGTTCTACTCCCAGTGCTGAACTGGGGGTTCACTCTGAATTTCATGAGATTTATGTCAGTCCCTTCCTCAATATTTCAATGTCACTTAATCATTCAGGATAGCAAACCTTTCCTCCCCACTGCCCTGACACCCAGTTCATTACCATACACAGTTTTGCTGAAGGTGCAGTCTGTCTCATAATACAAGATCTCTGATGAAAATATTGAACAATACTGACCCCTTGTAATTACCTTGGGTCACTCCATTATTACTGTCTGTTAATTGGACACTGAGCCATTGATTACTTACCTGCAAGTCCAATAGTTCAGACATCTTTCAAACCATCTCCAATTTGTTCATCCAGCCCCTTGCCTCCTCAGCTTTCAAGTGACAGTCCTAGGGGAGATGGTGTCAAAGTCACATTAGAGCCAAGACATACAACATCCACTGCCGTTCCCTTGTCCACGGGGACAGTCTTTCCATCACAGAAGACCATCAGGTTTATCAAACATGATTTGCCCTTTGTAAATCCATGTTGACTGATCCTGAGTGCCACTTTGTACTTCATGAGCTTCCAAATGTATTCCCGGGACACGTATGCCATGAACTCTCCAAGGGACAGAGGTGAGGCTGACTGACTGCCCCTTCACTCCCTGGAGCAGTTTCCCCCAATCACCAGAGACACCCCCAGTCACCACGATTTNAGCCAAGACATACAACATCCACTGCCATTCCCTTGTCCACGGGGACACTCTTTCCATCACAGAAGACAAATCAGGTTTATCGAACGTGATTTGCCCTTTGTAAATCCACGTTGACTGATCCTGAGTGCCACTTAGTACTTCATGAGCTTCGAAATGTATTCCCGGGACACGTATGCCATGAACTCTCCAAGGGACAGAGGTGAGGCTGACTGACTGCCCCTTCGCTCCCTGGAGCAGTTTCCCCCAATCACCAGAGACACCCCCAGTCACCACGATTTTTCATCGATCATTGACACCAGTCTTACACTCACATCAGCAAGCTCCCTCTGAGCTGGACCCCATCCAGCTCCAAACTTCTGTGAGAAACACTTCTGTAGTTCATTAATACTAATGCTCTATAGCAATACATGTGTTACTTCAGCTAAGGTTGAAGTGAGAAGATTTTTACACTGCAGCTTCATTTGATGTTCTTCACAGAGTCACCACTAGAGTGAACTAGAGTGACTATCACTGAAGAAATGCACTGGGTCCTTCTGTGTGTATACATACCCACACCAAGATAGTTCTCCTTAGAGCAGCCTTGAATGTTACAGCTGTAAAAATCAAAGTAACACCAGAGTTAGAGTGATCCGAACAGAACTCAGTTCAGAAGGACACTAGGGCTCTATTTATGATGGCAATGAAGGGACTCAACAGCACGGAGGAAGCTATAACCACACTGCAGGTCCAGTGGACTGAATCCCTGTTTCAGGCAAGGCACATCAGGTGCTCTCTGGGTCAGTTTAGGCACCGAGATCAAAGCATGGAGACCGTGTGGGATCAGTCCTGTGTTTCGTTTCAAAAGCACAAGCACACTCCTAGCCCAAACTAAAGTGCTGATCTAGATGCGTGTTCGAGGGGCTGGGATTTCAAAGCCTCACAGCCAACAGGAGCACCAGCCGTGCTGGATCCCAGGGCAATGTGCCTGCAATCATAAACCGTGACGTTACAGCCTGGGAGCTGCCCCACACTCCCTCGCGGCTGCCCTCTAACTTGTCCCCTTGGGTTTAGGCATCGCGTCTCCTTCTGCTCCCCCGCGGCCGAAGAGCCCTTCCGTGCTTGCTTTTACACTACGGGTCAGGCTTACAGAGTGCTGCCCAGGGCTTGACAGGGAAAAATGTCTTTTTTTTTTTTCTCCCAAGGGTTCTTCTGTAGTGTTTTATTCCTACAGAGTATTCCAATCAATAATTATTTTCTCAGAATGCCTGTGAAGCGAAGGAACACCTATTAATCCAGCTTTACAGGTGGAGATCTGACGTACAGAAAGCCTGAGGAAAGAATATCCGCCCATTCTGCAGCCTCAGCTGAGGCCATTTACAACCCAATTTAATATTATGTTCAGATTACAGCCTTGACTGGCAGAGTTGCAGCTGTGAATGAGCCTGCACAACTCCCATCCCAGGGCTTGCAGTCAGAATCATAGAATCATTAAGGGTGGAAGGGCCCTTCAGAGATCATCTAGTGGAACCTATTATTAATGGCCCAAATGTGAGAGGTCAGGGTTAGATAATTGAATCACAATGTGCAAAAATTCAGTGGCCGATTGCTGACAGATCGTGAGGTTACCTTCTACTTTTGTTCAGTTCTTTGCTCTCTGAGTACCTACGTTCTCACTTCTGCAAGACATGAAGAAGCAGCACTGAAGACATTGTTACTCTTTCAAGCCCTAACAGGAGCAGCCATCTGTCCTGCACAGTGAATGAGACTGGAATTTCTTGAAAGAATAGCATGGGACAATGTAACTAGAATAATTTATATGCTAGGAAGCATCTCAGACAAAGGTGTGGCAGGGGGGAGGCAGTGGGGACCCTAAATTCTTGCTTTTCTCAACTTTTGGAACTAGACTTTGCAAATTGAGAACTCCCAGAATATGAAATTCCTAGATGCCGGCACCTAAAAAGCCAAACAAGTCCAGCCAGACCCGGCATCCTCCCCAGGTTCCTCCTTCAAGTCTGCTTACCCCTCCACTCTTCATGCCCCTCTCTTTGCCTCAGGTCCCCTGCAGCTCAGCACTCACTTCCAGCACCTCAGCCTGCAGAAGGCTTCTGCAGTGAGAAGCAGGAATTGACAGAAAAGTCCTCTTCATTTGCAGACCAGGGCAGGCCATATGTTGAAGAATTTGGCCATCAAGCTCTAGGGCTAGATGTTTGTGTGCCCTGAATTTTTCAAATACTTGTAATTCCCCTGTGGTTTTATCCCACAAAAAGCAAAAGGCACATTTTGAACAACATTCTCATTTTCTCACATTCTCTCTTAAGTCTTCTATCCATTGCATCACCTAGCACAATAAGACTTTTTCCCATCAAGGGCACAATCTAAATTATTGTTCCAAACAGCATTCCCAGAATGGCATAACTATTTTAGCTCTTGAACAACAGCCAACTTAAGGTAGACATCCAGTAGAGGAGATTTCAGCTTGATTAGTTCCAAGTCTGGCAAAATTAGAAGCAATCAAAGCCACAGATTTAAGGCAAGCGCTAGAAAACTTAATTGCAGCTGCCACTAACAACTCTACATACAGTAGTGAGAAACCAAAAATAACAGAAAGAAAAACAAAAACCCAAATACTATTTCAGTCAAATTGCCTAAACAGGTTCTAAGCTCCTCAAAGATGAGGGCGAAGTGTTCTAGGATCTAGAATTAAATATCTAGTGAATTAAAAATAACAAATCAAAACCCAAGCGATCCCACAAGAAAGACGGTCTCCCTGCTCTTACTGATTCATGCACTCTCAGATAGAGCACACACTGACCTGTGGTAAATTATATTTACTTTTTCCTGGATTTAGGCTCAAAGCAGGGATCAAATAAAACAACAGACGACCACTCTCTCTGTTTTTCTGTCTTCTCTTCCCATTGCTCTCCTCTCTCTGCAGGGAAACATCTGGGAAATAACAGAAGTTGGGATTTGGTTTATTTTGTTTTCTTCTATGCACCTGCAAAATAGCAACTTTCAGGCCATGGCACCTGGGTGGCTGATAAGGAACAAGGGCTCTTTGCAACACAGCACGTGGGTTCGAAGTCCTACTTGGGGGCACGGAGCTTCGTCTTTGACACGAAGACAGCCCTGAGAAACACTCCTACAGCCACCAGCAGACGTGGAGAACACAGCAAAGGAGTCTTTCTGCTCAGGAAGAATGTTCCAGTGGTTCAGTATTCACCGTGTTTCTGTATCGTGCTTCAGGAAGACCGCTGGCTAGAAACTCCCTGAAATAGCGTAAGATTCAGCAGCAGAGAAACAACTGCTCAGCTTTAAATCTGTGCCTTCGGCTCAAGTAAAGCGCCTAGCAGACTTAGCACGTGTTGGCGCAATACATCAGACAGCAAGCCCTCAACCACACTTTAAAGTTTCGGAAGGCTAATGGGCCTATTCCTCATAGCCTTGAACATTAGGCTGCTGCACTGACTGCAAACACATACGCTCCTCATCATTTATGTCAGGACAAAATTGAAATAATGCTTCACAGTAAGCGGCTGGCGGGGTTCCGTGTAACCTGCACGAGGCACCAGCCCTAAGCGCTGCATGCTAAGCCTACCCTACATGATTAAACCCAGAGGTTACAATTGGCTTTTGAAACTATCTCCTGATTGCAGAGCCGTTAATATTTTAGTGCCGCTCTGTCTTCCATAGGAACTTTTCACCTGCTCTAAACGCGTTACAGATGTCTCTAATACTCCCCACCTCATAAAAGCCAGTTTTGTTTATGAGCCGCAGTCACGAATCAAGCTTATTTGGCTGTACCACCCCTCCGGCGACGGCTTTTTCATTTCTGATGATGGCAGTTCCCCTCTGCAGACAGCCATCATATTCCCACATCCCCCAAGGGACGGAGGCAGGAGAGGCAAATTGCAGCTCTGTGAGGGATTTTCAGGACGCCTCCCGTTCGAGCAGGACCCTCCCGTTCGAGCAGGACCCTCCCGTTCGAGCAGGACCGCCGCAGCCCGCCACGGTGCCGCCTCGTGGAGGTGCTGCCCAGCAGTGTCGCTCCACACGTGCCTGTGTGCCGTCGTGGCAGCAGAGGCCAGTCTCTCTGCTCCTTGCGGGATGGGGGCTGACCGTGGGGCCCAGGTCATTCGGACCCCATGGGTCATTCACCCAGGGATTCGGTTGTGCTGCCCAGCCGTCCCCTTTGGGAGGCAGTGGGATCCTCGGGACTTCAAGGGATAGTGGTGACTGTGCAGGATGCCAGTTGACTGCTCTCCAAACGAAGGAGTTACCACACAATATCCCATTCCTTCCCTCCCATTTCCTACCAAATCACATCTGTGTCAGCCACGCAACCCCAACACAGGCAGGGGGAGCATCGTTAACTCCGCATGCCAGCTCCGTACAAAATTACGCATTTCTTCCATCACCTCCAAAGGTGATTTACGTGAGACAAGGAACAACTTGATAAGTGACGTAAGCCCTCCCGCTGCAGGAGTGCAGCCGGGGCGGCGGGCGCCTNACACAGGCAGGGGGAGCATCGTGAATTCCGCATCCCAGCTCCGTACAAAATTCTTCCATCACCTCCAAAGGTGATTTACGTGAGACAAGGAACAACTCGATAAGTGACGTAAGCCCTCCCGCTGCAGGAGCGCAGCCGGGGCGGCGGGCGCCTCCTGCGGGCCGGCGGGCGCCCCATGAGCGCAGCGAGCGCCACGGGCGGGAGGCGACCGCGGCTCCCGCGTGGCGGCCGCTCTCCTGGCAGCCAGGGCCGGCCCGCGTGCACGGGGCCGCGTGAGCTCAGCCCCATCTGCTTCGGCTCATCCCCTTCCGCCCATGGGCAGATTAGCCGGCGCTCGCACGCCAGCGCGGCTCCTCCGCGCGCAGAGCCAGGCATCGCCAGCCTGGGACTCCACGGATCGTCATCTGGGTCGTGAAACCAAGGCCCCTGCCGCTTCGGCAGACGCTGGCGCAGCACCCTCATCTCTGCACCCTTTGCGTAGACTGAACGGGCAACACAGATGGTGCATCTACAGTCTTTGCATAGACTGAAATGACCCCACAGAGCCTCAAGGAAGGAAACGTCCTCTCAGTCCTGGCCTCAGCTGGCTCCCAGCCAACAGGCTGGTTCCTCTTTGCTACCGTGCTGTCCTTCGTCTCCTTCTCTGGAGGCAGCTCATCCCATTCTCCCTCCTCTCCCCCAGCACAGTTTCAGGCAGCAGTTGTAGCCCCTCTCTCGGCAGGCCAAGCAAGCCCTGCCTTCTGCTCTCCCTTCGTCCTGCTCGAACACCAGCCACCCCTTGCTGCACCTCGGCTAGATCATGGCTGGTGACCACACAAGCATCAAGGGGAGGTCTCTCCGCAGGCTTATCCGTCATCTTCAGAATCACCGGAGGTTACTGGAAATGTCCTGCTGGATGCCTGTCAGGGCCAGGCGGTAGCTTCCTCACAGCCACGTTACGGCGCTGGTTAGCAGGTCTCCATCAGAGAGCCCACGTGTCTACGCACTGCTCTACCTACGGGCCAGTTACAAACTTGCATTAAAATCCAGCGCAAACTGTTTAAACCTGAATTAATTCCCAAAGGGAAACTGCAGCAAAGAGGCCTCAAAATAATAATAATTAATAATAAGGAAAATGTTACTAATAAGGAAATGTTACTAATAAGGAAAATGTTAATAATAAGGCAAATGTTACTTCAGAACAGAGGTGTGTACAAAGCAAATCTCCCATGCTGTATTTTAAGCCAGAAATCCATCCATAAGAAGATTACTCAAAAGTATCACTATCTAACAAAGTGATTTTCTCTGCCTGTTACACAACCATATGATAGATCCTAACATGTCAGCAATGCAGTTATTTTCCATCAGAATCGCATTTCAAATAACCTACTAAGGTTACTCTGAACCAAAATCAACTACTTAGTCAACTCTGAATCCACAAAAAAAAATTACAACTTACTGCAGTACCTCGCTATCACACAGAGATGTATTTTAAACAGTGTGTTGAGATTAAAAACTGATTAAAACGTTGTTTTCACTGGTCAGCTTCTAGACTTGAGGCCCCTAGTGTAATTTTAATCACAAATATGTATCTGGATGGGTTTTGCAGGAAAGGGCTAAACTGAAAAGATAATGGAAGGAAAAACGTTGATCTAAGATGAAAGAAGTTTGTGAAATGGACAGAGGCATACAAATAATGACACATTTTGGAGACCTGTTTTTATGTCTTCTTACTAGTTGCCTTTTTACAAGTTGAAAAAGTACAGATTTTCAAGGAACAGATGGTAACTCAGTAAATCTTAATAAAGCAATAAAGTAAACCTTACTTTATAAATTACTTAAAAGAGAGTGACAGCAAAATCAGTAGATTCAAAGTGAAGCTTTATGGTACGTATGATTTCCAATTTTACTTGCTGTAAAGCCTTATTAGGACTCCTTCAAAACATCAAAAAAAGATTCCAAGTACTTTTTCTATAAGTGAATTCCTGACCTATGGATGAAACAGCTGAAGAGTAGCTAAGGAAATTTTTCATTGTTTCACAGTCACGGTGAGCCATCTGTGAATGATAATAATTCCCTGCTCTGAATTGGTCTTTATAATTTGCCACAAGCATGTAGGAAACTTCCTACAGCCTCTCCAACCATTTTGCAAAGGAAGAATGATCCCTCATATGGCAGTATACTCTCCAGAGATCTCACAGGACAAGGGAAAGAGAGCTGAATAAAAAAAAAAATAAAATGAAATAAAAAGGAAGGCTTTAGACCAGGGAAATAAAGAAGATCTATTATGAATGCTACTTCTTAAATCACAGTGGGTGTGTAACTCGTAGTTGTTCAAGTCGCCAGGCATTTCACAAAAGCTTTTCCCTCTTCTTACATGCTTCCAGCACAGCTATACATTTTTCCCAGAGGAGATCCATGTGCATAGGCATGATCAGTAGCCTTGGCTGGGTTCTCGGTGCTAAACGGCTTTTCAGAGAGTGTGCAGCTGCCCCATGGCCCGTGTTTACCCTCCTAGTTGCAGATTCTCTTTCATTTCAGAATCTGCTCAGAAATGTAGACTGCTCAGTTTGTAGCCTTCCAGGGCAGCAGGCCTTCTTCTGGCTGTTGGTTAGATACTGCATTTCCAGGTATGCAAGCTCCGTGGCTGTGTTTAATTCGTTCGTTTGCAGTAGAAGCACTTTCCTTTTTCCTTTTTTCCTTTCTTTTTCTTGAATGATTTCAAACAGTCATATACAGCAGATGCTTCGTGTTTTCAGTCTGGCGTGTGCATTTTGTCTTACTGGCAGCTGCTTCTCTGGTGTGCAGGCACATGATACGGGGAAGAACATTTGCTGCTCTAACACTTCCAGCAACGCATCAGCAACTTGCATTCATCGTCCCTGGGGGGCTTTAAAGCAACTGCCCGCTCCTCTTTTTCCACGCTCTTCTCCCAGACATGACTCCAAGTTAACGCTCCAGAATTTCTATCAGGGCTGTTCCTTTTCACGACCCAGGGCAACCACACAGCTCTGTTCCCTTCTCTCCTGCCTGGCTGGAGACTGAAAATGATGATTTCACAGTAGTTAGCCCTGAACAGCACCGTTTCTGTTGGTAGCAGCTGCATGACCGCAGGCCTAATGCCACTTGCTTCTACCGCACATCAAAACGGGCGCAGGTCTCTCAAAGCCGCTTTGGTGACAAGGAGATGAGGCACCTCAGGCTATTGCCACCCATGGGAAAACAATACAACAGCTCAGTTGCACACAACCGCATTAAAAAGCACAAAAAACAGAGATTTATACCTAGCCATGCCGATGTCAGCTGAACACATCTGAGCGAGATGAACTCCCTCCTCCTCTGTGAGGGAGGCATTTGGCATTCGTTGCCTTTGCTGCAAATAGGCAATTTAATTCCAAAATCATCCCTCCAGCAGCAGCCCAACAACATGCACTGTTAACTTAGGCAAAAAGGCAAATTTACTTTGCAGATGTTCTCAAGCCTCTCAGTCCACCAGCCTCTTTGCAACACGGAGTTGGCCACAGTAAATATTCAGGGTTCAATTCCTATGTCAAGAGTCCTTACACTCTTGCATTTAAAACAAGCACATGCTGAATTTACATCTCCTTTAAGGTCCACTTAGTTAGCAGAATAATTGGACTGGGCCCTAGTGCAAAGCACAGCAAGACCGTTAAGCTGAAATATTGCTCTCTCTCTTGCAATTAAAGGGCATCAGATACAGGGTGAAATACTGTCAGGAAATCCTTTTTCATCTGAGAGAAGAGCTTAAGCTATGCCTGTCTAATCACTCTTTTCTCCATCAACTTGCTCACACACAGACAGGATCAGAGATGGCTTTGCCTGCAAATAATGTATTAACACCTGAAGGAGAAAACTGCCACGATGTTGCACAAAAGCCAGAGCTGTCTGGTGGCTCGGCGGGTGCCACTGCAGGGACAAGCGGGGACAGCAGGGGGCTCTTACCCACGGCAGCATCCAGCCTCCGACAGCAAGAGATGACAACAGGGTGTCTGTGAAAACGCGTGTACTTTCTGCACGCTCTGCAGCGGGTAACTTCTTTTAAAGAAGAATTCCCCAAATAACAACTCAGAGCTAAATTCCAAACATGGAAAAGCATCTTCACGGGGTGTGATCAGAGAGAAATCACCGGTGATAACTAGCTGCATGCTGGGGTTAAAAGAGAAGGGGACAGACGCTGCCCTCAAAGTTGGCTCATGGGCACGTAGATTTTTGGATCTATTTCTACTGCAACAGAGAGAAACATGCACATGAAAAACAAAGCAAAATTGATCTCAAGCGATTCTTAATTTTATACAAGGAAGATGAGCATGACAGGCCCACACAAACCCATGCTAATCCATTATTTTTGTTGTGATTAGGGGAGCTGAGAGTGCAGCCTTTGAGCACTAGGCAAGAGCATGTGTGAGAAACAACCAGTTCAGTGACTGGCAAAATCAGTAAAGCTCAGTCCTTGTCTGCACTTTTCCTAAAATGAATATGCAGTGTGGATTCTCTGATGTATAAAGAGTACTTCTCTCCTCTAGCTAGTTGTCATTTTTCAGAAAGGTTATTACAACTCAGCATCTTTAAGAACTCAACCTTCCCCTGTAAAATGGGGTTAATATTGCCCAAAGGATTCCAAAACTACCGAGGAAAGACAACAAAAGGAAATGCACAGACATAAAATAATCATGTAGGTTTGTCTTCAGAAGTTGTAATAATAAAAAAGAGAAATAATAATCTGGATGAGTAGTTCCCAAAATACATACATATCACCTGCATTTGACGTAGGTACCCCTGCAGCTACAAAGCGGTACAGAAGTGACATCCAAACGCCATCCATGCACGCCACTGGGGTTCCATTTGCAAATGCCTTGCACAGACTACAATTAATTTAAAACAAAACAATTTAAAATAACAGTTTAAATGAGCCTGACTGTCCCGACGAGAGCCCTGTCTAGGACACAGAATGCACTGGTCACTCTGTGCTGCACCAAACCTACGCGGTAAGGATCTCACCATACCCATTTAGGGACTGACTTTAATGTTATCCACATTTCTGCAAGTTGTGCCAAAACTGCTCTGTAATTCCTTGAGCCACAAGAGCAAAGGAACATTTCCAGAGAAAAATACAGCCTGGGAGTAAGAATTTGAAGGAGGATCTTTATGTTCCTCCTTAAACTTCACATTAAACTTCACACTGAGGAAAAAGGCACTGAATATTCCAACTAAAGCCTGGAGAAAAGCACAGGAGCAGGAAACTGGAGGAAAGGAGAGCAAAGGACACGGTGTGCTGGAGTTCCCTGCATCAGTGTGTAAATCCATGCACATTTGCCATCAAACTTTGAAGGGAAACTCAACTCAGAGAAGGCTCTCAGGAAAAACATTGTTACTTAAAGCCTGTACAACTTTCCATCTGCATTTTTTAAGCAATCAATATATTATGTAGATTATGAAGAATAATAAAAACAAATACATTTGTGTGCTGTGTGATCAGTAGTTTATGCTTTCAGAAAAAAAATGATTCTACTTTATTAGATTTAAACTTTAAGGCCTGAATTCACTATACATTATTCACACTGTTACATTTGAAATCGGCAGAGAGGTAATCAATCAGCTCATTAGCTCCAAAATGTGTTTAATAATACACTTTGCTAAGTTGCCATATTAAAAACAAAAAGAAACCAAACAAATAAAAAAACGAACAAAAACAGAACACACAAAAAACTTGGAGCTGTTAACAACTTTTTCTCATAAGTTAAGAACTAACAAGGCGAGGGCACTGTAAGTGCCATTTCTTTTCTCAGAAGCCAACAAACAACAAAACCCAGAACGACTCTTCCAGCTTTGCCACCTTGGACGATTCTCTTGCTAACAACGCTCCGTTAATGATTCCCCCTTATTTCAATTGGGCTGTTGAGATCTTTCTGAAATTACATCCAACTGCAACAGGGCTTCCTTTTTGCAGATAGCAGCACATGTCAGTTTGGCACAGCTTTCCTTTTTCTTGACTGCAAGATGCTGCCTTCTGTTGATACAGGAAGCTATCAAAACCAGACTGTGGCTGCCTTTAAGAGCGGCAGGCTCCATTGCATTGACCATCATTAGCATTTCTAGCCAGCAACATTATGCTGGTCTGAAGATTAATCCTTTAGGACTAATACTTCAGAAACACGGCTCAAATGCCTCACTATGATAGATCAATTCCCCTGACGCAGACACAGTCTCTCCTTGCAGTGAACTGCAGGACAGCGCTCTGATTTTTATTGCTGGTGAACTCAGACAAAAGACTTTTTTTAATCAGACAGGAAGAATGCAAACACAAGCAAATGTTATGGTTGCATCCACTCAGTTCTGCTTTTTTGTTGTTTTTGTTTTTTAATGCACAAAGGGTATACATAAATTTAAGTGACATTCAAACTCCTGGCAAGTTGCCAACTCACCCACTGGTAACACGGATGCTGGGCATTTTTGACTCAGGACACCATAGCAGCAAAACACTGGAAAAGTCAAGGATTCATCCTGCCCACTTCAGCAGCAGGGAGATGCATCTTCAGAGGAGGAGAAGGTTTCCTCTTCTCTAAGGTACTAAACATTGAGCAAGGCATGATAAGAAAAAGGTGGAGCATTAACCCAAATTAACTCCAGCAGCTCTCTCACACGACATCCTGCTTTTGTGGCTTGTTTAACTGTTAGAACATAAAACAAGTTAAAATGCCTGATATTCAGAGAGCAGTTTGTGATGTGTTCCATCTCACACATTTTTTTTAAATTAACTTTCCTTAATAAAAGGAAGCCCTAGAAGCTTTATATTTCTTATGCGCTCCATTTGTATCTGATGTTCTCGGGTAACTTCTGGCTATTGAAGTTAAACAGTATTTTTCAAAACAGACCAGAAGTTGAGTAAACACTTGAGAGGAATACAGAGACAACTGGGCTCTGGAACTAGCCTCTTTTTTTGGACATTGCCAAAGTTTCTGTCTAATTAGATTCATTTTCTGACAAACAAAAAACAGGATTAGATTATCATTACTGTTTTTAGAGAAGCCACATGACAGAATCTGGATGATTTTGTCAAGCATTTAATCTTTTTTAGTCCTGCATTTGCCTCTAATTTTCATAGCTCATGGGCAACTCTACACGGCTTTCCCATGAGCATGAATTGTAAGTAAGTTCACCCAAATGTCAGAGTTAACCTACAGTGAAACTGCCATCTTTATAAATGCTCTTTTTTGTTGTTTTCCATTTTCTGGAGGGAAGAGAGAATAAGTAGTATTCTGTATTTTAGATTTCACTCTTAACAGATTTCAATGCCACACGTTGAAAATATTATCAGTAAACAACAACTATAAGCCCCTAATTGTTCATATGACAAATATTTCACTGGAAAATGGAGCAACATCAAAAAGCTAGAAAACAAATGGTCATTCTTAGCTCTGTCAGTGTTGCAGCTGGTATTCATGTGGGTTTAGTTTAATCCATCAGATACATCTCCAGAGCTTATTCTGGGCATCAGTTTAACAAGAAATCTGGCTCCCGATAGCCAAAGAGTTTAAAATCACCTTCAAACCGCGCATAGAGGCGTCTTATGTCTCTCTTGCTAATTCCTGAAAAATACCGCTCCACTTTTGTTTTGTTGTACACTGTTATCCCAGGTGGAATCGTGGGGTACGATACCAGATGGTCTATGCCAGCTGCCTTCAAGATATACGGAGCATCCTCCTCGAGGGTTTCATGGTGCCCAATCACGCTGTATGTGATTTCGCAGGGGGCACACAGCTCTACGTACGTTACCCAGTGGATGATGTGATCACCAAACTGAACATCCAGCCATCGGTGATTCGGGTCACCCAGATAGCGCACAAAGTCCTCAAACTGCAGCCCTCGGGTCTCTGTGCGATTCTTTCTGTATTTACGAATGATGCCGGGAGCAATTTCATGCCGGTACCAAGGCTCAAATCGAGGATTGTGCACAAACTTGTCCTTAAATGCAGAAATAAGTCTTTCAAACGGATCTCTAACAATAAAAAACTTGAAGTATAAATTCAGTCTAAACAGAAGAGGGAAGGAAGGAATAAGAAATTAATTAATTAAGGAGATACCAGAAGTGTGTAGCAAAGACTTACAAAATATACATAAATTCTGATGGCAGATACAGCAGTATGAATCTTAGATGTGCCACTTTGATAGTCTATTAATACTGTAGTCCAAAAGACTCAAAATACATAAACTGTTTAGAAAAAGGATATAAAATGTATACAATAGAAATTGTAAATTGTACTTGCTATTTGCCCTACTTCATGCAAAAGGAGAAGCTAGGATTATCCTGGACCATCCAAGCAGAAGACCAAGTCCTATAGGATGTTGATAGCCCTGAATTTAAGGTATTTTTAATTTCACAGGATTGGGCTCAAAATAAGAAGCAATATATCTAAACCAACACAAAAAAATGACTCAATGCAGCTGAATGCACGCACACCATTGCTGCTTTAAATGGCATGTGGTTAGACAAATTACTGTTTACGTTTTTTTAAAAAAATAGTTTTATTTTATATGAAGTTTTGGCACGTTTTCCATAATGGCTGAGAACATTATTTTAATGAGACCTAATAGTCTTCAAAAGACCCCATGTTGTAGACCCCATGTCTGATTAGCTGCAGAAGGAGTTAGCTGAAACAAAGTTTACGTCAGGCAAACAGCAGACAAGAGAGATTNTGTTTTCAATAATGGCAGAGAACATTATTTTAATGAGACCTAACAGTCTTCAAAAGAATTTCAGATTTTGTCATGATATTTGTAACATGTTGTAGACCACATGTCTGCAGGAGTTAGCTGAAAACAAAGTTTATGTCAGGCAAACAGCAGACAAGAGAGATTTAGAGCCCAATCCTCACTACGGCAGATAGATAAGACTTTTTCCAGGCCCACTAAGCAATTGTTCCATCTTCAAGTTCTCCTGGCTTATGCCTAACCAGGCAGGAGGTGAGCACACTAAAACAGCAGACCCACACAATCCCTCTCGCTACTCATAAATGCCCCAAAAATTTATTNTCCTCACTATGGCAGATAGATAAGACTTTTTCCAGCCCCACTAGGCAACTGTTCAATCTTATGCTTATGCCTAACCAGGCAGGAGGCGAGCACACTAAAACAGCAGACCCACACAATCCCTCTCGCTACTCATAAATGCCCCAAAAATTTATTTTCAGAATTCCCAACAGAACCTGTGTTACTTATCTCCAGTGCTTTCTGCAGTGGGCTCACTGTAATACATGGCACAATGTCGTGACTTCAAATACCCCAGCTCATCCCCTAGGTGAACATTTCTTCTCCATGCAGGGCTGTTCACAGGGAGATGAATCCACTTTCTCATGAACACAGTGATATTTCACCATGCGGATATTTGCTGCGTTTGCAGCACTGAATCTAAGAAAAAATGGACTGGGCTCAAGTGAGAGCTGCCACCTCCTGTATGAGCGACTAACTCTTCAGAAGGTTTAATATACAAGGAGACCAGGAAAGTTTACAGGTGTCCACTGCCATTTCGCTTCCAGTTCTCTCCATGCTGCAACCCCCACAAGGATTATATGTAGAGATAAGAACAAGCGCAGGGACAGCCAAGCCAGGGTAATTTAGCTATGCGCTGACCTACAGAAATCCCCTACCAAGGTGGAGTTGTTGGATCACCTGATTATTTCACCAGCTACCCTCGTGCTCATCTTCGAAGCCAGGGTGGGATCGTCACAACAGCATCTGGGCGGATAAGGGAGTTACGCTGTGCTGTGTTACACCAGCGAGTGGCGAGACAGAAACCTGCACCTTGCTCCAGACGTGGACTGCAGCCGCGCTCCTGCGCGCTCACCCGCACCTCCCTCCGAACACCACCACCCTCGCAGGAAGCCACTTCTCACCGTTCCTTAATTTGGGCGTCCGTGAAGGAGGACAAGCGCGGAAGGCCGTTCTTCTCGTGGTCGTGTACAATGTGTTCCGGGATCTCCTCTATGGAAGAAAATGCCCCTAGACAAATCAGAGGAGGAGCAGGTCAATCTTCCAAAGGTGGGGGAAGAGAAAGCGAGCGCAAGCCAGAACATGCGGGCCTTTAGCTCACAGCTTTTTATTTTTCTCTTTTCTCTATTTTTAGTACTTATGGTTACTATGTTTAAAGCTGTTAAATGATAAGAGAATCTGACTGTAATGCTAAGAGCTGTTAAAACTCTTCAGCGTATGTGACATCAAGGTCCAAGACCAAATCACTTCAAATCTCTTAGAAAGGCACATTACATAAGTTTTACCAGCAATTATGTCTAAGCCTGTAACTCCCTACCTCACTATCCCTGTTCCCTTTCATCCTGCCCACACATTCAAAGAGAGGAAGACTTTGAGGATTAGCTCCAAAGACGGGATCAGCCTCTGCGGCCGAGTTTCCACAAGCAACAAAAAATAAATACTGTAGGCTGCCTTTGGAACCGTTTCAACAGAAAAGCACTTTGCTGTCAGGATTCATGAAGTTCTTTCAAGAGCTCAATTGTGCTGAAAACAAAATCCCAGTCACACAATATTACATATATTAAAAAGCACTAAAATTAAAGAGAGAGATCCTCCAGAAATTTATTTTTCAAGCACAGAAGCTGGCAAGGAAAACGTCGCTAAATTCTAATACATTTAAGACCCTGATCCTGGAAGTTGCAATGACTGGGGGGAATACTCTCATGTGGGCCCTTTGGACTACAGGAGCCCAAAGCTGTCACACAACAGCATCATTCCAAAGCACCAACCTGCAAGGGCAGGGCAATACAAAACAGCTGTCAGGGAAAACCTCTGGCTTTTCTCTTTTCCAGTATTCTGACCACAACAGGGATGCAGGTAAGAAAAGCTTTAAAAAAGGCTAAAGGATTGTCAGAACTACAATATGTAGTCCACATAACTCTCATCCGTTTAACAAAGATGAAACTAATATTCAAGTATTTAAGATATAGCCCTTTTCAAATAATTTTTGTTGGTAGATACAGCTCCTCTGTCAATTTGTGACTGCTTCCTCCTGGGCATGTGAACTAGCTCACACAAGGTAAAGCAACACATGGAAACAGAGCTGGCAGTCTGGCAGTTCTTGGGACTTTCAATGTCCCATCTTTCTTGTTACAAAGTCTGGGTTTTGCCCACCTTGGTGAAGCTATGTCACCTTCAAAAGCACAAAATGGCCTCCAACTATCTGACTACATGTAGAAAATTTGCTGTCTTTTATGTCAAAGGCATGTTATATCAAATATGGTCAAGTTAATAGTGAGCACGCAGTGGTATGGCAGGAAATCATGAAAAAAATAGGTTATTACAAAGCCTTTAAGTAAGTGACTACAAAGTCTTTAAGCAAGTGACATCCCTTGAAGGATAATGAATCTACATACCACATGCATAAAAGTACTCTTTCATGACTCAAAACACCTTCTAGTCAAAAAATAACCATATTTATGTTCACAAAAAGAACAAGTTTCACCTCTTTAAAAAGAGAGGTTTTAGAAGAACTAGAAGCAACCATGAAAAATGACCAGCTGATATTAAATATCAGCGCAGAAAAAATCCATTTTAGTATACTTCCAGTCAGACCAATTCTGCTCTTTCCTCTTGCTCAATTCAACCCGCACGTCCGCATCAGAGTAGGTACCATTTAAAACAATCAAGACTTTTTTCCACTGAGTGTTGCCCACTTTTGGCGTCTGACAGAACAGGATCTTGTGCTTGTCACACACAAATATTCGATCCAGGACGAACTTGGAAACAGCAGTGTGAGACAGATTCCTCAATGCAGCGTCTCTGCAGACATTCCTGAGAAGCTCAAGTCTTTCCATATGAACCAGGTGTTGGCGTATCAAATTTCCAGAAAAAGCTTTTCCAGTTGACTTTATAGAAATGAGGGAAGAAAAAAAAAGAAAGTGCAAGAGTTTAGTTTTCAGACCAAATTCTCAAGCATAAAAATACTCAAACTTATGCATCCTAACAGTGTGCATATTACATCTTCTCAATTCCCAATAAAAATATTGCTTGATATCAACTAACAATATCACAGTTTGTTTCCTGGGCTCCTGTAGATGCCGGTGTGACTCTAAGTCATTACCTAGGGCCATTCCTAGAATCACAGGGATGGGTAATACTAACTTCCAACTTCCCGCTACTGATTTTAACTTCCAATTTCTCCTTACTGATTTACGCAGTTGAGTCTGCAAAAGGAAAGGGCTAAAATGGTCATAAACTGTTGATAGTATAAGATTTCTGTTTGTTTCCCTGCCTTTAAACAGCCGCACTTGGATCACAGACAAACAAATGAAGCAACTGATATTTTTTTTGAAGCCTGGCAGTTGCATCAAGTTATCTTTAAGCACTGGTGTCTTATCTTCACTAGGTATGTGAAATGAGCTGAAGTTTACTCTGAGAAGCCATTAAAATAGAAGGTAAACATTGCAGCTTGTTAGCAACTTATTTTTCTTCTTTTTGTACGTTGCCTTCTTTCAAAGTTGGAGAATATTGGAGGAGTTCATGAACTCAGCAAAAATCTAGGATTTTCTGGCCTTCCTGGAGCTTCCAACAGGAGAAGGAAGGGGGTGGGGGGAGTCTATTTTTGCTTTGACCTAGTTTGCCAACTGAGGAGGAGGGGATTTAGAAGTGGGCCAAAACTCAGTGTACGTGGAAAATTCACCTACAGCTCTGGCATACGTATGAGCAGTATATTATAGGGCCAAACTGTACTTCAACTTGGTTTTCCAATTTCTTAAAATCATTGTGACCAGTTTTTGCACCAAGGGCAATGTTAGAAAGAGGTATTGTAAAGTGAAAGAGATTTTTCTGTCTTATTCTCTCAAATAACTAGACAGTTATTCTGATTTGTGTAGACATCATTGTTGTACAGGTAAAGATAAGAAGGATTTGACTAAATCTGTAAACCTGAGTGCTGCCTTCCGTATCTTCATACAAACAGTGCTTTAGGTACAGTGCCAAAGGTATACATGAAAAAAAAGGACTATTTTACTTTTCATCCCAATTTTCCATAAATTAAAAAAAATCTGATCCTCATTTTCTGTTGCTACTCCTCTCCAAACTTCCCTGGTAAGGATTTAATTTGAACTGCTGACAGATTCTTATCAGTTAAAATGATACCTTATGCATGTAATTAGGATTAATTTTACTTTGTGTTTCAAGCTATCCGAGGAACAGTTTGGGATCCAGATATCACATTAATCTTTTCCATATATGCAATGGAAGATATTAAAACTCACTACACAAATCTGCCACCCTTCCATAAAACAAAAACTTTCAAGTATTTTGAGGATAGCTTGAATTTCATTTTTTTAACTAAGAAAACAGCTACATTTATGCAGAAACCCATCCGCTATGCTGCATCCTAAGCACACTCCAAATACAAGATGATTTATTTAGCCAATTTGAAAAAGGTGGGCATCTGGTTTTACAAGTATGAAACTCAAGTTCACATTTGTAGGAGAAATCTGCAGAGTCTCCTTGTAAATTAGGGAACATCACATTTGTTCTGCTTTACATCTGAAAGCACAGAACTGTACATCTGAAGGATCAACTTGTATCGAAAGCTATTGTGTTCGTGTTCTACTTTGGACAAATGCTGAGATGTGAAGCACAAAGAGCAAAATACAGGAAAAAGAGATGGAGACTGATAAAAAGAATCAAAGCAGAGAGACCGGGCAGGGGACCAAAAGGAACTAAGACATGAAGCAAGACAGAGCTGTGCTCTCCAGAAGGAGGAACCCGATGGCTGTGGCAAGGCAGAACACAAGTAACTCAAAATTGGGTCATTATATAAAATAGGCTGGCAAAAATGATTGTCCTGGCTTGTAAAGGAATACCGTAACTATTTTCTTCTAGAAATGAAAACACATTTTTAAATTAAATCATTCTGATGAAACAAGATAGCAGCTTATTGTAACCAGCTAGCCTTGTGGAGCTAAAATGAATTCCATTCTATCTCAATAAAACAGTCTGAACAAATAGCAATTCCTTTGAACAAGAGAAAGTTTGTACTTTATTTCTTCCTACTCTTTAACACACATAACCCTCATCTCAAGAATATATACCTGGAAATCTTCAGGCCAGTGCTTTTCCTCTGGCCCACGTACCTCCTCCACTTTTGTCACAGCTGTCAGTACTAATGGCTCTTGCTTGGCACCATAGCCTAAGGAAGGAAAAGAGATAAGAGAATTACAGGGGGGTGAGAGGCAGACAACCGTTTCTGCTTTACATTGAACACAATCAAACATCACTTTCTGTATCAAACATCAGGATTTGCTCCTGAGTGAGAAGGTGCCTAACAAGACTGGAGACAGATGATGAATGTTTTAAAGGATGTGCTCTACAGGAATTTTAGACACAACTTCAGCTGAGCTATATGATGCAGAGACATGATCTTTTACCTTGGATTTTTATGAACAAACTATGTATAAAGAGCCACAGAACACATAAATCCAAATAGCAAGAAAAAGAACTAACTCATTTCACATGTGATCAAAGTTCTAGCATATGATACTTAAATCTTGTTTGTTAGACAAATGAACATCAGCTAATAGTCTTAATGGCAAATTTCTCAAATATCTTCTATGTTCTATCTGTTCTATGTTACTGTTCACAGAGCACTTTCCAACTAAAAAATAATGTCTGTTTTTTCTCCCCTGTGTTAGTAGGCAGGCTTTTCCTATTGCACATTCACAGACACTACTGAAACAAAGCCTTCACTGAGAGGAACTTTTTATTTCTTTGGTGCTGAAATTAACACATCTAACCAGCACTAAAGAATACAAGACCCATTACATACTACTGGACTCAGAGACTTCCTTAGAGACTCCCAAAGGTGAAAAATGATTCAACTGATAATTCAGTTCTTCTTTAATGATTTTTACACAGCTAATAGTTTGTGAACAAATTAAGTCACATAATGGAAGAAGCAGCTTTTTCACCTCTATCAACTGCCATATTACAGGGAAACTGAAAAAACAGCACAGGGCTGCAGCTGTTCTCTACACAGTGCAGAGAGACCTAAAGGGATCTGAAGCAGCTCTCCCTAGCCGCAAAGCAGAAAGAACATGATCTTTCTCACAAAATTTATTTCCATGCATATGGGACTATTTTCCCTTCACGTAGCTTGTTCTTTATGAATAACCATTCTTCATCTGCCTCCACAGTGGCTTACTGCTTTGTGCTCAGGAAACAGTGTGCACTGTGTCCCTTTCTTAAGCAAGTACTGTATTGTTTCTAAATTGCCGTTTAACAAAGCACATGAGGGAAAAACAAGCTAGAACCAAGAGCAATGTCAGCATCCAAGCAATCGACTGTGGTAAATATAGTTGTGCCCACCCTTCACAGCATCCTGTAGGCTCAGTTAAAAAGCAGTTAAACCATCTTTCATTATCACAGGATAACAACATGCACACAGATGCTAGCAGAGGTGACAGGGAGTTGTCTTTTATCATCAAGGTGTCCGTGCACCAAAGCGATCACTAAAAGGTTAATAAAACCAGAAGCCACACTGATTCATTAAGCATCTGCAAGCTTTGTTCTAGTTATTCAGTAGATGCATTCACATAAGGAAAATTCTTGACAAGTTATGTTTTGTGAAGTCTACAGGAGTTCCTCCAGAAATGGCCATCCTCTTTGAACTGTCTCCAAAATTCTGTTAGTGCTTTCACGACACTTCCCTTCATTAGTCCTAATATAAACACTGGCATCTCCAACACATACATACGCTTAACCACTGCCATGTCTTCACAGAGATGGAGGTTAGGAATTATACAGTCTTCTGCTCAAGAAACTATTCAAAGGGAAAGCCAAGACAATCACAAGTAAGTAAATGCAGAGGGTATACTTTAGCAAAAAATGTTTTTCGATTGCATTTGAATTCCCCTGACAATTTCTGGTGTGAATAACCACTCAGAGATTACTTGTGCTGCGAAACAAGAGCTGGTATAGTATCAAATATCAGAACATTTAAGTACCCAATATTAGACCGGCTCATCTGCAGATGTACTAGGACTCAAAAACAGCTGGGACTGAGAAAAACTACCAAGTTAGCTTATAATTCTCATCTGTAAAACATGATGAATAAGTCTTCACACAGAGGTATGCTATTTAAAAATATATACGTAATATATCTATCCACTGTCACATCACTGAAACAGACTGCACTTAAGATTTTTGGCTCTTCAAGACTTGCACATTTTTGCATTTCTTAGAAGGATGCAGAAATTCAGATCTCTTATAAGACTAAGTCGTGTTGCCACCTTCACCATAAACTCTCTGCAGGGTTGCTTTTCAATGGGAGCTCATCAGTAGAAAGAAAACTGTAACACGCTGTGTGGCATCATCAAATGCCTTTAATTCCTTATCAGCTTAATACCATCTGGGCTACTTAGGCTAAGTAAAAGCCTATAAGCCCTTTGCCATTCAAACAGCAGAGGATAAAACCAAATGCAAGAAGCAAGGCCGAGGGAGCTACATTAAGTGCACTGCAAAAGAAACCAAGCTCTCCATGAGGCTCACACTGCACAAGCAGTCACAGAGAACAGAACCAAATACCACGTGGAACAGACTATTTTGTTCCCTGTGCATCTCGCTTGTCTTGGGAAAGGTAATTCTGCTGTGTTCCCTGCATATGGATTTCCTGTTAGACTGAAATGGAGTGGATTTGAAAAATAAAACAGACCTCACACAACCAAACTGCAAGACGTGATGTTTTCTATTCCTGACCACCAAATAGAAATGGCACAAGGTTAGTTTTGCAGACTTCCATCGAGAAAAGCAGAAACTGTGAAAATACAAGTGCTTTCACACTGGTAATAACTCAGTTGTTCTGTTCTCAAATCCTACTGAAGAAAAGTGGTAGCGCACTGAGAAGTACTTTTCATAGAAAGACTACTTATTTGTGTGAAACATCACTCAATCTTCTGTTTCATGTCAAATTTTAGTTAAAAGATGAACTTACCATCTGGGTCCTTAAAAGTCAACGTGATAAACTTGCTAGCAACCATGAACATGAATATCACCCAAAAGCATGCAGCTAGCAGCAGCCACTGGTGGTGCATGTTGTCAGACATGAGCCATATAAAGATTTTTGTTGCTTCCTGTTTAAAAGAGGAAAGAGCGACATGTAGTTTGTTTCAGTTTTGAGAGAAAAAAAAAAAAAAAAAAACACTTTCCACAATCAATATATGACAAAATTCTAAGCACATCATAAAACCTATTCCAAGCAGCAGTTTTCACTTTTTTGATGTTTTTCTTTTGGCTAGGTTTCTATGTGACATTACAGCTGAGCCAATGCAATAGCTGGCTACTACCAAAAGGGAGGTTTCCTTCATGTCTGCATACACATTCCCTGTCCCCTTCCTTGTGCTGGCAATAGCACTGTCTATGTGGCATCTGAACTCGCCCCCTTAACTGAAAAAAAAAACAAAAACTTTTTTTTTTGCTTTTGTTTCTGGTGTCTCCCCTATTTAGCTCCCTTTGCCAGCTCAGAACAGCAAGAGAAAGGGGCATATGGAGGAAACTTCCTCTTCCATGGTACCTAACCAAGCTGTAACATTAAAAGAGTATTCCTAGTTGTCAGCTATTCAGAGAAATGCATGACTTCAAACTGCATCTTTCACTGAATATCTGACTTGTGTTGTGCAACACTTCCTGCTGACACTGAGTATTTGTGAGGTCCCACTGCAACACTTAAACTTACGTGACTTAATTTAAAGATTCTAATAGAAAACATCACCACCCACCTGCCAGAACCTCAGATGCCATTGGCATGAATATTTATATTGCAAAAATAAAGCAGAAACTGCTGCCAACCTTAGCGTTGTCCCAGGTGCTGCTGGAGACACGGGTTTCAACTTAGGTGTTAGGAAGTTCAAACTCTTCCTTTTGAGGATCCATATACTTCAGAATCCATAACCAAAGAGGATTTAAAATAAAATCCTCAAACATCTCTTGTGAGGTCGGTACGTAACTTTTAGCATTGGGAAACAAGGTCTTAAAGTAACTGCACCAAACTTCAGCAAGAGTCACTGCTGCAGGGTCTTACAACCACACTTTCCATCCAGCCATTTGAACAAGTTGCCAGATAATAAAAAAAATATCCCCATGCCCAGCTCAGGTTCTAAGATGATGCTAGCTAACCATGCAAAGCAAAATTTATATGGCATTTTGGGTATTCCAACTTTCCCATCTCCATACAGCTTAAGCATAAGAAGTGAACCTGCTTTTGAGATTGTACATCTAGTTCCTCCACCTGCTACACCCCTACTACTGCTACAGGTGTTGATTGCTTTTCTACCCATTTTTTGCCTTCCAGCAATGAAAATGCTTCCAGCAACAGTTCTCCCTGCAGGTGACAGAAATGAAACATCTCCAGGGGTACTGCTGAAAGCCTCTGCAGACAGGCAAGCAGCACGAAGCAGATTTGGGAACCTAAAGATGCAATTGAAATGAGTGAGACAGAGGAAAACAACAAAATAACTCCATTTAGAAAAACAGAATCCACACCTTTTAGTGAGGCTGGGAATGTTCAAGCCTATTTTTATTTTTCTCAGTGCAATATTTTTTCAGTTTGGCTACTGAAAGATCCTTCCTTTCTGATTTCACTTTTAAATTTCACTTTTTTTCTCTTAGGAAACACAACATTTAAGTAAAAAGATACATCTAATATCTTTTGGAAGTCACAGGTATTTTGACTTCCATGAAAACAATATTTGTCATCTCCCATTTTCTGCCTCAACTCCCTAGTTACCAAACAAGCATACAATTTCTGAGACATATTATTCTTCAACATCAAAAATTGTAGGTCGGGAAGGGCAAACTCTATGGCCTGGATTTTAGAGCAATGATCTCTTTACAGCTCAGTTCAGTAGCGCAGTTCAAAAATAATTTTCATCTTACCATTATCCTAATGCAAAACTTGCCCTAAGATGCTTGCTGAAGACCATCAGGTCTCAAAGCTGCTACAACACACGCTGTCCCCTCTCTAGGGCATTACAATTTACCACTGTGGCTTTCTGACCCCACAGTGATGTGGATGCCAACGCATCCTTAGGAACGAGAGAGAAATGCAAAACAGACGTCAGGGGACAAGGCACAGATCGTAGCAATGACATTATCACTTTTGGGGGAAGCGCTACTAAAACCAGAACCATTCCGTGCTCTTCACTCTTCTTGTCCTCTTCAAAGACATGAGGAGGGGTCTGCGACAGACCCTTTCGTCCAGCCCAGTGCATCCTTTCAGTACAAAGAATGGTAAATCTGGGCCTTCAACATTCACAGTATCCCTCCTAGTCTGACAATTTTTACAATGATGATGGATGTGCACCATTCAGTAACGATTATTGATCTGTATCTCCTTAGGTAATTTATGCATTGAATTTCTAAGAACTCGCATTAAATGACCAAGGAAGAGAAGTTTCGGCCTGCTCTGCCCTGAAAGGCAACAGTAGTTGGTGAGCAGAGGAGGCTGCAGCAAGGCCTGCTGCTCTAGGGAGCGGGCAGCAACACGATCCATCCAAAGGTGCAGAAGAGCAACACACTATTTACCTTGAGGACAAGGCCCAGAGGCCAGAAAGGAGACAGAAACACCATCACAGTGAGAATTACTATCCTATGTTGACGCTGACATGGAAATACTGAGCAATCTTGTCTTCTCCTCTGTTATGCACACAGGAGACCTACAACCACAGTAAGTTATGTAATAGTCTTGTCAAAGGATTCATCATAATGTAATTATAACGGCCGGCACTGTAACTCACTTCTAGTGCCCTGAACAGCCTCCCATTGGTATCAGCTGCTCGTTAGCTATCTCAGGAAGCAGGGCTATTCAAAACTCTGTACAAAAGTAACCCCACCATTATGCTCACCAAAATGCAATGCCCTTGGCATACTTTTAACACACATGTGCTCACGTTGTTCCTTTTTCTCTAGCTTCTCCTACCCTATCTAATGCAGCAATCTTTATCCCTTTCACATGGGACAATCATACTTGCTGGTTCTCATCCAGGCTTCATTCCTCTTGCCTCTCTTGTTACTTACTTTTTGGGGAGTACACTTACTAGCTGCTGCTTCTCCTCTGTAACAGTTCCCTTTAGCTTTGAAGTATTTCTTGTAATTCTTATCGCCTACATGTTTTCTTTATAAGTAGAGAGAACAAGAAAGGAAAAGCAACCTGCTCCTTCTCCCTCCTACAGCAATTCAAAGCTTTTTAGGATCGTTAAGAGCTGAAAGATCTTTGCCTGCTCCTCCATCCTTCCTTCTCTGGGCTACCTGCCCCAGACCTGAAATGTCACATATTCCTTAGGTCGCCAGACGCTGGTTTTAACTGAGCAAGGGTGGACCTGTGGTAGCAAACTTGCACCCTCAAACATGAACGAGGCACGGCAGGGTTGAGCCACGGCCCGCCAGCAGGACACGGATCTGGAGAAAACGCGAGTGCTCCAGGGCGGGCTCCAGCGCAGTGATAGCGCTCGAGCGGCACCAGAACCCAAAGCGCTGCCGCCTGCCCTGCAGGTAACGGCCCTGGCCGGGGGTCCCGCCGGAGGGTCCCGCACGCGCAGGGATCGCTCCCGCAGCCCCGCGCCACGAGCTGCAGCACGGCTAACAACGCAGCGGAGCGCGGGGCACCCAGCGGTGAGCCGGGGCACCCAGCGGCGAACCGAGCCACCGGCTCACCCGGGCCTGCTCCTCTCAACCCCATCACAGCGGGGTCTCCGGGAAGACGCTCGGCGCGCCCCAGGGAGGCGCGGGAGCCCGGGCGCGCTCCGGGTGCCAGCCCCGGGCCACGCAGGCGGGCACGCGG
>VWPW01012723.1:645543-660803 GCA_013389825.1 Crypturellus undulatus
CCGCCGCCGCCGCCTCCATTTCCTCCCGCCGCCCGCCGCGCTGCCTGCGCCGCCGCCCCCCGACGACGAGGAGGACGAGGAGGAGGAGCGCGCCGGGAAGGGAAGGGCCGGGCCGGGGGCTGGGGCCGGGCCCGGGGCTCCCGCCTCGTCCCCGCCGGTGCCGCTCGGCGCGACCCAGCGGCCGAGAGGCGGGAGGGTAACGCGCAGGAGCCGTATCCCTGCGCCGTTTAACTCCTTGAAAATAGCTCGAGGGAGTCCCTCGCGCCTCAAAAGAAAAGAAAAAAGAGGCTGGAAGTGCGGCTTTGGTGCACCCACGCACGCACCCGCAGGGCCAAGCCGCGTCAAAGCCAGCTGGCCGTGATGCGGGCCTCTGAGCGGGCGCGTTTCGGGCGACGCTTTTTATTTTCCCAGAACGTATCCCAGTGCGTAGCGGTCCGGGGGGAAAGGATGCTCCAGGCGGCGAGGTCCAGGCTGGGCCTCTGGGGGTTCCTGCAGAGGGGACACCCTGGGGGCACGGCCGCACCGCAGTGCTGGGGCATGTATAATGTATATGTATATGTATATGTATATGTATATGTATATGTATATGTATATGTATATGTATATATANTCTGGGGGTACCTGCAGACGGGACACCCTGGGGGCACGGCTGCACCGCAGTGCTGGGGCATGTATATGTATATGTATATGTATATGTATATGTATATGTATATGTATATGTGTGTGTATATATAAGCAAGGTCCTGCCCTTGAAGCAGGTCTGCAGAGGGAGAATCTTTTTCCTGCACCCAGGAGGAGCACATCGCTGCTTGCTGCAGGATCAGAGCCCGCTGCTCCAGACGGGGCAAAAAAATCCAAAGACACTGAGCTGGACTGTAGCAGAGATTTCTGTGTGTCTGTGTGTATCCCGTCGCCAGTTAATAAAAAAAAAAAAAAAAAAAAAAGTATCCAATGGCAGCAGTATTTTAAATGCTTTCACAAATAAGTAAAAAAAAATAAATAAATTTCAATATCAGAATGCAAATCAGAAGTGATTCAAGTTTAAACAAGTGGGACTTCAAGAGCAAGGGAGGGAAAATACAGAGCAGCAACCTGGGCTTAAATGCTGTTACTCATCTCATGTACTTTCCAGCCTCTGCTTTTGTAGCGCGCGTCACCGTGTCAAACTGGACTGCGGGGCTCGCTGACCCACACGTGTAACTTGCATCATTTCCAGCTCCCAAGCGGCAGCACTCTGCGTGCGAAGCTAAATGCTTCGTGAAGTGTCCGAGAGGCAACGCTCCTCCCTGTTTGAGGAGCATTTTGTCCCTGTAATCTGCACCTCTCTGGGCTTCACCACCATCACATGCAATATACCAAAGCCCAACCGAGAAAGGCCAGGGGAAGCTGTTTGACTCTGGAAGCAACTTTGGACGTTGCTTCTTCCTTCAGACTTGCAAGTGACAACTACGACTGCAGCTATGTGCAGTTATTAATAAGCGGCCTCCAGCTGTGGAACCAATTTCTGCCAGATTATCAGGCTCAGCCCAAATATTTTAACCTTTCAAGTATGTTGTTACTGACATATATAATAATTAAGGCAGTATAAAAAGAGCCAATTTTCTGAGATAAGCATGGTTAATAGGCTTTGTTTTCAGTAATTGGGCCTGAAAGTGTCTGATGAAGTTGAAGAATGTGTTGCATAGGCAAATTTAAAATTGGATTATACAATTGCTACTTCAGGCCAGCAGGATTGTTGCTACAGTCTTCATGTGCATGGCAGATGCTGAACTGTAATGGATTTTAGTGCTTTAAATAGGCAGCAAAATAAACATTTGAGTCTGGGTTATAGGCTAGAGATTTAGAGACTAGGGTTATCCTAGAGCATTTTTTTGTACTTCCAGAAGAATAATAAAGGGAACATGTGCTGGCAAAAAAAACCAAAACACGCTGCCCTCTCTGAGAAGATCTGGGGAGAATGAAGGATGGTTCCTCAGAGACACACTGCTGAAAGCAGTGCAAGGGAGGCACGCAGATTCCTCTTAGGACGTGGGCCAAGGATGGAAAATTGGATTTTAGAGCAGTTCCAATATTTACACCATTAAAAGGGTCTTTATATCCTAGCAGCTTCTGTGTGTCATTTTTTTTGCAGGTTTGACTTCTCTGCTGGAAAAGCCCTGGTTGCAAAAGGTGGACATCTGTTGATGTCTGGGGCACAAGGCAAAGGCCGTATGTTGGGTCAGACTGATGAGCGGGAGGCATCAAATAACCCACTGCGCTCTGGGCTTTCTTGTATCGCACTTTTTGAAGTGTGTGTAAGAGGTGGCTGTACTTTTCTTGTTTCTATTGCCAGTTCAGAGGCGTTTTAAAAGTTGAGGAGGGAGTGAAGGCAGAGACAGACAGAGCAGCCCTAAAAGACCACCAAGGCTGTCGGTTCCTTTGACACCAGCACGTGCAGAGCGCTTTCAGCTCGCTGCCCGTCAGAGTGAAGGGGCTGTGGTTACAGACGGGCAGGACAGGGTGAGCCGCGGCACTGGACAGCTGGGCTGCAAGAGGCACGCTCAGGCATTTCAGGAAATCATTATCTGTCAGTGGCAGGCTCTCTTGACTGCCCCGCCAGTATGAGTTAATGCTAAATGGTATTTAGGCCATTTATCTTAAAAAACACCAGAGTGTTTAATTGAACCCTTACCCTGGACTTTATAAGCAATCATTCATACCACAGTTTGCATTTAAACACATCCAGCCTAATCATGCTGTTGATCCTGGATACATCCCTGTTTTCTTTCCCCTTTCAAGTCCATCATCCTATTCATCAGAAACATACACTTGCTCATGTTGGTAAACAGGGCTTAATTTTCTCTTTACATTCTTATTTCAAGTTTTAATTTGAAGGCAATTGCTGGATTAGTCTTGCTGGATTAGCCCTTGTAGACATTTTTTTCCCTCCTTAAGAACTGACCTAATGGCTATTTATCTGTCCAGCATCAAGGAACTCAGGAACAATAAATATTATTTAAGTCATCAAGCCAGGTTGAGGGATACTCTAAAATAGTCAGGGTGTACAGCATCCACAGAGATGCAGGATTCAATAATTCCTACAAAGAGTTATGTTTCCTTATTTCCTGCATCATTTTTAGCAGTGTTGTTTAAGCAAGGAGTGACCTGTAAGATACATGCCTAACCCAGCCAGTATTTTTGAAGTGCAGGGCTTGAGAGGTATGCAGGAAAGACTGAAGTAGCTAAGTATGTGTGAGGGGAAGGAGTTTAGTGCTCATATCTGTAACAAAATCGGACTGGTTCTACTGGGGACAAGATGAGATCCACAGGCAGCAAATGAGACTTGCTTTCACTTTTTATCTTGGGGCAGGAACAGAAGTATGTTTTATGACCAGTGCCTTGAAATGGTTAAATCTTTGTGTGTCATTAGCCCATTAGATTTCCTTCCAAAGTATGAAACAAAATATTTAGTTTAGGCTGAGCTAAGTAGGCCCTCAGCTGAACCGTTTAGTTTACCTTAAATTCCTAAGGCTTTTAGTCTGAGCTGATAGTTTGCAAGAGAAAACAGCTTAGTGGAGTTTATTAACACCACGGAGCAGAGTGTGTTGCCAGGACTGGGCTAGGGTAGAGTAAGAACTACATTTAATTATCAAATCGATGTCAATTAAAATTGAACCCAATAATTCAAAATTAATTATCTAGGTCATCAAGTGAGTGCAGCCAACAAGCAAATTATCATGTCAATGCAGCAAGATAAGTCATTTCCTCAAAAATTTTCAGAAATAACAATTGAGTTTTAAGTCACAGTTATATTTTTTTTTCCTGCGAACTAGGGAAATTAAGGAGAATTGACCAAAAGAGTTAGAGCTCAGAACAAATCAGTTTACTTCAAGGTAACCTGCTGCTGTCTTTTAAGCCTCTGATCTCCCCACAACCTGAATCACAGAGCTGAATTTACCAAATCTTGCTTCAGTGAAGAGGGAGCTGAAGCGTAAATCCAACATCGGGGTTCACAACCGCCCAGTTCAGTTGCACCTCAGTGCTGTGATGGCACTGAAGCTGCAGCACCGACCGCTGTCAGTGTGACCGAGGCCCCAGCGGCCCGAGGTGACACGTGTGCCCCGTCAGGACGCAGGACTGGCAGTGTGACATCTGCCTTGCTGCGGGACACACAGCACCACAGCAACTCTGGGCACGGGCGGAGAAGCGAGGTGAGTTTTTAAGGTTTTATTTTTTGCTCAAAGGGTGTTTTCAGCTAGAGGCAAGTAAGCTGTGCTGAGGCAATGCTTTTCCTTGCAAGTGTTGGAGCTGGGCTCTAAAACGTTGAAGGACACCTGAGGACAGCTCAAAACAAAGTTAAGACAAGATGCCCGAGCTGATACCAGTCCTGTTGCTGTGGTAGTGACAGGAAGGTTTGGGAGAGCTGTTACCTTCAGTTTGATCAGTCGCCACATTAGAAAACTGACAACATTGGGGCACATGAAGGCACCTGAAGGAGCATTGAGGGACCATTTGGGTTACAGAAATGTGAGAGGAAAGAAAAAAAGAGAGGTGGGAGAAAAGAAAAAAAATTGTTCATACTAGAAACTCTAGAAGACATAAGGCTAGTAGAGTCATCCTAACATGAGAAGCATCTCTCTGCAGACCAGACTTAAGAAACAACATCTGTCAGCATGGAGACTTTACTTCATGGCTCCTTTTTGCATTTGCTGATGTCCAGGCTAGTTTGGAGACTTTTGGACTCAAGACTCTTGGAGAGGCTTTCTCAAGGACCTGGGTCCTCCTGCAGGTGACAGATGCACGTGCTGGGCTTGGATGTGTGTTCCCTAGGCAGCTTGGCCACTAAGAGCTAGACAACATTCGTGAGGGATCTAAATCCTGTAAAACTAGGCCAGTGAGGTCTGATTTTTGAGCTATTTATACCTATTTTTTCCTCAACGGAAGTTTGGAGCCTGCATTTCCTTGCTGATCTGGGGCCTAACCCAGAATTTTCTTGATTCTTTATTAAAAAAAAAAAAAAAGGCAGATTTTCCTGGATGTTTTCAGGGGATTATTCTGCTGCCTTCTCTATCGGGAACTATTAAGGATGTTACCATGTACATGTTTGAACTTATCATGCATATTATCATGCTAAAAAATCAAAAGAAAAACAAAAAGGGAGAGGGAGGGAATGTGGAACCTGTCCCAGTCAGCATGTAGACATGTATTCTGGGCCCCGATGGGATGCACCCCAGAGTTCTGCGTGAGCTGGCGGATGTCGTAGCCGAGCCGCTCTCCATCATCTTTGAAAGATCCTGGAGAACGGGCCAGCGCCCGCAGGACTGCAAGAAGCCCAATATCACCCCAGTCTTCCAAAAACGCAAGAAGGAGGACCCGGGCAACTACAGGCGGGTCAGCCTCACCTCCATCCCCGGAAAAGTGATGGAATGGCTCATACTGGCCGTTGTCTCCAGGCACGTGGAGGACAAGAAGGTGCTCAAGACTAGTCAGCATGGATTTGCAAAAGGGAAATCGTGCTTGACTAATCTGATAGCCTTCTATGATGGGATGACCGGCTGGATAGATGAGGGGAGAGCGGTGGATGTCATCTACCTTGACTTCACCAAGGCTTTTGACACCGTCCCTCACAACATCCTCCTGGACAAGCTCCGGAGGTGTGGGCTGGATGAGTGGTCGGTGAGGTGGATTGGCAGCTGGCTAGATGGCAGAACTCAGAGGGTGGTGATCAGCGGTGCGGAGTCTAGTTGGAGGCCTGTGTTGAGCGGAGTGCCCCAGGGGTCAGTCCTTGGTCCAGTCCTGTTCAATTTATTCATCAACGACCTGGATGAAGGCGCGGAGTGCTCCCTCAGCAAGTTTGCAGATGATACGAAGCTGGGAGGAGTAGCGGATACTCCAGAGGGCTGTGCTGCCATCCAGAGGGACCTGGACAGACTAGACAACTGGGCAGTCAAAAACCTCATGAAATTCAACAAGGCCAAGTGCACGGTCCTGCACCTGGGGAGGAATAACCCCAGACACCAGTACAGGCTGGGGACCGACCTGCTGGAGAGCAGCTCTGCTGAGAAGGACCTGGGCGTCATGGTGGACGACAGGTTGACCATGAGGCAGCAGTGTGCCCTCGTGGCCAAGAAGGCCAATGGGGTCCTGGGGTGCATTAAGAGGAGCGTCTCCAGCAGGTCGAGGGAGGTGATCTTACCCCTCTACTCAGCCTGGTGAGGCCACATCTGGAGCACTGTGTCCAGTTCTGGGCCCCCCCGTACAAGAGGGATGTGGAGCTGCTGGAGAGAGTCCAGCGCAGGGCCACAAGGATGATCAGGGGCCTGGAACATCTGCCCTATGAGGAGAGGCTGAGGGAGCTGGGCTTGTTCAGCCTGGAGAAGAGAAGGCTGAGAGGGGACCTGATCTGTGTCTATAAGTGCCTCAAGGGAGGCAGTGAGGAGGATGGGGCTGGCCTCTTTTCACTGGTGGTCACTGACAGAACCAGAGGAAGTGGCCACAAATTGAAGCATAAAAAGTTTCACGGGAACTTAAGGAAGAATTTCTTTACTGTGAGGGTGACAGAGCCCTGGAACAGGCTGCCCAGAGAGGTTGTGGAGTCTCCTTCTCTGGAGATCTTCAAGACCCGCTTGGATGCAGCCCTGTGCCACGTGCTCTAGGTGGCCCTGCTGGAGCAGGGAGGTTGGACTAGATGATCTCTAGAGGTCCCTTCCAACCTTAGGCATTCTATGAATGGAAGCAGGAGGAAGAGTTCAGTTGGGAAAGTTGAATTGTTTCAAAGGAAGTGTCCCATAGATTTACACTACAGAGGGTCCCATCAGGATCCCTCTGATCACAAAAAAAGATCTTCTATATTACCTTTATCTTGATTTCCTCTTGAAAATTTGCACTTCCTTCAGCTCAATATGTTTCTCAAGATACTGATGTATCTTGTGATACTGATACTGATGTGAAAGCCTCACATTTCAACAACAAAATCTTTTTCTCACTGAGATGACAAAGCGTATAAGACTGTCTATTTAAAACTCCATTTTTAAATGATTATATTTTAACCTTCTATCACAATCATCAAGGAGGGCCCTGAAAATATGAAGGGTTGAATACAGAAAATTTTATGACACCTTTCAGACTTGCCACAAGGAAAAGGTTCAAGAGTGCAAGAAGAATTCGGCAGTTAGTAAAAAGCTTTGACATATCCTTAGGTATGTCTAATGGTCTTCAGACAGCTTCTCCATACATCCAGCTTTCCCTAGCAGTAGTTCGTATGTTTGGAACTGCTTGACCATCACCCATTCATCATACCATGGGTTAGGACCAGCCAGGGCACATCAGCTGTGAAAAGGATCATGAATTCTCCCCAGGAATCTTTCATCTAAAAATAGGGAGAATGATTTTTACATTTTCTGCTATAAATTCAAGATAAATTAAAGTTGAGCATGAGATGAAATCTGTGTTCACAGACTCTCTCTCACAAGTACTCTAAGATACTTGATTACAAAGCATTTAATTAAGCAAAGAGGTTATGGTCATCATTACAATTATTATTTGATAAATAACAATATCCAGCATGTCAGTTTTAATGTTATACTTTGAACAGAGAAAAAGTATTATTGTTTTATATATTAGAATAGGCTCTATCCTTGTATACCTCTGTAGTGTTAAGTATCAGGATATATTTTTTTCAGCAGATGCTGCTCTAAATTACAAAATATACAATTGAACACAAAATGAGAAAATGTATTAAAAATAATCAAACAAAGCAAAGACACAATTTTCAAATGTGAACTAGGCATTATTGCAAGTGATTTTTCTGGTGGTCCAGGAGGCCATTGCAAAACGTTAAGTCCTGCTGACTCAGCAAACATTCTCTTCTCATTTCCTTCCTAGTTCCTTTATAAATATCATGGACAGCCCAGACCAGCTGAATTAAATATTCATTCTTTTGCAATTTATCATTTAAAAAAAAAAAGAAAAAAAGATGTTCAGAGCCAAACTTTCCCCCTTCTTGGGCCATCATCTCGCTCTGGTCCCAAGGCAGCAGACCCCCTGCTCATCTTCAAGTCCTGCTCACAAAAATCTCACAGAATCTGGAGTATTTATCTTTTAGCGTAAGGTACACCACAAGTCTGCATCTGGAAGCATCACACCTTTTAGGCACTTTTCCCCATCAACTCTTTCTTTATTTTAAGATGTATCCCCAGAAAAGAATGATGCTGCCACAGATCCACCCATTGGAAATTTTTCCTAGATATTCTGTTCCTTTTTGAGATCTCTTAACTAGTGGGTTTTTGCTGATTTGAAAAAAGAAACAAAGCAAAACAAAACCCTACCAGGGCAGTTAACATATGATTTTTTACAGCTTCCTTATTTTCTAATTTACCTTCAGCTTCCCTGAGCACTTATTTCATTAAGGAAACCATGTCACTGAACAGTGATTCCTCAACCCAGGCAGCCAAAGAGGGCAGGTTACTTTATTCTCTTCAGCAGTAATAACAAGCAACGTAGTTGGCACCGTCATGTTGGATAATTCATGGTGGTAAATTGTGCCAAGCACTTATGTTGTCTAAATGTGGTATTCTACTGGGTCAGATCATTTTCTGCTGTTACCTCTATGAAGTTGATAGGATTAGAATGGGGAAAATTCATTTTGCTGTTTTTCTCTGTATAGGATATGCAACAGAGTGGTTTTGTTTGTTTGTTTGTTTGTTTTTGCTTGTTTGTTTTGCTGTCATGTTATATTTGGTAACAGTATAGTGTTAAGCCAGGTTTAGTTTTGTCCAGTTTACTCCCCTACCTTCATCCCAAAAGGCAAAAAATTCTGTAATCCTTTTCTTTCCTTGGGCTTCTACAGCTGGATAACTGTAGTGCTTCATTTATTTCACCAATGGTGAAAACAGGGCTGCTTTAAAAAGCCTTTTTTTATGGTAGATTGAATATGCATCATGAAGCTGTATTACAGTCTTTATTGGCTTATTTAATATTGTAGTCATATATCTAACTATATTTCATCATAGATGAACCGCCCTCCTCAAGCTGCTATTAAATACTACCTTCTTTAGACAGGATATTACTAAAAAGGAATATATATGATAATTTTATAAACAGAAAGAAAAAGAAAATTAAAGATACATACAATTAATTTATCTGTCTCAAGACTATTAATACATGTAAATAAACACAATATGATCTCCAGTTTCATATAACCTCATATGAGTTGCAAACCTCTAACCATCTAGAAACCTTGAGATTAACCAAACAGTATTCACCTGCCATTGCTCAGTATCTTTCCATATTAACAGGCAATGAGATCCAGTGTCGATGTGTCATCTCTGCTAAAATCTCTCCCCAGGGAGATGTACGTAGGAGAAGGTGGCTGACATAATCATCGCTGCTGCCACCTGCTTGCTTTTTGAATTTTGGCTTTGTCTCTTTCTTCTGCAATTGAATCTTTTGCGGGTAATAACCGTAAGTATTCTGCTTGTTTTCAGGTGTGGTTTCTTTTGTGGCAAATCTTGCTGCAGAGGAAAACAAATGAAGACTGTCTTCTCCAATTATATGGCGACACGAACACTAGAGAGCTCCCACCTCTGTCTGTGTATGACAGTAGGGCTGAGAGAGAAGGATATTGGGCTTGATCTAATATGAAGAACACAATGTTCCTCTGTCTAGGCAGAACCTTCTTTTCTCTGAGGATATTTGCTCTGAGAGACCTGGTTCACTACAGCACACCTTGTCAGCAATTCCTTTGAGTGATGCTTATGCTCTCTCAGGTCCCTCACTTCTTTTTGGCTGTGGAGTAATTCTTCCTTTAGTTTTGAGCCACCAGAAAGTGAAATCAGTGCTGTTGAGGACAACCAGGATGCATTCTCTAGAGGCATTACTTTGAGTGAAAAATGGGAAGTTTTCTTTGGGTGCACTGTTGCCAACTTTGAGGTACACGGAGTCACAGCAGCCACAGAGGAAAACAGCTCAGTTCACCTAGTTTAAACCAAATCAGGGCTGACATGGTTGGTTTTGAAGAACACGTGGTTAACCAGCAAACAGTGGAAAATATATTCAGGATCAGTAATACAACAGATATATCACAACCCTAGACACTTGCAAAATACAGGTAACTCTTACTAGCTTTTGAACACCCTTCTCCAAAGTTTCCTCCCAGATAATCCCCAAAAGTTCTTATCACACACAGTGGTGCTATCCAGGCCATTTTGCTGAGGGAAGGGCTGTAAGAGTAATCCTACACGCAACATTTTGCTGGCAAGAAGTACTTATAATGGAATAAGTAAATGTGGATGGGTGGTATAAGCTACAAAGTCTCTGTATTCCTGCCACCACAGTCACCTTCTCTTTCATCTGTCCTGTCTGCCACTTGCAGCTTGGCTGGTGAACTCTTCACTGGCTCTGGATCCTTACTGGAGCCTTTGGTCCTAGCTAAGTTCAGAGGGGGCTTGTTTGGGCATTCAGCTGCAAAACTGAGAGTCTGATAGTGTCAAAAACATATGTCTGGTTGTCCACAGACAGGTCAGCAGGAGCAGGAAACTTTCAAGCCAAAAGTTGGCAGCAGGGTGATACCAAAGCATATCCAGGTCATAACCACTTCAGCCAAACAGCAAAGTAAAAGTTAGCTGAAGTCCTACAGCTGTCAGGAGTCAGAAGACTAGCCATAAAAGATTATACGGGAAAAAAAAGGAAACAAAAAAAAAAGAACAAAAGTTCCATTTAACATGTCAAGAAAGCAATTGGTTCATTTTTAATGCCACTAAAACTTGTTATAAATATCCCTACCTGAAGCAGATTTAGAAAATTAATTGCTTTCATATTAAATAAGCCCAATTACTTAACAAGGAAAATACAGATATCTTTGGTCATAATTGTAAGTAACAGGATCTGAGTACTTATTCATTTTGAATGACACTCAACTCAGAGAAGTAAGTGCTTCTAAATACGGATAAGGGAAGCACAACTGCAGGTTAACATCCTTGCTCAGTGCCTGACTGAGCTCCCACATATTTACATTCTTCATTTCAGAGACAGAGTGTTTCTGTGCATTTTCTTAAAGCCAGGAAGAAGAAATCTTAATGACATAATGGGTCATATGATATTGAAGTAGATTACTATAGTTTCATGGTTTCTTCTCTTGCTTCTCTCTGGTTGGGTTAGACAGAGCTGTTTGAGGAAACTCAGGCGCGTAGATCTGGGATTGGTTCTACCTGTAGTGGTCTCATGGTGAGAAAAGCATTTATTTTAAGATCATATTACACATTACATATGTGCTCAAATACAGAAATAAAGACTTGTACCTTTGTCACAGATTTGAGACATGCAGTATGGCATATTACGGGAATTTTTTTATTCTAGTAATTGGTACAAGATATCTATTGCCATATACTGTGGCCATCCCTCTATAAACAGAGAGTTATTGTTAATATATGACTGCATTAAATGAAAATTAAAGCTACAGATATGAAGAAGGAGCATCAGCATTATAATTCAGCTCCTAAAATCAGATCCATTCAGCATGTGAGTATGTGTGAACCACCCTGGTTTTTGGTTAGGAGACCGGCTTGGAATCTCTGGTAAGGAGTCAGGAACAGAGAGTCCTGGAAAAGTGCTTGATCACAGCTTAGTCACAGAAAACAATTGATTTGTCCCACAAATTGCCAAAGCAGAACAGTGTATGGCTTCTCTGTCCAACTGGGAAAATATCAAAGAAAAAGAAAGAAAAGAAAGACAGAGAAAGCTCAAAACTGAAGATCTTTTCAAATGCTTTTGAAGCATTATAATCATCTTTCAGATCGATATAGCCAATACAGCCCATTGCCAAAGTTCTAATTTCTGTAGAGTACATTCTGGTAGGTGTAAATTGCTCCGTTTCAAAGGAGTTTCTACTTTTCTGCCTGCACATAGCAGGCATAAATTCACCTTTATCAAGGAAATTAACTAATTACCCAAAAGAACAGAAAAGCTCAAATTCCTGATTTAGTGGAATAACTCCCCCGTTAGCTTGGTGCTTGAGACCATACCTTTATATCTACAAGGTGTAGCAATCAAACCAAAAGCAACAATAAAAAATGTACTTATTTCACCTTTTGACAACCAAAAGCCAAATCTATACTAGACCTCTATTTTAGAAAAGTGATTTTTTTTCCACAGTCATTTTCAGCCTCAGAGATGCAATGGACACAGGCGTGCCTGTAAAAGCAAGGTTTGGACCTACAGCTCTGAGTGCTGAGTGGAGCATTTTGTTCCTGTGTAGGAACAAATTTGAGGCAGGAGCCTTCACTGTTCAGACTGCCTGTCTATGCTGGAAACATAAACATATGTTAACTAAAGCAACATTTAACATGGACTAATACTCAGCATGAACAGGCGCTGCCAAGTTTAATACAACTTCAGCACTGGGAGAAGTCTGCAGGCTTTAGCAGGTTTACCTGATGGCCTGCAACTTCTGCAGCATTCATCATCTTTGCAGATGCATAGGTATAGAAAGCTCCCAAAGAAGGATAATGTTTTATACCTTGTGCTGCCAAGGTGTAGTACATAAGAGATACAACAAATCAGAAGTCTCCAGTTGGGATATATATGGGAATTCTACATCAACGTTGCACTGATGCTGTCCCAGCTATCTGCAATAACCTGTTGACTTCACTGCAGAGGAAAGTCAACAATTTGTCTTCCTCTTCATAAAGAGGAAGACAAATTGTTGAAACACAATTGTCTTCTTATTCATCACTTATCCATCCCAGCGTATTTTAACCCAAAATCAAGAGTGACAAAGTGTTACTGAGGCTGAATATACGCCAAGCCTCCTGACTCATCATGAAAATTCTCTTGCCTCCTATTGACCCCCTACCAAAGCTTCATTTTTAACTTGTTTATGAATAACTCAGGCACTGAAACTCTTGACCTGATTCTCTCTCGGCATGCAGGAAGTCCAGAAACTTAAAACAGAAATTTCATTCGTACAATGGTAATACAGCTCATTAGCCTCTCTTGGTGCTGATATATCTATTGGGAGAGCTGCCGCTCAGCTAACAACTGTGAAATGAAATCTGCAGCAGGAGAAGAAAGTTCTGAATTAAGGAGGAAGGATTTCTGACATTGAGCTATTCGAAATTTTACTTTTAAGCACTTTCTCCCTCTCTTCCCTCTGTGTGTAAAATCACTGAGAAAATACTATTTTCAGTTTGGTAATAAGTAGTGCTGATTTTTATTTTAGTGGAACTAGTATGACTGACTTAATTTTTATCTAATCTTGAAGTATAAGCCTAACACGAGGCACATGTTTAACTCCACAGGCTTCAGACGACCAGTGTGAGGCAGAGTTTGCAGAGGGTGACCGCAGGGTGCACACTGCAAAGTGGGCAAGGAGTAGGTGGATCCTGCATCTTTCATGAGGAAGAGGAAGGAAAGAGGAAGGTGGCCTCCCGTATTTCAGTTTAAAGGGGAATATGTTTTACTTGCCTGACATGATCCTGCATGACCCCCTTTCTCTGTGCAAACTCCTAAACTTACCTATGTCTGAATGTTTTATTGAAATGGGATATAGTCTAACAGACTGTCTGGGACAGAAATGTGATGTTAGCCACATAAAGACTTGTCTGCAGAAGAACAAAGCAGATTTTGCCTTCCTTCCCAGACAGGGAAAGCTGGAGAACCATGTCCCTTAACTCCAAATAATCGCTAGCAAGGATGTGCCTGCTCTGCTGTATCCACACCAGTTCAGAAACTTAGTACATGCAAAAACAGCCCATCTTGGGAACTAGTTAATAGTATTCTACTTTAAAATGCAGTAATTGATTTAAAACTATTAGTATTTAAATTATCAGTATGTAACTGCTAACTGAGTAACTAAAGAACTAAATGGCACTGAATTTAGAATGGATCTGTAAGATCACAGTGTAATGCCCCATTTTCACGTTTATGTGATCATCTTTGCTTAAATAAGATAACAGTGAGCAGGGACCTGTTTCTTACTGCCTTCAAAAAAAAAAATGTCCTTCGCTGAGAAAATTTTCCTTGCATGAACTTGCCCAGAAAAGAGTGTCACTGCAGAAAAGGGATACGCAGGGTGCAGAGTGACCAATATCCTGCATCTGCTCTTTAGCCGTAGTCTGGGAGATGAGGAGTCATCCCCTCATGTCTCCCTGTAAGCTGCTTTATCTCCCCAAAAGGAGTAAAGGTTCCACTGTCTGAGGGAGCAATCTCTCTAAATACTGCCCTGTCTTGAAGCTCCCATTTCCAGTCCCAAAGGGTAAGAGGCTGCTGGCTGAGAGCTCTCGTGACACTCAAATGCAGCCACCGCGGCCGCCCTCGCAGGGAGAGGTGAGGAAAAAGGGTGAACTAATGGTGCCGAGGTGGACGAGCCTGCTCCTGCCTATGAAGTAAAATGCAGGACGGCAGTGAAAAACAAGGATTTATTTCACATGGAGATCGATATAATAAAATGGGTCAAGACTGCCTGGCAGGAAAGTTCCCATCTTTTTCAGTTAGAAGACAAACTTTATTTCCCAAGCTGCCATGAGAAATATTTTCCAAAGCATACTAATTCCTACTATAAAACAGAATTTTCTGTTAAAAATGTATATAATTCAGTCCCTTCAAATTTGCATGGCTTCTTCTATCCTTTTCTCATGTCATCTACAGAAACAGCTTCTTTGATAAGCCAAGGTCTCAAAAGAGCCTAGAAATGAGAGGCTACTACACAAGTTCCACCAGTGTCCATGAAAACTGGAGAAGTCCGAGTTCCTGGGGCTGGATTATCCTGGATCGGGACACGGAGAGGGGATCCCAGAGCGGGACCCAGGGAGGGGGATCCTGGAGCAGGACCTGAGGATGGGATCCCAAAGCGGGTCATGGGGAGGAGAACCCTGAGTGGGACCTGAGGAGGGGATCGTGGAGCGGGACACAAGGATGGGGCATGAGAGAGGGACCGAGTGAGGAGACCCTGAGTGGACACGGGGAGAGGACCTTGGAGAGGGGCATGGAGAGGGGACCCCAGAGCGGGACCTGAGTATCCTGAAGTGGGACCCAGCTAGTGAGATCCCAGAGTGCGACACGAGGAGGGGACCCCGGAGCGGGATGCAGCTGGGGGGGATCCTGCAGCGGGACACGGGGAGGGACCCCGGAGCGGGACCCAGCTATGGGGACCCCGGCGCGGGACGCGGGGAGGGACCCCGGAGCGGGGCTCGGCGGCCCGCGGTGCCGGTGCCGGGTCCTCCCCGGCCGTGCCCATTGGCTCCGCCGCTCCCCGCGGCCCCATAAAGGCGCCGCCGCCGCCGCCC
>VWPW01012723.1:660968-792353 GCA_013389825.1 Crypturellus undulatus
TGCGGGTGCGGGCGCGGGCTCCGCTGGCGCCCGTGGCCCCGCGGCGCAGCCCCCGTCCTGTGTCGCCCGCAGGGTTTCCCCAGCCGCTTTCCCGACGCCCGGACGGCGCCGACCTTCCCAAAAGTCAGGTATGGCTTTTCCCCGCCTCCTCCTCCTCCTTTCCCATCGGCCGTCCCGAAGGTAACGCGGGCTTAAAGTGAGGGGCAAAGCCTGCCCGCTCCCACCTGGCCGAGCAAGCGGGGAATGAGAGGTGCCCGGGGAGGACAGCGACCTAGGATGTCCCCGGGGGATGGATAGCTGGTGGGGCCTGAGCCCCTCTGCTGCTGCAGAGCCGGGTGAGATGTAGAGGCACAGCCGCACGGTGCTCAACCGTACGGGCGATTGGATGCAGGGACCAGAGAGAGGCAAAAACGGACCCATCCTGAGCCCCTGCACTAAAATGCGCCTCGCGAGGGAGAGAATCCCACTGCTAATGTCCGATCTTTACTTTTCAAGCAACTGGCGCTGTGCTTCAGTCAGTGGATGGAGCTGTCTAACCAGCCGCAGGTAAACGCCAGCGGCGCGAGGGGCTTGAGCGGGTTGAGGGGCCTTTCCCAGCGGTGCCCCTGGTCCTGCTCTCTGCAGTTTTGCTATGAAAAGTGTTCCTGGCCGGATATGTTGTATTTAAAACGGATTCCTTTTTTCTCCTCGCAACCAGCAGAGACATTATTTCCAGTTCTTTGGAAGTGATAAAGCCATCCTTGTGAAACGCAGTGGGCTTGGAGTCAAATGCATATATAGTGAACAGCTTCTGACGTGTTATTGATTTCAGCGTGCGGTTATAGAGGCTTGTATGGGAGTACTGATAGTTTGAGATGATTATTGGTGAAAATGAATGTAGATAAAATATTTCAAAAAAACACATCTAAAACACTCAGCACAGGAAAGTGTATTTTAAATATAAGTCTGACTAAAGTCTCTTTACAACACAAGAATGTATTGAAAACATTTATAATATTATATCCATTTTCCTCGTAGGATTTTTTGTTATTCATCTCATAACATTGAGTCTTACCCTGCTCTCAGTTCTTTTAAATTGCACTGAGGTTGAAATCAGCCCTGTTTTCTGTAGAAGTGTGTATATTATATCCTATCAATAAATGTGCATTAAAGTGCTGTTTGATTTTTCAGATTTCCAGTACTGTTTTGGATCTTTGCTATTCCATATTTAACAGTATGCATACAAGTGAGGTAAGGTGTATTTTTTCTTTTACCTAAAAGCATTCCCACCTTTAACCTGGAAAGCAGGCCCCCCATAACCAACTTCATTACATTTCTCTCAAAATGATGTATAATCTAATAATATAACATTATATAATATAGATTAGATTAAAGTATAATCTGATATCGTCATGGTTTAGGAAGCATAGGACAGTAACCAGGAAGTATATGAGACCATTTATTCTTCTTAGTAATTCAAACGTAATTGTTAGTTCTATTAAATTACATATCTAATTTCTTTTTTCGTGCAGTTTTTATTTCACTAATTTAGAGCTCAAGAAGAAACACATCCACTTAAAATTGAGCTTCTTATTTTAACCTAACCTTCACTTTTGAATAATACAGGATTAAATAGGCTAACAAAATACACAATATTGGTTCAACAGGATACTTAAGACCTACTGAACATGAAAGTATAAAAGTTGCTCTACTGTACTTTTAGTACTCTATTTGTGCTTAGGTTCAGTGCTCCCGAATCAGAAACAGAAGTTTAAGTCTACAAGGTACTGAAGACTTCCCCTCCTCAATCAGGCACATTATAGGACCTGGCCTGATGTCATTTTGCTTTACAGAACTTTCCTATTATCACCAGTTTATCAAGAACCTTTCCAATAAAATGCACATGGGTTTTCTTAGGTCTGATCATCCTTAGTCGAAAAGGCCATTGTAGAGATTTTGGGTTCCCTATTCTTTCAAATTATAAGGAAAATCTTCAAGACAATAACAGAATGTCTTTTGAAATGTATTTCGTTATCTCTTCTTGCCATTTCATTGTCTCTTCTTGTTTTTAGATTGTTTTAATTCCAAGTATATTTTCCTAAAATAGCCAAAAAAATCCACAATACTATTTATAATACAAAAACATTGTATCACTTCAGTCTCAAATATCTAGTAAGCATTTTGAGTTCAGAATTGACCCCTCTGCATCTACACCTTAGCTAACTAGGGAATACCCCAAATCACCCAGTACCTCTGCACGGAACCTTTTTCCTGCTTAGTAGTGTTGCGACTAACTTTGTTAAAACTTCACCTTGTTCCATATGTTCTCAAGGTGGAAAGCTGTGTCCCATGAAACGCCCTTTCAAGATTAATATCTTCTGGATAGTCACTTATGGCAGTATTTCCGGGTGCTGTTTGATTAAATGGCAGATCAAATCTAAATGTGGGATGTGGAAAAAGCTATGCAAAACATGCTATATTTTCCCAGCTATTCAGATCTATTACAACATAAAGTTATACTTTGACCCACAAGCAACATCGGGGACACCTGCATATACGAGTCTATATATAGTCTATATAATGAAAGAGTTATGATTTACTACAGATTTCAGCTGGACCTGAACTTTCTACTTGGTTCTGTATTTGTGGGTTCTTTTGTCTTTTTAAGTTCTAATTGAATCAGAGTTACAGATTGGAGAAGGTGGATTGGGTTTAATGGAAAAAATGATGCCTTAGCACCATGAATGTCAGTGTCAGACAAAATTTTGACATTAATAGGACTTGAACACCATCTGAAGAGCTCCTTAATCTTTTGAGAGAACTAAATAGAACATTTGGGTTCAATTTCTAATCTTTTGTTAAATCTTGTGGATAGTGTTTTCAGAGGAATCAAAAGGAACTGCCTGAATGCAGCTACTTTGCAATCACCTCTGTCTCATACGCTGAATGCTTGGCTCCCTCTTCCTTTCTTTTTAAATATTCCTTCTCTTTAGCTTCCACATCCTTTACTCATGTTCTCTCTCTGCCTTCACATCCTTGCCCATTACACCCTTGCCCACCTCTGGTAATGAAACCCATTTGCTGGTGTATCATCCTACAGGCTTGGGGCTTCCTTAGGCATTATCGCAGCTCGTCTTGAGAAAGTTTCTCTCCTTGAGTAGGCAAATGAGCAGTTCCCTGGAGAACAGCACATTGCAGGGGCAGGGCTTAGGAGCAGTGGTCATGCCTGAGTCAATAACCAAGAGCAATCAGAGCAGTGAGAACAGCCACAAAAACGTTCAATGGGAGAAGAACCATCAGAATAATTTGGAGCCCATGGATGGTGCTTCTGTGCTCTGCTCAGCCCAAGCTCTGCTTCATCCTCTGGAGCATGGCTGTGTTCTGCTTTACGGCAATGAAAGCATGTGGAGTGATGAGCTGAAGTTCTTAAAGTAGAGTTTAAATAAGCCTTTAAGCAGGGCTATTTGCTTCTGCTGTTGCCAAAGCTGCCTGTGATATGAACACTTTTCTCTTTTCTTACATGGGTTGGAGCAACTTAAGCAATGGTTCACTGTAAGCAACCAGAGAAATGTCAGCATCTCGTTTAACATATGCTGTCGCCTTGCAGGAATCACAGATTGCTGCAGCAGAGTTTACAAAGAAGGTATGTAAACGCAACGCCAAGCAAGAGGCAGTGGGCAGGGGAGCATGGCCCTTCCCCTGTCTATTTGGCTGCTTTATTTTAGTGAGCCCATTTTTTGAAATGGTTGAGAAGAGAGCTGCACTGCCCCTGCTTCTGCAAAGCAGCCCACCAGGGGTAAAGCTTCCTTTTATACATTTTCTAAAGCCTGGGAATGTTGAATTATGGCAATTTAATGTATTTCCAGTAGACAGAAAGGGTAGTTCTTGACAGTCCCTTTGGGGTATTGATTTTTAATCAGCATTCCAGATGAATGGGCACTGGGGACTATCAACTTCTAGTTGTCTGCATGCTGCCAAAAAGGCCATGAATTATTAATATTCTTATGGAATGGCACTGAACCTCGTCAACGGATGTATGGAATTGAGATTAAAATATTTTGTTAATAGTTTGTGTTTTATTTTACAGGATAGTCGTGGGACTCTGGGACGACCCTTTTTCCTTTTCAGGGTATCTCAGTCTTTTCCTTTTAGAATTCCAAATAACGTACTATATTGTACACCTGTATATGAGCAACTCTTTACCTTCACTGGTTCCTGCTGCCCTGTTTTCAGCAGATATTAAATATCCCGTGTTTGAAAGCTTTGAGAGCCATTGCTCAGGAAGCTCTGATTAAAATAAGAGACCATGAGGTCATGAGATCTTAGGTATCAATACATTAACATTTTTCATTTAGATAGATAACCCTGCAAACATTGTCCTGAGCCAGACCACTGAAATACAGGAAGCAATATGTGTCTTGCATCTCTGAGACTGCCAGTGTGCACAGGTACCAAATTCACCAGACAAAAAAATATGCATGAGCTAAGTGATAACATGGTCTAATAGGTCCAGCCAGTAAGCAAGGGTGCTCTGTATAGCACAATGAAAACCCAAAGCAAAATTATGGACTTCATCTTTCACTGTGAAAAATGAGGTCCATAATTTTGATTTGGCTTTGCCTGTATAGATGCAGTATGTTATTAAAAATCAACTGATTTATGTTAACATCTTCAGAGCACATTAAAAAAACAAACAAACAAAACCAAAAGCCATTAAAAAGAAAGTCCTGATGGGTGACCAGTGTCCCAGTTCATCTGTCTACTAAATTTTAGTTCAACTTCAAATGTGTCTGAACAACTACTTTCATGTTGTGGCATTTATGTACTCTGTTTTAAATATCTATCTGGGACCAAGATACTCAGTGGGAATAATCAAAGTCAGATTGTCTGGTGTTAGGGCAGAAGCTTTGTGAAGATTCCCCAAGATTCAAAGGCAAAACCCATCCTGCACTCATGCCCCAGTCTTTGACTCGTTACCCTGTGCAGCAAATCTTGCTATACCCTTGTTATGTGCTCTGTCTGCACGACACAAGATGTATTTTGGTGTATTTACAAATCTGTTGTCTAATATCTCTGCATGACCCTCTAATTATTTTTTTCAGCCTCGAAATGGAAGAACTATTGAAGACAGTGGTGAGTAGGCCATCCAACTCCTCCCATTTGAAATAAAATAATTTTAAAAAAAAGCATCCTTTTCTGACTGCAACCTCAGAATTGCTTTAATGGCCAACTGGAAGGGTTGCTTTTGGGGATAGGTCCGATTATAGCAGAGAAACTTTTCATGGAAAAGTTTTTAAAGAACACATTTGCTGTACATTCAAGATTAAGCCATTTTAAAGGACAGGAAACAGACTGGAAGAATACTGTGCAGCAGCATCGCTACGTGTGTGCCCTGAAACAGGTTGGTACCCTGGGCATCCATCATTTCCCACTGCCAAAATGAAGATATGCACCTAGATGGATCTTTGGTCTGAGCTAGGACAGCCCTTCTTGTGTTCTTAGGCCCATATGTGTGCAGCAGATCTTTCATAACTAATAAAAGATGTGGTGGAGTACTGCACGGGATGGCATACACAGAACAGATGGACCAAGAGGTTTCTAGATCTCCAAGTGAGGAAGGACACGCTGGAGAGAGGAGAGCTATGTGAGGAGAAGGGATTCATGCATAAGTGTAAATAACAGATCTGAGTACCTACTTACCTAAATTTTCAAAATTTCACCTATTTTAATCTTCTGGAGCTAGGTTTCAGACCATTGCACATTCAGATCCACACCTTAACATAGTCTGTCATTGTCTAATTTGTTTCAGAATATCATGGAGTATGAAGTTCGTGGATCCATTTACCAGACTGAAGACTTTCTTTATACAAAGAAACAAAACTTCCTCTTTCATTGTCTATTATGTCACTCAGTTGTCTGGAACTGACTGTTCCATATAATAAATTTGCAATCATTAATTCTTTTTGTTGTGATTTTTTTGTTGAAGTGGGTACTAGAGTTTTTTGGGCTGTAATATACCATTGTTTGGTTCCAAATATGTTCAAAGAAAATCATTCAAATGAATATAGGTAACTTTTTAATACTTCCAATTGTTCATTTTCCCTTTACAATTTCCTCTTTTATAGGAAATGATCATGTTGATAAGCCTGCCCTTTTCACAAGATAATACCATTTTTTAGGCTTTTGGGATGTACATCTCAAAAATGTGATCAAATATTGAAGCTGTTTGGGATAGTGTACTGAGTTAATTCCTACTGTGGATAAGTAATTTGAATTAAAAAAGGGGTTAAGTATGATGAATCCAAAGAACTTTGAAGGAGGTGGATCCAGCACTACAGTTACTTACTGGCACTATTTGATGAGGTGGAGTATTCTTTTAGTCTTGCCTTACTGGATGTCATAAAGCAGAAATGAATCTGCACATGATGATCTGCACATCTGCACCCTTTACTGAAATGAATTTAGGACTGTGGTGCAGCCATTGGTGTTCGCACCCTAAGGAATGGGGTGAATTGTTTTCCATAGGTGGAGACACTTATGGGAAGAAAACACAAGGTAATAAAACAGCTACTTTCTTAGGAAGAGAAGGGCTTTTATTGTGATAAAAAAAAACAGGTCTGGCATAGTAAGTCTGTCTGGTGGATGCACCACTAGTTGTGATGCCCAAGCTCTTCTTGGTTCCCCACCTTCCTCCTTGGCTGCTCAGTCCTATATCTTGCCTGGGCGCACCTCGGCTATGCTGGCATTGCCCTGCATGAGCCAGACATGGGAACTCATCTGTCTCAAGAAAAAAAAATCAAAACTGAAAAAAAAAAGTACAATTGTGTGTGTGTGTTTTAACTGATCAAATTCCGGATCTGGACTGTATTAAATAAAGGAGTTTGGCCGGTAGAGAGAAGGAAGTGATTAGTCATCTGGCTTCTGTTGGCACTTGTCTAGAGCACTGTGCTCAGGTTTGGAGCCCCAGAGCGTGAAAGAGATTAGCTAGAGCAAGCTAAGCAAAGGCACCAAGGCTGGTGGGGCTGGAGCGCTAGACCCCTGAGGAGAGGCCAGTGGAGCTGCCTGGGGAGCCTGGGGAAGGGGCAGCTTCAGCAACACCAGCGAGGAGTCATCCAGGAGCCAGACCCAGGCTCTCCTCAGCAGGGCGTGCTGGAAGGGCGAGAGACCGCGGGCAAAGCTTGAAACAAGAGAATTTCGAGCTGGATGTAAGGAGAAACTTTTCTGCTCTGCAGGGAATGAAGCAGGCTGCCCTGAGAGTCTGTGCTGTCTCCATCCTTGGAGGTGTTTAAGACCCAGCTAGACAAAGCCCTAAGCAATTCCTGCTCTGAATTGTTGCTTGGGATTGGACTAGAGACCTCCAGAGGTTTCAGCCTCTCGTAACATAGATATGATTTGGTGCTATTGATACAACAGGTTTATTTTTGTCTGTTTAGGCTGCTAAATGTCATGTCTGGGTTCTGGTGACTTGAGGATCAGGACGGGAGGGAATGCCTAGTCCTGGGCAAGGAAAAGCAGGTCTGCTCCCTGCACCAGGCCCTAAGCTCAAGTCGGGCTTGGTTATATCATGAAACTGTGCCTGCAGCATTGCCAGCCAGCATTGTTGAGAGGGCAACAAATGACGGCATGGCGCAAAGATAACTTCCAGGAACAGGTACGCATGCTGCTTGTCAGGGATCAGCATGCATGAGGATGCTCCACAAGCTTCCATAGCTGAAGGCCAAGCTCCTGTTTGCAGCAGAAAATGCATGGGTGGGGGTCCCAAGGAGGCTGCTCAGGACTCAGTGATTAGTTGCCATTGGTCACTGTGCTGTCCAAAGTCAGTGGAAACCTACCAAAGGGATGGCTGATGTCTCCATCGCTTGAAGTGTTTAAAGGCAACCGGGGTGCCCTTCTGGAAGAAACTGCTAAGCCAAACACAAGTTATGGAGATGCACATGGTAATGCAAAAAAATACAAGATAATGATACAAAAGCACAGCAGTGGGACTTCTGGCTTGTGTCACACCATCAAATTTTGCTTGGTTCTACACAAGAACTGCAATGTGAGCAACTCCTGCTGGGCTCCCATAGTGGACAGTATCTCTCTCCAGCCAACACAGGTTTCAAGAACAGCATCTAGAGATCCCCCAAAATCTATTAAATAAAGCTGGTAAACATATAGTAACTACCACTTGAAGAAATAACTTACTTTCTTCCACTATATTTCTGTAGTAACTACAACTTCTCTGGAAAATACATGAGCTTGTTCACTGCTCTGTGGAAACCTTTCCTCCCTGGAGTAGCAATCAAAACCAGAAATGTCACCTACAGAGTAGGAGAGATTAATAATATTGAAATGTAAAAGTCATGTTTGGCCCCAATCTCTTTCTGAACATCCTACTTCAAAGTTGGTAGCAGGAATCTGGCAGGAGCCCCCACACAGGTGACAGCAACAATTCAAAGCACGAGAAAAAAATTCTGTGAGAAAATGGATTGACAGCTCTGCTCCCAGTGCCAGCGAAGGGAGAAGCAAATAAAAAGGGACATGACAGAGTATACAAAGTAATCAGTGTGCTTCAAAGAGTAAATCCAATGCTTATCCATTCACTTGTAATCAAAAGGAGCAATGAGAGAGATTCAATTACACCAAGAGGCAATATATTTAAACCACAAAGGGGAATTTGTTTTTATAAGACCTAATCAACTCGGGGAACTAGTTGCCAGGGCTCAGAGTGTGCACTTAGAGACATCTCCACCGGCTCTAGGGACGGCAACCACACCGAGGAGCACGCAGCCTTCCCGGAGGCTCCCGTGGCAGAGCACACCAACTAAACCTACGGGCAGGCACAAGCCGTGAGGGGACTGCAAGCTTGGGAGGACATGCAGCATGCAGAAGGGTCTGGGCAAAGGGAAAAACACACGTACAGCTCCCTAAGCATAGCAGGAAGGTGGGATACATATTGAGGAATAATCAAATACAGCTTTGCAAAGAAGGAGGTGGTTAACTGCAGATAGCCAAATAACAGGGCACTGAGGAAAGCAGAGAAATATAACATGGAATCACTACAAAGCTGTATAGACTACGACATGGGAGGGAGGCTTCGTGCTCTACTCATTACAGGGAAGACTTACCATACAGAGTAGCACTTAAAAGAGGGGACCTACAGGAGAGAGCCCAGCAGAGAAGAAAGGCAGAAGTTAGGGAAATGTGGCAGGCTGAGTGAAGGGGGACTGTTTAATCAAGGCAAAGAAAAGTTTGAAGGGAGGAATGATAAAATCCTTGTACTTTAAAGACTGGCAAAAAGAGAAGGAACGATGGCCATGGAAGATACTGCCCAAAAGCAGTAAGCTTAAAATGAAGAAAGATGCGCATTGTTTTTGACACTAAGGAGAAAGAGGCACTGATTTATAGGTAGTTATCTTTTCTTGGTGATATAATTCTCAAGAAGGACTGAAACCTGGCTTGGACTCTAAATTACAAATGTCCCAGTCTGAAATAAGTACAAGCAGTATTTTTCTCTTCCATTATGGTGACATCATATTTTATTCATATTTGTGTTTCATTTACAGAAAGAGTAATGCTTGGTTTTCTTGAATATCTAGTGTACTTTAGTTAGAAGTGGCTATGGCTACTTCTGGAGAAGTGGAAGTTTTGATCTTAAAGAGCTCAGCGCTTATACTTTGCCTAGTTTATCTCATATTACTAACAACTGTGACATGCTACCCCTACCTCACCCCTAGTGCTGTGCTTACCCAGAACTACTGGGAAGCTGGGTCAGTGTCTTCTAGAATGCTTTTGTATGATGAGATAAAACATTCCATCATGGAAAGGAAGCATATGATTACAGAAAAAAAAAAAAAAAAAGAAAAGTTTGTGATGTGTGGACTTAAACTGCACAAAAACCTGAGTCCTTTGACAACACGACAAAAGGTCTCAGGACACAATCAAAGGCCTGTGAGATAACACTTATACACTCATGACATGAAATACCACATAGGAACTGCAGATGCAGCAGCTGTCTGCTTTTCTCATCTCCATAGTCCTCAGAAGGTGATGTGACTGAAGTAGCTGCAGCAATTTAAATCTACCTTCTGTAGGTTTAAAGCCATTTGCTTAACATAGCCAATTCAGCAGAAGTTATGCAGCTTCTTGACAGGTTGGCCGAAAGCTGCTAGCATCTTCTTCCAGCTTTACTACCGCACATAAGGCTGCAGAGTGAACTCCTGCTACAACATAGCAAACTGTTGGTTTTGTGGATGGGACATTAGAATAAAACAGTGAGTACAGAGTCTCCTCTGGCAGTTAAGATAGATGCTCGTGTGGAGTCAGCTCTAAAGACTTGGCTTGGTTATCCACTGCAGGATAATCGATCAGCAATATCCAATCTTCTGTTGCAATAACAACCTCTCTCCTCACCTTATTAAATGTGCAAAAGTGTATATTTGACAGAGCTGAATCACTGAGAATGCATAAACTAATCTTAATCCATACATCTATCACTTTGATATCTATCTGTGATGGATATAAGTGGTGTGACAGATACTCCACTGACAGCTAGGAGCAGCCACCAAGGCTGCTTCTGCAGTCATTTCTCTATCTGCTTTTTCCACAGTAAAGAAACAAAAATATGACTGATTTCATAACTGGTCATGAGTCATCATCTGAAAATTTGACATTTCTCTAGGGGGAAAGAACTTCATACATCAAATACCATCTATCTACTACCCTCAAACCTGCTGAGGAATCAAGAGTGAAAGTCTGAAGGAGAACAAACTGCAAACTTGAAAGAAAAAGTTTTGAACATGTTTACCACAAAGCTTCTGTGCTCAGCAATTTCTATACAGCCATTCATATATCGCCTGCTGAATTACTGTGTGCAAGGAAGGCAAGCACAGAACTAAATGTTGCTGGAGTACAGCTGCCTAAACCCACATCAGCAGAATAAAAAAAACCTCTAAATATAAAAATATAAATTAGAATTTCTTTTCTTTCTTCTTCTTCTTCTTCTTTTTTTTTTTAAAGGCAAGAATACTGCACAAAGGATCTACACTTATGTGTGAGTCATCAGAAAAGCAACCAAGTGTGGTAATCTAATTCAGTGTAAGATCCAAGTTCATGTTTCCTCTCATGACTCCCGAGAAAAAGGGCTTTTTGGAACCACATGCCCTGGTGGGAGGGCACCTGAGACTGGACTAGAGACTATGGCATGTGAAGTAAATAAACATGCACACAAATAAGAAGTTTAGTCTTCATTTTATAACTCTATAGTCTTGTATCATGTTTTCTCCTCAAGTTTCACAGCTACTTGACTATGGAATATGTACATTCAGTGATCACTAAGATGACCAAAAGTCATTACTTTGTGCCTGCTACTGCACCAAAGTAGAGCTTGAATTTGTCTTTGAAGAAAACGGGATGCAATAGTGGGATGGATCAGCAGAGGGCAATGCTAGTACCAAATCTGTGATTACAAAACCAGAGGTATTCCTGAACCTACCCCACTCTCCGTCTGCATTAGTGACACATTACTGCCATGCAGTGGCCACCGGTGTACTCTGCTTGTTTTGCTCCTAACTCGAGTAACGAATGAGTTAAGACTTTATGTATCTTTTATACTTGTCTGGACAAAGCTATTTGAGGCCAAAACATGGGATATTTCCTTTCCTTAAGGAGAAGGGAGAGACGCAGACGGGCAAACTTATGAACACACAAATCCCTGCACAGAGCAAGCTGCAGGCGCTCCACAAAACTGGTACATCCATCACCAGGATCAATCCGCTCAATGGGCAAAAGAAAAGAGCTTTTCCAGGCATCGTTTCATTTCCATGCTCTCCACCTGCCCACAACTTCACTGAATTGTGGAATGCCACATACAGACATTTTCTAATGGGTGTTATTGAAAACATCCATTTTCCTTGACAGACAATTGTGCCGCACAACAATTGAGTCAGGAAAGTAACGCTACATCAAGATAAACGTGTTCTGCAGCACTGGTAACAAGAGAGCTGCCAGGGGAACAGTGTTTGGAAATTTTTCATTGCTTTGCTTTACAACTAAGTCACGTACCAGCCCAGCTACAGGTGATGAGCTGAAGTCTATAGCACAGGCTAGCAAAGAACCAGGTACTTGCAAAATCACTGCCCAATTAACACCTTATTTGAAATAGAAATGGGCATGTCCATGCTCAGCAGGACCAGTGACATTTTCCTTCAGATTTGTGCTTCAAGAAAGATCTCCCATATTCTGTTAATGAAAGACAGCTTTCGTTATAATTTCATTAGCAAAATGCCATGCTGTACCTTTTCACGCTGCCCTTCAGGCTGGGCAATGATCAGGTCCCTCTCCTTTACAAACTACCTATTTCCGTGAAACTGGAGGGAAGCCTAACATGGTTTCAGCACTCCATCCTATTTGCCTAGACGTGGTCAGCAGATTCAGAACTTAATAGAAAAGGACATACGGACATAAGCAAGAAGCAGTATGATGCCAGAAACTTTGTTTTCCTAAGAGGAGGGCCAAAACCGGAAAGGAGCAAGGCGGCTGAGTAGTTAGCACACAAAATAGCAAACCGGGTGCTGCTTCTGGCCTTCCTAATTGATATCCATATTCTTGTTTCAATGGACCAGTCAAGCGTATCATTTCCATACTTACATGTACGTGCGTTGTTGAGGAGTGGCTTACACAGATGTATAAAGTCAAGTATATCCTTTACTGAAATGGCACCTTTTACCTGGCCTGACTTCGCCCTTTGTGAAAGAAGGGTATGGTTACTTAGCAGCCTCAGAGGTCTGCTATGGTACTGCTATGATATAAACATTTGTTTCTGAACAGAAATGAACTTTGAAACCTAAAGAAGGATTACTAAATAACTTGATATAAAGAAACAAAAAAAATCCCACAGTCCTCCCAAGGAAGCCAAACATCAATAATCTGGGTATTTGTCTAAATGTTTTTCTAATCACTCTGTCTAGGATAAAGAATGATATTATTGTTATGCACTTGTAAGATCTTTCCATGAGTTTCTCTTATGTTTAAGTGAGCAAATTAATTCTTAAATTTACACTTAAATTAAAGGATCTCTTCACTTTATAGAATACATCATTATTTATCAGTGTGATTAGCCTGCTCCAGTAAACGTTTAAGCAGTCTTCAAGGGATATTTAAATGCTTTGCAAAATCAGAGGCATATACCCTGGTTCTGCATTCTTCCTGTTCATAGTAGTACCACTTGTAATGGAAAAACTTTGTTGTATCCCCAGGTTTCTGAAAAGCAATCATTTCTCTGCTGATGTGTTATGAGGCAGCAATGAAGGATCATAACTATATCCATTTGCTCTTCAGTAGCAGACATTATATCTGTTGGTGGCCCCTACCAGGACTGGTACTAAACTTAATGAGCTACATTAACTTTTAACAAGTACAGTGGAAAAGAAGAATACGTCAGGAAAAAATATCAGTTTTCCTGGAGAGTAGGTAATGGCACATGCAGGTATAAATACACAGCCCAAATGACTAGAGAGTGTTCTGACATCCATCTTCCTTGATAACCTTTGTAAGAGAAACCAAAGAACATCAACCAGTAATCTCTCCCACAAAGGAAATGATTCTTGTTTTATTTTATTCTATCACCAAATGCTGCTTCACACACTAAAATTTACTTTCATTCGCCACAGATGTTTATGACACCCTTTCCTTTATCATGTACAGCTCTCTTTTTACATCATCTCCTTTTTCCCATTCTCATTTTTCCTACTGCCATCTCCTTTTTCCCGTTTCATAAGACCTCCACCTCCATTTCTCAAAACACCTGTTTTTTTCCTTAACCTTTCCTTGACAGATTAATAAACAGGAAGCTCTGAGGAACATTTCCTGGGTTTATTACCAAATCTTGTTCCAGAGAGTGGCTAAATGTAGGTGTTACCCAAAGAATTTGATTAGATGCCCAGTGAATTAGCACATGAGTAACAACTTTGATAGAAGAGCCAAGAAAAAGAAAACTAAATATGAAATGAGAAGGGATGTTAAAACTTGAGGAAGGAAGGATGGGATGTATGACAGATGCTTAATGTTTCCTCAACAGATGCACAGGCTATGTCTGAGTTCCCTTACAGCAGCACGCGCTTTCCTCCATGAATTCAGCTAGCGAAGTATTATTTAAGCCTCATCAAGTAACTGCAGGATGTTTAAATGAATAGAGGAGCTCATATTAAAAAAAAAAAAATCTCTTTCCTAGTTCAAGCAGTTCACTGCACTCTATGCGTGTATGAAAGACTCTAAGACTCTTCAGTAACTGAGTTCCATCACTGCTTGCTTATGCCATTGTTTCCAGCTTAGACAGCAGTCTGGATACAGTGCACACTGCAAGGAGAAAAATGAGGAGTTTTCCCTCTGATCTAGATCCAGGTTCTAATTTTCACTTCTCTTGCCTCCATTCTATACTGTATAAATTAGGTCTATTACTCTGCCATTTTTTCACTAAGTGGCACAGTACCTAGAACCAGAACCATGAGATGAGGGTCACATCAGAGCTGGACAAAAGAGAAAACATCAGCATCACTGCTGACTTACCTAACCACTGACTAAGAGTCAGGCTCCCTTTTCCCACTACTGTGCTGGTTCTGCACAGTCCCTCCAGCTACCACAAGCTCTGTGATGGCTGGACAGCTCTTGGATGAGGTTGCTGCTTAACAGGGTAGCCCTCAGGCTCGAGGGGCTGTTTCCTTGGATTTGTACGCAGCCACTCCTGGGCCTGAGGAGGTGACAGCAGTGAGTCCGAAAGACTGAACGTCAGCCAAAGCAAGCCTTGGTCTGCTTCAGCAAACACCTGTTGGTACACGTAGAAAGATGTCTAAGTTCTGGTGCTTAGGAAGAAAAGTGGTGCTCCCAAATCAAGGAGCAGCTGAGAACATGTATGTGCCTTCCCTAGCATGGCCTTTCAGAGAGCTTGTATTCTGGCAAAGGATGCCATCACTTGCAAGTCCATGCAGCGAATGCTCTTTTGATTATCTTATTTCCACAAATACATTTAAATTCCATCTAAATTCTCACATAGCTAGTGACCAAATCCTCCATACCTTGTTTCCAAGGCAGATCAGGCCACGCAGACAACACAGGGTTTACTTGTATCTTTTACTGATTCACTGGTTAATCATTTCTAAGAATATGACTGTCTCCTCTCCCAAAGTGCCAAATGGTCACTGACACAGTAAATGCTGAAGTTGTTGCTAACTGAGGTTAAGTGAACTTTTCTTTCCTGGGTAGAACAATTAAGAAAACTCAGTCACGATATTATTGGCAAGAATATCCTCACAGATGCTATGTGCAGCACTAAATAAAAAGTAACATAGTCTGATGAAGCTGGAGAGAAGACAATTTTCACTGCAGGCCCAGTGAAACTCTCTCATTTATATAATACTCTCTCATTATATAACCCCTTGTTTGGGAGTCTAATGAGCTACTTGTATAAGCAAAACAATTATTTCCTCACATTTCTAACACGCAACAGTAACAGCCTCAAAACCTTCAATAAACATTAGCTATTTAATAAGCAATTTGCCCCCTGAAGTTAAGGAAGTATGCAAGTTACGACACCAAAGAGAGCTGAGCTATGGAGACCAAGAAAAAACTGTCAGCTTGGAAGAACAAGGAGCAAAATCTCAGTAGAGTCTTTGCAAACTACATGCTTCAGATGTTATTAAGCTACTTGTTTTGGACACGCGTTGCACAACCTGACAACAAACAGTGCTAATGAGATGCTAGAAGATAAGATATTCATGCTATTTTGTTTCTAAATTGACAATGGATTTTTATCTAAGGTAAGAAGTATCCTTTTGAAGCACACTATTTTTTAAGCACATGATAAGTGAAGTCAGAGAGTATGTTCCTGCTCCTGACTACTGTAAGATCTCGAGGGAACTCCCTTGTCCACACGGAGGTCACTCCTGCAACACCTCTGGCTCATCTAAGCACATGCTCCCTTCCTCTGGGATTTCAGATCCTTCCCCTCCACACCATCTCTTGGCAAAGCAGCACTGGTGAGCCTCTACCAAATGTGATGTCTCTCCCCTAGATAGCCTTTTGAGCTACCAGCCCCCAAAACGGCCCTCAGGTTGCCAAATATGAGCTACATACCCCATCTTCCACACGGAGCACTCAGATCTGATAGAGCACAGCTTCCTGAGCTTGCTGCACTGGCTGCCCTGTCATGCTTAAATCTAAATACATTTTCTGGTAGATCTATATGATCTTAATAACCAGCACAATACATCTTATCTGGCAGAGAGGCAGTACAACACTACAGGGGCTGGCTACTCTCCCTCCCATCTAGTCCCGGGTCTGTACTCCAAGCAGGAGGATCCACTCATGGCCTGCTCATCCCAGCACAGCTCATGCAGTTCCCTGAGCTGTGGGAAGTCCCTTGTGCAAACCAAGGCCAAACTTTGCTTCCCCTGTCAGCTTGAACCCTTGTGCTGTCGGGTGGCCAGTCCCCAGGGGCCAGGAGGCTGCAAGTGAGTCTCTGAACAGATGTAGCCTCAAGTGTAACCATGAGCGTGACGAGGAACAGAGAACAGTTTTTTTTTTTCCCTAAAACACAGCTCTTATTACTGGTGTTGATAGAAACTACCATAGAAAAACACTCAGAAGCCCCCGTAAGGATCCAGAGCTGCTGCTGTTTTCCAAGCCCCAGTATTAGGTTTATGATGCAGGTCAACATCATTTCGCCCCCTCAATATCTGGCCACAGCTGATCATGTTTACAGAAACAGACCAGCTTTAAGGGGTATGACCAGAAATGTCTGATCTTAAAGCTGCCCTCTCAGCAACACTCATCTGCTATCCATGCTCTAAACCGCTTTTGTTCAGCTGTCATAGCAGCTAGTTACTCCAGGATTTACCAGCAGACCACTGCCTTTCTTGTCTCCTGCAGCCTCCCTGTAGCTGGTGTTTGCAGTTTATGCACATACAGAAAACTGCAGCCCTGTGATTCCGTATTCATAGCTTCTTGTTCTTCATTTACATTGCCTAACCTGCCTGCATACAAGGATGAATTCAGTGCCCACAAGCCCAGAAAGCCAGGGGGGTGCGTTAGAAAGAGAAATGTCTCGCTAGAAGACAGATGCTGGAAAGAGAGGATCCCAGACCCTCTCCTGATAGGGTTTGGCTTCAGATAGTTCTCTAATATTTTCCCCTGAACCTAGGCCTTCCTACTATATATGGAATAATCGAAACACATGCATATTACACAATATGATAATATTAATGCAATAGTAGAATTGTTGATCTGTTTGCTGTGCTGCAGAAGACTAACAGCTTCACCCTTTGAGTTCAAGAATTAGTCATTACTGAGCTCAACATCAGCATCTGTCACATAGCGGTGTTGCAATTTGGAATATCCATATGTATAAGAACCAACAAGTTTTGTGCAGTTCTGGAAAGAAAACTTCCTGGTTTGCCTTCTCGATACCTAGCTTTGCTTGAACTGGACACTAGTAGAAAAAGGCTGAGAGAATCAAGAAAATTCTCATTGTTATTTATATAAAAGTTAAATTTGGACTCAATAAGAAAAGTTTCTAGAACTTGTTTCTTCTGTAGACAGCATAAAAACCTCATCAGTGTCAGAGCCTTAAACCACAAATTGCACACCACAAGTGCAGAAACACATAAGGTTGTGCCAGCACCATTTTTTGTTCAATAGTCATTTAATGACCTTGGAAGAACTTACAGCACACCCCTTCCCCAGCATCTAATGCAAGATAAGATGATTAATCAGCCTTACCACCACTACGAGAAAGGCCTGTCTAAATTTCACAGATTCATCGGCTTATACCAGATAGTACACTTAAAACCTTGTCACAGGCACAAATGCCAGAGGAAGCAATCATTTCATAGAATTGTTAAGGTTGGAAGGGACCTCTAGGGGTCATTTAGTCCAACCCCCCTGCACACGCAGGGTCACCCAGAGCACGTGGCACAGGATTGCGTCCAAACTGATCTTGAAGATATCAAGAGAAGGAGACTCCACAACCTCTCCGGGCAGCCTGTGCCAGGGCTCTGTCACCCTCACTGTTAAGAATTTTTTCCTTAAGTTCCTGTGGAACTTTTGATGCTTTAGTTTCTGGCCAATTCCTCTTGTTCTATCAGTGGCCACCACTGAAAAGAGGCCAGCCCCATCCTCCTCACTGCCTCCTTTGAAGTACTTACATGCAGGTCTCCTCTCAGCCTTCTCTTCTCCAGGCTGAACAGGCCCAGCTCTCTCAGTCGTTCCTCACAGGGCAAAAACAATTTAAGCATGTATATCAAGAACCACCCAGTTGTGTATATGCAAGCACACCTTTATTTTTTAAAAATAGATCCGTTTCCTCAGATAAATTCTAAAAAAAGAACTTTAATCTGAAACACTTATTATATAAAAATGGGAAGAGGATAGACATAAGTCTTGTTCACAGCTACTTAGTCATAACAGTACCCTGTTTGGGTCTCTGCTTTTGAAGGGCATATGTAGGGAAACCTCCTAACAATTCTTTGATAAGTTTTCAGGCATGCAAATATATAAATTTATACCAAACAATGGTGAGACACATGACAAACTGCTCTGTGCAGAAAGGCAGCGCCACCCCAACACCGTGTCAGTAGCCTGGCAGGAGCTAGAATTCCTGGGACCGGACACCTTTGTGCTGTGGTTTCAGCGACGTGACCTTCTTCGGAAGAAGCTGAGGAAGAACGTTCGGCATGACCCCTCCTTGGGTGATGGTTACACCAGAAAACAGCTTGTCCAGCTCTTCATCATTTCTGACGGCCAGCAGGATGTGTCATGGCAGGATCCTGCTTTTCTTGTTGTCCTTGGCAGCGTTTCCTGCCAGCTCCAGGACCTCCATGCTTAGGTACTCCAGCACTGCGGCCATGTAGATGGCCGCGCCAGCACCTACTCTCTTAGCATAGTGGCCTCTCTTCAGCTGCCTGTGGACACGACCCACTGGGAACTGCAGACCAGCCTTGGCTGATTTTGTTTTCTTAGCTGCGAGCAATGGCTTTGCTTTTTTCTTCCCATGTTCAGACATTCTATCAACCTAGGGCAAAAATACGAAGAGCTGAAAATAAGAATGATTGCTTTTAAGGCCATGAGCTATAAAGAGGCAAGAGTGAAAAAACAAGATAGGCAAGAATATTTCAATGCCTTCACCACGTTCTCCTCATTCTACTGGATTTTACCCAAAGGATAAAAAAAGTCAGGCTTCTGCTCTAGGGAGGCCTGACAAATTTCCAGCCCAGCAATAGTCATCTATAAGCTCAGTAAGAGGAACATGACAGCTACCTGGCAGATCCCCACAGTTTCTTGCTCCTAAGCTCTGCCTTGCTCCCTGGAGGTTTTCTGACTCTGCATCAAAGGAGGAGCATTGATAAAAAGAGAAGATTTCAGGATACCTATGAGCATTCGGAAAATCTCCTGGAAAGCTTCATTGAACTCGGAAGTTGCTTACCTATTAGGACCTTAAGAAAAACAAAGCTAGAACCTCTATCTTCCTCTGAAGCAACAGAAATAAAGATTTAATGTGCTGAAAAAACACTTTAAATGATTCTTGTCTTCCAGAAGTGAGAAGACCTACTGTTGTAAGATAATAGTCTGTCACCAGGAACAAGATTTACAGGGAGAGCAGAGGTTTTGTTTTATAGTAGATACTTGAATTACTCAGCACACTATGCATCAGACTACCACAAACAGGGTACTATCTTTTTGCATGGTATTGCGTCCATCTTAACACATCTTCTCTACTTACTACTGACATAGGATGTCTGTTATTTATTAGAACCAATTACTATGCAAGGTGTGTAACAAAGCAACTGGAAGAGGGAAATGGGAGAATTCCACTGTTGCATACAGAACTCTTACTGGTAAGAAAACAAAAATATAAAATATATAAATAAATATACATATAAATAAAATATATATGTATAAAACTCCACAAATCTCAAGAGATGCTTTACCTGGAATCAAGAAGGAACGAAATCGGACATTTAACTAAAAGCCACTATTCTCCAAGAGAATTTGTGAGTACCCTAGCTTTTAGAGTTTAAGTATAATTCACTTCTAAAATTCTATTTCTTAAAAAAAATATAATATATATAAAGAACAGCCCTATACTATCACTAAACCAAATCTCTATCTCACTCAAGAGAATATGTAACATGAAGAACACATGACTTAAGAACAAACTTTTACCTTAACAAATGAAGATCTGGATCTCTTTCCTTACAGTTCCATTAGCCAGATCTACTAGATTATTCATTCTGCAGAGCAATGCCCCTTTTTGAATTCATGCAGCCATATTGTTACCTTAGTGTGTTCAGTGCCACCTGGGTGACTGATGGTTCTACCATGCAAAATAGAACACAATCAAGGTCACACCACAGGAGTAACTAGGTAAAATACCTCAGAGCTTGATGATCTGCTGCTTTTTCCTGTAGAGCTGTTTAGCACCTTATCAGCCTATCTTTCACCTCGAAAGCAGAAGTATATTCACTGACACAAGGAATTGCATTGACCCTGATTGACAGTTAATTTATTACAGCTCTAGGCTTGTCTGGTAAAAAGTGATAGGACAAATTATCTCAAGGTGCTAAAACGCATACTTGGGCTTCAAAATTAGAAACCTTTGTCCAATGTTTCTCACTAACCTCAAATGCTAGAATAACCTTCCCCAAAAAGCTGATTAAGTAATTGGAAGACACAAGGGAATGTTTATTAAAGGAGTGCTCTGTTTTCTCTTCATTCTTCTTTCTCCAGAATTTGCTTTCTGGAACTTAACCACAGCCCTGGTACATCTTCCTCATCCATACTCACATTGAAGATTAAAGTGTCAGAATTGTTTTTAAGCTATAACAGATGAGGGAACTGCACACCTGAATGGATGCTGGGAAGGAAAAAAACTTACCTTACATTTTCCTCAAGAACTAAAAGCAGCAGCTTATAACTACCACGATTCTTTGTGTTGCCAGCAGTGGCTGAACAGCCATGCCAAGCTGGGTGGCTTTATGACCCTGTTGTAGAGCCTGTGAAAGCTCAGGACATCTCACATAAAGATCTCTCTGTTCTTTTATACACACCCATCTTTCATATAGTTCATCTCTTTCTCAAAGTAACAGCACGAACACCATTTTTTTTAAGGCACAAGGTATATTTTCTAGAGATGAGTATGTGTTGATATTGGATTTTTTTTCCTTCAATATAAGAGTACTGAAAAACTGAGTTTTGGCCCAAGAGAAATAGTCACAGAGAAGCTGGGTTAGGAAACATCCGCTTCATGTTATTGTGTACCCAGAGAGGTGATTTTTTTCAAATCATTATGCTTGATGGTTAACTTACAAATGGGTCAAACTATCAATAATAAAAAGAAGCGAAATTGGTTTCAATAAAAAAGTGGATCTCTGACCTTTAGAGCCACTGCCATTTATCTTTAGTTATAAGTAAAGATAGGTCCTCTCTGTCTACTCTTGTTTTGTACTCCTATCATGCAGAGATGGCAGCCAAAGACATTTTCTACCAGCTGCCTTGATGGTGGCCATGTCTTGCAGACTCTGCTTGCATGATTTAGAGCACCAGTAGGTGGAAAGCTAGACACAGCACAGTTTTCTAGATTAGCTAGGGGTGCTTCAAGCACTGCCTTTAGAACTATGCGTGATTAAGTACTTCACTTGAGTCTGGTATGGCTACTTCAAGCTTTTAGACTTTTGCTTGAGCCCAAAAAAATAACATTTCAAGAAAGTTTTACACTACTCTGATTAAACAGAAGAACTAATTTTACGTACTCTGTTTTGTTTTTGCTGTTTTTTTTTTTTCCCCCCTTCCCTCCTCACTCTTATACCTCCTTTAAAGCTTCTCCTCCTTCAACTTTCAACTGTAGATATTCAACAAGGCTGAAGCAGCTCTGGTTGGTATAACACAATGGAAAAGAGATTGAAGTTTGTGTTGGAGCACCAACCAAAGACAACAGTTCACTGTTGATGTATGAGTAATATGACTTTAAAGCACAAGGTTACTATCTCTAGAAGTTGGACCAATTATGAAGTGTTAAATTAGTTGTGCTACAAGTCTGTAATGGAGAAAGATTGCATAAATGGCTATGCATATCTGGTTTCTTTCACCTGTTGCAGAGGCATTGCCTCCAACACTTTTTCAAGGTAGATACATACTCAACTTATATCTAGTCATCAGGGGAAATGGGTGGTAAAGAAAGGAGAACAATATTGCATTCTAAGAAGTTTATTACAAGCTTTAAAAAATAATATTAAAAATACTGGAAAATTACTTGGCAGAAGTAAACACACACTTTGCAATAGTGCTATTGAGTCCCATCATCCATAAGTGCACAAATCAGACTAGCAAAAAAGCAAGTTTCAGTTGCTACCAAGTCACTCCTGGGAAGCAGGAAGTTCTTTCTGAGTTCTTTTGGGAAGGAGCTGGGAAAGGATATTTGGCACAACCCCTCCTTGGGCGATGGTTACACCAGAAAACAGCTTGTCCAGCTCTTCATCATTTCTGACGGCCAGCAGGATGTGTCATGGCAGGATCCTGCTTTTCTTGTTGTCCTTGGCAGCGTTTCCTGCCAGCTCCAGGACCTCCATGCTCAGGTACTCCAACACCGCAGCCATGTAGACGGCCGCGCCAACACCCACTCTCTTCGCATAGAGGCCTCTCTTCAGGTGCCTGTGGACACGACCCACCGGGAACTGCAGACCAGCCTTGGCCGATTTTGTTTTCTTCGGCACAGCTCCGGATTTGCCAGCTTCCACGGTTTTCTTTCCACGTCCAGACATCCTAAAAATGAAGAAATTATGAAGAGATAAGAAAGTTGAAATCTTAAAGTTGGGACTTAGGCCATAGAGAGATGATAGTAAGAGACCAGGAGATGAAGGTGACAGCAAGCTCAGTTACCCTTTCTGGTTCTTCGCATCCAGAGGAGGAAGAAGGGAAAAATGGAAGGGAAAAGCCTTTTTATTTGCTAAAAAAAAAGCTAAGAGCCTGCACCACAGCTTGTTAACAGCCAAACAGCCATGCTAAGATCTACTATGGTTCTCAGTACAGCCTACCTTTCAGCAAATGGATATAGGTGAAAAAACAGTAATTTGATAACCTATTAAGAAAGGCTTATAACGATAGACTAGTAGAATTCAGAGACCGTTCTTCTTGATCTCATTAGGTATTTGAGATTGAAACACAATATTTTTTCTTAAGTAGCATTTTCTCAAAAACCATGGCCGACTTCTTAAAAGTTACTTGAGACTAAGTCTGCCACTTCTCTAAAAAGAAGTATAAGCTACGTTCTACATTCTTGCATTAGTCTTAAGGGCAACAATTGAGGCAATTCCTACAGTATCTCATCCTTACCAGACTCCAGGAAACTTTCATGGGAAGTTTAAAGCTAGCTCCCCCAAGAATATTTTCCAGATGCTATGAGAATACTGGTTCTGTCCTGCTCACAGAAGATGACTGAACTGGATCAAGTATTATATTCCTAAGAATATAAGCCATAGTTTGCATATGTGAACTCAACAAGACAAGGCTTTAAGTATGAAAGCCAGTTAAAGAACACTTAAAACAGAGGAATAAAGTCTCATTTAAATAATATTTCAAACATGAGCAAGTAGAATAGTTAACCTTCATCCATTACTTACAATATGTAGGATGACTGTCTATCTCTAGATTCATGAAGATCATTTTGCATAACTCCATATAAGAAACATAATATTTAAGGGGAAAAAACTACATTCAGCAGGAAGATGAAACAAAACAAGAAAGCTCTGAGCCAAACAACTCAAGGAAGCCAGCCCATAGCTTCTTAGCCCTCCTAACACAAAGGAATCTTCCTATTCTAATTACTTATTTCAGATATAAATATATTACAGTATAAATATATCTATTTTTAAAATAACCTGAAAAGAATCAAAAATAACCTCAGATCTTTCTCTATATAATATAAACAAGAAAATTCACCTTGTTACCTTCAAAGAAGAGAAAAAAAAATTCTTGTTTAACCTAGTCTGTGTTTTCTTAAGCATACACCTAAAAGCAAACCAGATACATCCACAGTTACCTCCTGATCCTAGGACAGACTTTTATTAGCAACTTTCTCCTCATTATGGGTCACCTGGCAGTTGATAAGTCCCACATGTGGCTCAGTTTGCTCCTAATGCTTGACTTGGGAAAAGGAAGAGCTACATTGTTGGGGCTCCTGGAAGCAACTATAGGTGAGTTTGAGGCTCGCTGTGACTCGTGCTCAGCAATGAATCCCTCTGTCTTGAGTATTCTCGTTCATACACCACATATAAAAACAGTCCTCATACACACACACACACACACAAAAAATGTGCTCATGCTTTTTCTGTGCTTGCTTTTCAGTGCTGAAAATAGGTCCTAGCCAACACCGTAGAAAAGCTAAGGGTGTGAATAGCATATGAGAAGAGTGGGTGTTCCGAGCACCTGGACTCTGACAGACCATCTGTATGGGGACCAACAGCAACATCTGCATGCCAGGTACTCGCTATGGGTCAAATCACACAGAATCACAGACTGGTTGAGGTTGGAAGGGACCTCTGGAGATCATCTAGTCCAACCCCGCTGCTCCAGCAGGGACACCCAGAACACGTGGCACAGGGTGGCATCCAGGCGGGTTTGGAAGATCTCCAGAAAATCTAGAAAGCCTTTGGTGCTTCCGTAAGAGGGCTTACGGAAGACTCCAAAGTTATGACTCCAGAAAGCTTTTCTCGCATGCTGCCTCGTGAGAGGCTCCCTAGATCCTGCCACTTTTCCCTTTCTAACCTGCAGTTGTCACCACATCTTCAAGCAGAGCCCAGTTTCTGTGTGTACCTAGACATCCTCCAGGATGAGGAGGGTCCTCACCAAGTGCTCCTGCAGCTACCCATTTATTCTGATTCTTACAGAGAAAAGGTGACTCTGCCTCTGAGGCAGAAGTGGTGATTGTGCCTGATCTTTGGTGATGCCCAGTAGCACTTAGAACAGCTGCCTATATGGGAGAAGCTAAAATGTAGTCTGTCATTGCAGAGCTGAAATGTCTAATCTCAGTGAAAATAATAGTTTGGGAGGATGGTCATCTTTGCCACAACTACTGAAACTCTGTTGCTGTGCAGAAAGGCACTCACAAGCTAAGGAAAGGGAGGGAGCCCTAGGTTTGGATCCTAGATCCCCACCTGCATTTTACAACAGCTGATTACTGGAGAAGACCAGTGGCTGAAGCAGACCATTACAAAATTATCTGAACATAATTTAAGTGTTCTAGCACTTTTCCGAATATGTCTTCAGTGAGTGTTAATAGGATGTTCGTGCTGTTACAAATATGTTATAAGGAGACTTTGACTTTGAAATTTCCATTTCAACCCCTGACAGAGCAGAGCAGGAGTAGCTCCTCTGCAACCCCCCCAACCTGATTTAAGGCCTGCAGGTGGGCAGTGTTGGGGCTTTTTTTTTCTGGGGCCTTGTGACTAGGTTTTACTCTTCCTTGGTGAGTGTGCTGAGCATCAGGTGATTGCATAAAAAGAGGATGAGTGGGAGGAATGGAGAAGTTTTCTTCACCCTTCTCATCTCCTCATCTCAGGATCTGCTTAGTTCTTTGAAAGGGCAGAGGTGCCCGTTTCAGGGAACGGAGAGCTGGTTCAAATTGCATGGCGCGGGATGCGCTTCCCTAAAAGCCTGAATGAGACTGAAGCTCCGTGTGGGGTTAGATCTCATACCCAATCTTCTCCTTGGCCTTTTTTCTTTTTTTAAGATAGACTGAGAAACAAAATAAAAATAACCATCTAGATTCAAATTTCTGATCATGCCAGTTGGCTAGGATTCCACCCAAGCAATATAATACAGGTAATTATGTCTGGTAAGAATGGATAGTATACTTTTTTGTTTGTTTGGTCGTTTTTTTTTTAAAAAAGATAAAGGCAAACAAAACAATGAGAGAAGCTGTGGGAAAAGGGGAAAAAAAAAGAAAAGAAAAAGATATGAAATACAGAAAGAAAATTGCTTTTTAACTTGTGACATAAGATTCCCAGGATGTGCTACATATTTTCAAACCTGGTATCACACTGCCAGTTTTGCTACCCGTGCTGTAAGTCCCTTGCAGGGTTGTGTGTAGCAGCCTTAAGAGGCTGCAATTTTGTATCCAATACCACTGCTGTGGGAACCACCAGCAAAGGCGCAAAGCCGTGTTTCAGCAAGAGTAGATGTAGTTTGGAAATAATTATATCTATTTTATGTACATTTTATGTACATTTCATGTAATATTATGTATAGAGCTTGACTGAAAAGTGGCATTCCTTGTAATACATTTTTTGCCCACATTTTATTTTTTTTAAAAAAAGAACTATTCAAAGTAAATGTTGCCAGACTTTCAAAAATACGTGTTAAAACAGTGAGCACCTTGATTCGTGAGCTTTACAACATTAACAAGGACGCAGCAGGAGATGCTTGATAACATGCCTATTCCCATTTCATCATGCTGCAGCTTCGGGTTGTGGCACAGATTCGAGCCCAGATCCAGGCAGTGCCTGGATGCAAACAGGAAAACAAGGAGGCCTTTCTATCCCGGGTGGGATAAACCCCGGCCAGCACAGAGGAGGGTGAGTGGGGAGCCTGGCGCCCACCACACCGCGGTGCAGAGACGCCTTCGAGCTGCCCCGAGCAGCTCTCCCACCGCTAAAGGCGGATCGGGAGCGCGAGGCTCCCGGACTGGCGGGATCTTGGCGGTGCCGGGGCAGCTGCTTGGGCCTAGCGCCCAGGAAACGCAGCGGGCTTCCCTTTGGGAAACCGTGCGGATACTGCGAGGGGAGCGGGGAGCCAGGTTCCCTTTTTAATAACGAAATGGCTGGGGAAGGCACTGATAGCACGAGAAAGGAGGGAAAAAGAGCGGAAAAAAACTTGAATTTATTTAAAAAGCCACGCTCCCGAAACAGGAAACATTTCTTTTTATTTATTTATTTCCCCCGTCTAGCAGTTCCTGCGCTAATCCCACCTCCTCCGGCGCCGCCGCCGCCGCCCTGCGTCCCCCTCGCCCGGGGCCGCCCTTATTCGGCAGCGGCGGAAGCGGCCGCTGCGACCGCCCCGGCGCCGGCCCTGGGCCTGGCCTCGGTTCCGGTGCTGGTGCTGGTGCCGGTGCCGGTGCCGGGCCGCGGGCATAATGCAGGTGAGAGCGCGGCGGTGCCGCCGGGGCCGGACCTGGACCTGGGCGCGGGGCTGGGGCTCGGTGCCCGCGTCGGGCGGGGAGGGTTTGCCGCGTGCGGCCGTGCGGAGCGGCGATTTATGCCTTTTATGTGCCCTTGCCCTAAACAGAGCCAACTACTCGGTGTGTTAAGCGCTTTAGCGCTGCTGAACAGTAATAGACTCTGGGAAATCCACCCGGAGAGAAAAAAATGGTTGTAGTGGGGGCGAAGGAGAAGCAAGACGCTCCTCCTTTCTGTCTGTCTGTCTTTCTGCATAAGCACTGTTTTGATCTGGAAGGGGGGAGAAAAATCTCAAATGAATGTAATGGAAGCTACATTGGTGTAGGGCCCTGCAAAGCTACAGGCAGGCGTTCTGATTTCAAGGGACTTGTGGATTAAGGCTGAATCGATATGGTGCCAAATTAGTGGTTAGTGCTTACAACTAAACTTTAAAAAAAGAAAAAATCTTGCTGTGTAACTTTGTCGGGACAGTTTATTTTATGGAGCTTTTCAGCAGTGTGTTACCCCTTGGCCTTCTGCTGCTGCTCCCGCAGCAGCTCTGTCACGGTGCAGACACAGCACCCAGCAGTGGTCTCGATACAGACGTAGATCCTGTTCTCTGGCAGCGGCCTCGTCTGCTGGAGACGGGCCATGCGCGTCTCCGCGGGCACGTGCGTAGCCGCAGAGACCCGAATCTGCCAGGGAGACGTCGTTTACGTTCGGCGCTGCTCCGGCAGGGCTGGCACGCTGTGTTTGCTGGCCATCCCTACCCAGTATGACTGCTGGCTGGGTGACCTGCCGTGCTGCTGTGTGCGAGCACGGCAGCCAGACAGCCTCCCCTGTGTTATTTCTCTTGAGGAACTTGCTTGCGCTAGTTTTCTGCATGTGGCAAATTTCTCCTTAAATGCACATCGCTGTTTCTTGCTTTCCTCTAGGACCCAAATGAGGACACAGAGTGGAATGACATCCTGCGCAAAAAAGGTATCCTTCCTCCAAAGGAAGACCTGAAAAAACAGGAGCAGGCAAAGGAGGATGAGCAGCTTCAGATCCTGCAGAAGTCTCTTGGTGAGTGCCCGGGCAGGCTTGGACAGCAACAGGATACATGTTAAAATAGTTTCTGCGGGACACTTGAACCAAGAAGAAGCCAGAAATAACGTGGAAATGAGTCTGTAAAGAATTATTTTTCTAANATTTTCAAAAGTATAAGCTAATTCTTGCTTAGTGTCACCTTCTATTGCAATACTAGACAAATAGGGATTAGACATCCCTAAGTGTTTAGAATTACTCCAGTATTTGAAAATGTTGCTCTAGATGTCAGCCCTATTGTTTATACATATAAATCCTTGAAAACTGAAATAAGCACAGTTGGAAGGGAGGCACAATGAATGTGATGGGAAAAATATATCATCATCATCATCACCTCCTTTCCCTCCTGTGCGTTATTTTTGCTGTATGCGTGTTAGCTGCAATCACAGAACTTGAAAGCCAGCTCAGGTACTCACAGGCCAGCTGTAGCCACCCTTTGGGCCCAACTCCTTTACATCGCTATCTTTGCAGCTATCTGTCTGAAGTGCATAGTAATATTTTAGAAAAATGCACTCACAATAATCTTGCAGAAAAGCCTTATCTCCAATAGCTACTCTGTCTTTAAAGTAAATGATTTCTGATGGACTGCTAAAAGCTGTTGAGTTTTATTCCTGAGACAAGAGTTTTTCTGATTTGGTATTTCTTGCATTCTAGTGAAAACTTACGAGGACATGACCCTGGAAGAGCTGGAAGAAAATGAAGATGAGTTTAATGAGGAAGACGAAAAAGCTATTGAAATGTACAGGTCACAGCAGCATGCAGAACCTAGCTTTAATGAAAACTGGAGTTAATTTTGGGGTAGGGGGATGGTCCTTTTTAAATGCTATTAAATATTGTTGAAGAGAAGGGAAGAAGGATTTTCTTAGGCCTGTTGCTAGAAAATCTGAGTTGTGTTTCTGGTCTTACATGGAGCTTCGACATATCTTCATTAAGATACTTGAGTTAAATTTTGTCCTAGGACAAAAAGAGAATAGCAGGGGTTTTGATGAGCTCTGAAAATCACCTCCAAGCTGTTTCAATTTTTGCCTGAATGAAGTTATAGCACTGCAGATTCACATACTGATGAAGTAGCTTTTCCCTCATCCTGTTATTTTTTGCAGTGTGGTATCTGCAGAAGAAATGTCTGCTCAGGAGAGAAAGGACAAAAAATACATCCTTGAAACAGCTGTGGTTCTTGGCATGCTGGCTGATTTAGCTGGTGGTGTGAATATAAGAACATTTGTTTTGGCCTGTGATTACTTGCTTTTGTTGTTCTGGGAGGCTGGAGAAGTTTGCAGTTTGTATGTGAAGGCAAGTCTTCAACCAGCCTAGTTAAAAGTTCTTTCTGTCAAAAGTGCATCTTTCTCAAAATTTCTTTCCCATTCCTTGCTGCGCAGACAGCAAAGGTTAGCAGAAATGAAAGCAGCTCAAATGAAGAATAAATTTGGAGAAGTTTTGGAGATTTCAGGAAAAGATTATGTTCAAGAGGTTACCAAAGCTGGAAAAGGAATATGGGTAGTTCTGCACCTCTACAAACAAGGGTAAGTGTGGTTTATTTGTTTTTTTCACTCTTAAAACTCTCACCATCAATAGCTGGAAATGCTATAGACAAATTCGTAGTTGTTGTGGAAATTACATAATTGATTTGGGAATTTAAGAAGCAAAATATTGAATTAGTAATTTCATTATTGTTGACTGAAGTCTGATTAACTTTACGTTAAGCAGATGCTGTCACAATACAACATTATTTTGTGTATGTGGCAGTGATTCCTCTTCCTATCTAGCTAGCTGCTGCCAGTGAAATACTGAGCTCTGGAAATTATTTGGGGTAAAGAAAGCCCTAGGGGCTGTGCATTCAGAAGAATCACTGTTTGTCTCCGTCAACCATTTTTCTTGATAAAATGTCCTGAGCAAGGGTTCAAAAAGGCTGAATAAGTTGCTAGAATTTTCTGGAAGAGGTTAGAGATATTTGATTTATTTTGTTGTTTTTTTGCTAATCACCTAATTCCATCATGAGTATGCTTTGTCATCTTTTGCATCTCTTTTCCAGGAGCTACTTGTCTTTCTGTTTTCCCTTACTCATGCAGTATTAATTATATATTATTACTATATATTTATATATTTTTATTATAACATTATAACTTATAAGCCAGTTTGACTGGCTAGTTGATAAAAGGGCAAGTCGCTTTTTTGCTCATCTCCTAATTCCATCATGAGTATGTTTTGTCATCTTTTGCATCTCTTTTCCAGGAGCTACTTGTCTTTCTGTTTTCCCTTACTCATGCAGTATTAATTATATATTATTACTATATATTTATATATTTTTATTATAACATTATAACTTATAAGCCAGTTTGACTGGCTAGTTGATAAAAGGGCAAGTCGTATTGCTAATGTCTTGTTTAAATCAAACAAACAAATATCACTCACAAACTCTAACTTCCTTTGAAAACTGGCATCCTGGAGAGCAAAAAAACAAAAAGAAATTGCTTCTGGAGCAGATTACTCTCTGATTTATCCTTTTTTTTTTTTTTTTTCCCCTTCCTTCTTACCTGTGTTTTGTCACTCTTTTTCTTTCCAGTATTCCACTCTGTGCCTTAATCCTCCAACACATGCAGGCGCTGGCGAGGAAGTTCAGAGACGTGAAGTTTCTCAAAGCCATCTCCACCACCTGCATCCCCAACTACCCCGACAAGAACCTGCCTACGATATTCGTCTACCTCGAGGGCGACATCAAAGCCCAGTTCATCGGGCCGCTCGTGTTCGGCGGCATGAACCTCACGCGAGACGGTGAGCGCCGCCCTCTTAGGCCTCCAGAAGGGAAAAAGGGGGAAGAGAATTCCAGGGAACGGCTTAGCTGGGAGGGAAAGAAGGGAAGCGAGGATTGGGAGGAGGAGGAGGTAGCTCGGGTCATATGGTGAGGGTGCCGTCTAGGGTGAGATTTTTAAGGGCATTTTTATCTGAAGTGAACTAAAGGAAAGTGGCATTTCGAGGTCTGTGTTCAGTGCTGTCACTTTGCCATCCTGGCAGTGCAGTTTTCTCTACAACCCTGTAGTTTGCAGGTTATCCTGAGTGCGTGCTGTAGCAAATGGTCCTCTGCCTGGGCCTTAAGAAAAGTTCACCAATGAGATTATCATTTTGAGGACTGTTTCTAAATGTAGTGGTGCCTAATTTAGACTGAATCAAACAAGGGCTTCAGAACTTTCGGTCTTTTTTTTTTCCTCCACCTTTAGTACTTTATTTTTTGTCCCTGGTGGTAAGTAAGGGTTGTCCAAAGGTAATCAAGCTAGCTTAACTTAGTGCCCAGCTTTCTGTGAACTGAAATAGCACTTTTTTTCTGCTTTCTTCCTTCTCCCCTAAATCTGTGAAACTGGATGGCTTGCGCTGGATATTAAAGACAGCGTGAAGTTATAGTCATTAATCTGGACCATCTGAAGGATATGGAATTTAATGATAGGGTTGCCAGCAGGAGTAGGAGAAAAGTTTCACCTGAATATGTTGTATTGACCTGCTACCACTTCTGGGGAGCAATCCAGCGTAGGCCTGTACAGTAACAGGCCACTGACAGAGGAGCTTCCTTTACCCTCTTGCTAAGGAACTAGTAATAATCAGCGCACTGAGCCGTGTAGGAGGAGTGAATTTCATTTTTAAAATACATTCCTGTAAATACCTGTGATTCAGATGTGTGAATTGAATTGCTGAAACTTCTCTCCCCCGCTGCATCCCAGGAAATGATTTATTCCAGGCGTCCTTTGTCTGTGCAAACTCAATGTATGATTTCTAATAGCTCTAATGCATCAGAATCGTTCTTTCACCCGCAGCAGAGGTGCAAACTTGGTTTTTCGATATGTGGTGACTGCTGCTTCAGCAGAAAAAAATGCCCTATCTACAGGGGCTGCTCTGTATCCACTGTATCCACAGCTCCAGAGGTGCCTCAGCTTGGAGAGGATTTGGGAGACTGGCAGGGGCTAGGACCAGGTGGTGGAGGATGGAGAGGACTGTAGCAAGGCCCCAGTCCTGGTGGTAGGAGAAGTTAGCTGGGGAGGCAGGGGAGAAATTTGGAGATCTGGGGTCTTTTTTTTTTTTTTTTTTTTTTTTTTCCCTTTTCTTTTTCTTCCTCGGTGTGAAAATCAACCAGAAAGATAGGGTGCTCTATAATGAGGTACATAAATGAGGATATGTCAAAAAGAGCCAAGAGTTTGAAACTTTTTAAAAGCCCTTTTTGATCCCCTGCGTTCATGTGCTTTATCTTTCCCCATGCAGAACTGGAGTGGAAGATCTCAGAATCAGGTGCCATCAAGACAGACCTTGAGGAAAATCCTAGGAAGCAGATCCAGGACCAGCTCATGTCCTCAATCAGGATGTCTGCCCCGAGCAGAGGGGAGAGTGACTCGGAAGATGATTAACTCTAGCAGTAGCAGCGAGGTGGTCCAGCGCCCTGACAGCCGTGTTCCTGCCTGGAGACCCTGGGCGAGCTCGTGGAGGCCTTGCTGAGCCACCAAGGGTAGTATTTAAATATAGCAATTTAACTAGAAATTATTTTTTTTTCCTCTTTAAATTTCTTGTAACTTCACTGAAGATCCTGAAAGGAATTTTATATTATGATCCTGAGTAAACATATTCAAAGTTTTAAAATACAGACATCACTAAAAATGGATGGTTCTTGTCATTTTTATCTTAGTAAATTGCTGACCTGTTTACAATCTGAAATATGAAGTGGCCTAGAGTGTTTTTCTGGTTTTTATCTAGCTTATATTTGTGTAAATCAAATCTAAACCTACGCTTAAATCGAATCGGTTATAGCGCAGCATGTTGGTTGCCCGGTGCCCTGTGGATGTGGGACAGTTTTTTCTGCGTGAAGCGTTTCCTTGGTCCGAGGGAGGAGGGTGGCAGCCTGCGACACGGCTACCAGAAACACCAGCACCGGGCCACGAGTCCGGGCCCTGATGGCATCATCAGTGACAGCAGCATCTCCAGTACCACCCAGCTACTAAATTACCGTCTCTCCACAAAATCAGAAGTTTGATCTGTTGCTGTAGTGGTGCCGTGTCTGAACAAGAAGGAAAAGGATGTTTGAAGAGCTGATGTCTTTCTATATTAAAAAATATATATATTTATTTTTTAGAAAAGCCTTCCATCTTCTCGATACAATAATTAACACTTTAGTATAAGAAGAAATGGAGCTGAAATACACCCTTAAGTATAGATCTGTTGAAACTCAGGGGTGCTGCTTGTTTTTTTTCTGAGGTGCACTTAATGTTCACCTGCGCTTTCCATTTATCTGCATTTGGGCTAACAGGCACCAGGTGAGTGTGCTGCCGAGCCTGCCCCAAGAATACCCTGCTATCCTGCGGGTGGCCTTTGTGAGCAGTTGGTACCGAGTGCGGCACTCGGTAACCAGAGCGGTCTGTTGTTTTGTTTTATATGAGTTTATAGTAACTTTCCATCTTGTTTCCTTCATTTGATCTCCCCAGTCAAATCAAATCAGTGTGTAGTTTAAATGAGGAAATGAGGATTTTTTCTTTTTTTTTTTTTTTTTTTTCCCCCTCGGAATAAATTTCAGATGAGCTTGTAGGATCTTGATGCAGAATTTTCTTTTTGAGGTCTTGATTCTGATTTAAGTGTCACTTAAATCTTTTTGTCTCTCTTGTATTTTTGACAAATAGCTCGTCTGTTCTGCTGTTCAGTGAGTGACTCACATAGTTTTTCCAGTCCTTTTAGAGAGAAGAGGACAGGAAAAGGATAGAAGTGTGTGGGATTTTGTATTTGATAGCTTCTTTGTTTGTTTTTTTCTTTTAAATCTCTTTTTAAGTTCCTAGTGTGATATGAACATGTGTAAATAAAATTTCCCAGTTTGTTTATTCTAGCTGACTTTAAAACCCTCAGTGCAAATGAGCCAAGTGCAGCATACGGATACAAGCTGGTGAGCACTAAATAGTAAAAGCTGTACACAGCAACTTCTACTGGCGCTGCGTTATCCCAAGCAGTATCAGAGCACATATTTTTTCTGCATCCTCTTACAATTTAAGAGGAGGATCACTTCCTCCTCTGAAGCCCGGGAATGATTTTGGTTAGTTAGTTATTGGTAGAGGATTAACCTCACTTGCATTAAATGGGCGACGGTAGAAGAGAGCATCTTTCCCTTATCCCAGCGTGTCCTTATTTAACTGTGCTTTGGCTCGCGTGTTGGAGTGACCTCCCGGCACATGGACCATCCTCCTTTTGGAGGGCACGTGCCAGTCGCCACGGGGCAGTTGGCCCAAAGGACCTGGCAGGGGGGATGCCAGGTCCTCAGCCTGTCTCTCTTCAGGTCTGCTCTGCTAAGGTGCCCCACTTGCTAATACAGACCCAGCCGTGGTCTTTTCAAATTCTGTTTTTGACCAAAAGCTTACCAAAACTTCCAGGAAGGTGGGAGAGCATCTACAATCTTTCTTGCATCATTGCTGCAACAGCTTTCACATGAAAGGCAATGAAAAGTAGAGAAAGCTTTGAATATTACTTTCATTGTTTTTTCTTTTTATTTTCTCCCACTTGTGTATTTTGAGGAGGCAAGTTGTGCAAACCTTTGCTGGTGCCTTTTTGCTGACAGCTAAATAGTCAATAATTCATGGGTCACAGCTGGAGAAATGAGTGGTGTATTCTATTCCTCACCCTGGGGCCCCTGCTGACCTGCAGGTGATTCCTGTGCGTCTGTTGTCACACTTCCAAGATAGAGATGTTTCCACAGTTGAGATTTATTAATGGTTCCCAGCTTGAGTTTGTGGCGTGAACCCTCCTGTGCAAGGGTGGTGCTGGAGCCCTTTTTCTCAGAAACTTTGAACCTTGGACCTTTCCTGCTTGCTCTTGTCCTCTCCTTCAGATGTGGCAATGTCACCGAAAACTCGGGAGGGAAAAAAAAAAAAACTCAACAGGAGTGTAGTATTAAGCAGCAGCATTTACTTTATTGCAGCGCTGGGTGTGCGGGGGTTAGCTCCACCTATTGTGCACATCCTAAGGTGCGCTTGCTAAAACTTTTATTTCTCTACTATCTACATATGCATTAAGCTCTAGGACTAATCATACATATCAATTCTATTCCCCAGACTAATTACAATATACCCCACCTTGGTGCACGTGCGCTCTCTGTCCTTTTGGTGGCCTCTAGTGGACTTTTTGAGACCCCCGGTGGTCGTTCCACTCTGTCTGGTTGATGTTATCCTCGAACTCACTTCCAAATACGGCCATATTTTGGCTCAGAGGCCCTGTTTTGGTCCCACTGCCCAGTTCCAGATGGTTCTTGGAAGATACGGTGGTCCTTATCTTCATCTTCAACTGGTCTTTGCTGTTTTTGACCACGTTCTCTCATGATGTCCGAGGAACACCTACTGTTTTGTCTGTACCTTTCAGTGACAACAGCGAAAACATGTCCTTGGGTGCATTCTCTTCTGGGGTTTCTCACAACAGCAATACCCATTTCCTTTTGGACTAGACCAGTAAACCGGTTTTTGCAAGACGCTGTCCTCCTAGCAGAGCAGCCTAATGCCTGACAGATGAGGCAGGGCCCTGGGTAGGGGTTTGAGCCCTTCACGCAGAGGTGAGAGGGGATGTGGATTGCTGACACCGATGGTGTCCCGCGCAACGGCGATCACTGAATAACTGAAAGGGGGCTCTTTGTATCACGGTCTTGTCTTCCAGCAAGGTTTTAAAGAAAAGGACACGCACCTTTCCCTTGTGGGCCAAGTCCCATCTGTCATGTTGGCACTTGAAGCGCCTGCACTGAGCTGCTGGTGGGAGCTGGGCTGCCGTAGGGACGTCCCTGCCCTGGGCACACCGCTGGGAGCAGAGGAAGGGCATCGTTTCCCTGCACTGTTACCAGCACAAGAGCTCGTAGCTCTTTGCAGTGGCCTGAGCTGCTCACTGCTGCTCTGAGCAAAACGAGAGCCACGACCCCCACATTCAGCATTGATCTGGATGGTCTAAAAACAGCCCGCTGTCCAGTGAGGTCTGCTTTCAGCACCCCCACATAGTAGTTGTGGGTCCTTATGTCAACTTTCCCCTTCAAGGAGTGGGCCAGGTCTGCTTCCAGATTTTCCTTTTGGGAAAGCACCCTTTCCTCTGAGCCCTCCTTGCTACCATGAGGGCTGCAGCAGCAGCTGTCTTGCCTTTCAGTGGGAATCCTTGACCAACACATTGTGAGCCAAGAGAAGAAGAGCCAAAAGGTTTGACTCGTAACATGTTTTTATCTTGAGCTGCTCAAGGTGGGGACAAGTAGTAGAGCCACTAGATACTGCTCAGAAGGGGGGCAGATGCAAGACTGACAGAAAACCAAACAAGATTGAAAGCTCTGCCAAGCCGCTGAGGCCCATGCAGAGCATAAGCTTGAATGGTCTCTGTGCTTCTTGGCATTTGCTTCAGCAAGCAAACAGCTTCTGGTAATCTTGTTCTCTTTCTTGCCAATCATATTGTCCTGCTCAAGGCCTTTTGTATAAATTAGATCTCTGCAGGAAATGGGTAATGAGATCTACTTAACCTTTCGGCATAGCAGAAGCTATGGAAGTGCACGGTTAAGGGAAATGAGCTTTAGTTGAAAAGGAAACTGATAGCTAAATAGCAAACCAAAACTGCCAATTAATATACACAGCAGTATGAGGCAATACAGCGCGAGAAAATAATTGGAGAGCCTGAACCCTGATTTGCAAAGGTTTGGGGCACCGTTGCTAAAGGCGCTATCAACATTTGTGCAGCCTGTCAGCAATTAGTGTCACCTCAGTGACGGCTTCTCAGCGGTGCAAGGGAACTTCTTTTGCCAGCCACCAAGGGAGAGGTGAGAGGAGCCGACCCTGAAAAAGCTGCAGAGACTTTTAGGAGTCACAGCTCTGCGTAATGCTGTGAAAACCTCCCGGACTCATCACCCGCAATGAAGCAGGATGAAGAAAATACCTCTGGGTCACAGACGGGTGAGGAGAAAGCCTGAAATGTCAGTGTTAGCTCTAGGCTCCATGTTGGTGCGCATGGATTGCTCTTAGTGATAGTCACTTTGGTTTTTGGGGAGGTGAAGTGTAAGTGAACCCAGTGCTCGTAAAAAGTGCTCTCTTCCCAGAACGGGCCTGCAGTCTGCTGCTCATCCAGCATGCGTGAGCAGCCACACTGAGTTCATGACCAGAAAACTCACTGGTCTGGTTTTCCCTTACACAGACTCATTCTCACTCACGATCTAAACTTAGCAACCTTTGCCAGACCTGGAGGGGAACGTTTTACTTGCAGAGAGAGAACCACGTGCCGTGCAATCCAGATAAGGTCATGGCAGGGAAATAGAAGCTGCCCGTCCTCCAGGTGCTTGCACCCACCGTTAGTCCCACCATGGCTGGTGGAGCTGCACGCAGGCCGAAGCGGCTGGAGGACTGTGATCCCAGGAGGTGAAATGGAGGAGTGTCCATCAGATACCTGTGTGGCGCTGTGCCTGTTTTGCGCAGCTCCCTTTGCCTGTGCTTGGGACACTTGCAACCGCATCCTGCTTGGGTCTAGGCTGTCCTCCCCGTGCCCAGGTACACTCAGGTGGATGGCTGGGTACCCTGACTGCCACGAGTAGTCCAATTTGAGTGAGATGATTTGCAAAAGAAAACTGGATGGGTGCTTACATGCTTGCTACATTGGGGTGTGAAATAAACACCTGATGTTTAGGTCTTAAGTTGGCATAATAGCTGAATGTGAGTATTTCGCTTCAGAAGGTTCATGAAGAGAGTAACTCTAATCCATATCGATTCCATGACAGCAGAGATGTACTTTTTATTCCTGTGTTGTAAATTCATGTTTCCAGTAATTTATCTTTGTTCTCTGGCAATCTAGGGAAATTTTCTATTTTGCAAGCTGTGTATCAATAGGAAATGAGACTCCTAATACAAACCTCAGTCATTTAGATTGGACTTTTCACAGTTTGCAAAGGAGAATGTTTTCCCTTCTCTATATGCTAGTCACTCTCTTTTAAATGACTACATTGCTAAAACTCATCTATTCTCCGTCAATTATTTGGAGTGCAGTGCATATCCAGTTGAACTCACTTCTCATTACAGCCCATTTTAAATCACTCCTCGTTTAGCTAATTCAATCATCACAGAATTGCAAGAGGCATATAATATTTTATTGATGCGTTTAGCTCGTCGCAGAATTATAGAAAGTATTGAACTTCCTAGGTCTATTTGCAGATGGCTCTTGGGATGCAAGGAAAGGCTTCATTCCCTTCCTCGGAAGGCAGTTCTAAACTTCAGATGAGAGCAATCAAAAAAAAGAAAATTGAAGCAGCGAAGAATCTCCAGACTTGTGTGGGAAACTGATGAACATTCTGGTTGCTTTCATTTGTGTTAAATGTTTCATTTCTTGTCACCATGCCAAATATTTCAGAATCTAACCAGGTTTTAGTATTAGGATTTACAAAACTGACAGAAGAAACTCAGATGAGATCAAAAATATCAGGGATAACATCAAGTACTTCTGAGGTTATTTACATTTAACGTGTTAAATGAGCAAGGAACTGTACAACCTACGACAGAACAGTCCCATCTAGCAGGAGTTAACTGACAGTTAATGAGATGAATGAGATGCTATTATGTGCATTTGTAAGCCTTTCAGTCAATGCATCTACTATAAAAAGTCTTATTTTTGTTAGTATATTGAACAGTTTAAACACAAATTCCTTACTTCTGCTGAAGGCAACTGTTACAACATCTGTAGAGAGAAGTCTTGGTTTTCCAAGACCTGTTGTCTACCTCCAAAGTGACACCGGTTCCTGTTATGGCATGTGGGATCCTGATTCCATCCTCTTGAAATGGGGAATCCCTGGGAAAACTGCCATTTACAAGGAGGGCAGCAGAACCAGTTTGGAAACTTTTCTCCTTGCCTCACTGCAATTTATCCATCTGTGAAATAATACAGACCTTGGGGTGTTGGAAAACTTGATTGATTTTCTGCTTACATGAAGATAATTTCCTGTTATATAGAGCTGTAAATAGGGATGTACTGGATACCTCAAGTTGAATTACTGTGATTTGCTCTTCCTGATCTCAGGTGATTATAGGACTGACTATGAGGGCTGCTGCCACAGTAGAAGATCAGCAACAGACACTTAGTGCTACAGCACTAAAGCATCAACTATTTTTTTTTTAGTGATAAAGTGCTGACGGCAAAAGGGTGCAAAGTTTGGTACGATTAAGCAAAACGAGGATAATGCAAGATGTGGATTGGGTTTACCATCTTGTGATGTTCCCAAACTTCTTCACCTGAAGTACATCCCCTCTGGCTACATTTCCACTGGCAAATTTAATAGTCTAGGATGACTACAGAAAGAAGGAATTTTTGGCCTGTGCCAACTAGTGCTGTGGTCCTAAGCAATTTTTAGGAGTACTTTGGGAGACACAAGATTGCAGAGGGCCTCCTCAATATGATGTCTCAACATCCTGAAATTTCCTGAGGCAAAATGCCAGGGAGTCACAAGGAATGTAAACAGGAGCTATCTATTACAAATAGGAATACGACACCATCTGCCTTATAAGCAAACCTTGAAGAATCAATATTAAGGAAAGAGAATGATTCAGGGATATTTGGTACATATTGGTAGAAGCACTGTTCTTCTCAAAGATGGGCCTACCCCATATGTCTGAGGACACTGTGCTGAGGCTGATACAGAAGATGAGAATATAAACCACAGGCTGAGGGAGAGATTTTGGTGCAGTCTCCTATAATCTTCATGTTTGCTGGTTTCAGCAGACGGGAGAAAAAAATAAAAAGGTAAATATGGATGATTGATAGGTAGAGAAGTGCCACTGGGGAGACTGCAAGTAAGTACTACTGTTCTTGAGAGTAATAATCAGACAAGTTTTCAATAAGTAAAATTGACCAGTTAAAAAGCACACCTAATTCAAGCCAGAAAAAGAGACTGCTGGAGTATTTGCATGCTAATAAACTCTCTTTACCTTGCTTCAAGTACAGCAATTTTCAGGTGAAAGAAGCAGCTTTTAGTCAGTTTTACAAGACATTAAACACTGGTGGCTTCATGCCACCTAGGTATGCTGGATGTTTTTTATTGAGGTGCCAAATGTTACTTTCCTTTTAATAGCTCTACACCGGCATTTTCAAACTTAGCTACTGCTCTGTGTATTTGTACTGTATTATAAAAGGGAGATAGGACAATAAAACAAAAGTTGTTCAGTAACAATGCCATCTCTATACACACAAACACCGACTGTTCTTCTCTCACAGTGGTGAGATAACCAGCAAACACGTAGACACGGCATCCTCCTGGCAAAAGCACTGGCACGTTCTCATTGCTCCAGAAATTCAGCCAAAGGAAATCTTTAGCATCAGATCCCCAACGCTTGTACCCACCGTCCAGCCTGCATGGCACAAATGGGATTACCTTAGGACGTCATGCAAGAACCTGAGCCCTGCTGTGTCCCTGGGCTGTGTCCCAAGCACTTTGCTCTGAAAAGCAGAGTGTCCTATAGATGCAGGTGCTGCTCTGGATACAGATATTGCTCCTGGTTAGAAAGTGGGCAGTGGGAAACCAGGCATGTGCTGTGGACTCAGTTTACCTCCAGAGAGAACTCCAGAAAGGCCAAGCAATTCCGTCCACCGTGCGAAGGACCTCTTGGAGCGATGCCCCTTGGCACAGTGACATAAAAATCATGTTCTCTATACCTCTGTTGCTGTATTTTACTCCATTGTCAAATCAAACTGTGAACACATGCAAACCAGAGGACAACACATCACTGATGGTGATGTGGAAATTAGTGCAGATCTGCCCCTGGTTGTGGCGGTGCCGCCGATGGTGATCCAGGCAGGATGAGTGCTCAGACCCTCTGAGTCCCAACAAATGCTCCAAGCCACATGGTCCTCACTGTGATTGCTCGAAGTGGAGTTGCCCAAGGAGTTGCAGATGACAGTTAAAAAAATACAGTGAGGCAGAGTGATGTGGGAACCCTGGGCTTAGCGTTCATGGTCCCCACTGTGATTACTCGAAGTGGAGTTGCCCAAGAAGTTGCACATGACAGTTTAAAAAAATACAGTGAGCCAGAATGATGTGGGAACCCTGGGCTTAGCGTTGTTCATGGAGCACCAGCTCTTTCACAGGAGGGCTCCCCAAGTGTTCAGAGCTAATATATATTACTCTGGGATTTTAGTGAGGACATGCTCACAGACAAGATAGGGAACTACGCTCTGCCACTCTCTCTATGACAGCTTTTTGTGTCTAGGCTTATTCAGGCAGTATGGCTTCAATGGGCTTCATATTCCTTACCAGCAAAATCAAATTTATTTCCTTCCTCNGGCTCTACCACTCTCTCTATGACAGCTTTTTCTGTCTAGGCTTACTCAGGTAGCATGGCTTCAATGGGTCTCATATTCCTTACAGCAAAATCAAATTTATTTCCTTCCTCGTATTGGTATTTCCAGGTTTTAGTCCATTTTTAGCATACAATGAAGCCTTGTGAGGGCAATTGCTACCTTGGGGTGCAGTGTTACTCATCCTGTTTGTCCTTCTACACCAGACTTTCCTACAAATAAGTTCTCTGCTTTGTCATACTTATTGTGCATCTGCATGGCTGTTAACATTTGCATATAGTCCATGAATAACTAATGAAATTCCATTTGTTAAAAAATAGTAGGCTTTTATAGAACTTTGTTAGCCCCAATTTTCTGCTATTTTATTCATTTCATTGTGATACAGCTGTTTTTTTTTTTACATTAATTATACTTAATAAAGCACTTTGCAAGATAAAAGGGAAACATTTGCTAGCACTGAAAGCAGTTCAGATCTTGCTGTCATTGTTCCAAGACTGGAAGAAGCTGATCCTATTTAGGGAGATTTTTCCATTCAAGGGCTCAAACTCTGCTTCAGGCATCTCCGAGTTTTCAGGAAACAAAGGAGGGAGATGCTATGTGGAGTAACCTCCGCAGCACCACCTCTCACAGGCACACAGAGTAACTGTAATTGTGCACAAGATGGCAATGTTCTCCATGAAAAGTACCTTGCTGCCTTCCTCGGCTGTGCTGCATTCTGCTGGTGTGCTGTTAGACGTAGTGCTGGTCTCAGGGAAATATCAACGGCAATGGGATGCTCAGTTCTCTGGGATGCAGGATTGAACTCTCTGAATGCCAAGAGAACCCCAAAACACCCAAGAAAAGCACATACAGCTATGACATTTGAACACATACCACTGCATATATAAATCTGTCACACAGGTTTCCAATAACCCTAGCTAATAGACTGAGCATCCACTTGTTTTTCCTGCGTTCTTAGCTGACTCTATTCCTATACAGGAACTCGGGTTTTTATAGTATTAATTCTTGTCAAGAATAACTGGACATACACTTTTGTGATTCACTCAGCACCATGGCTCTAGGCATCTTGTCCAGGAACACATCACATCTAAATCAGTCTTCAGAAAGGACTTCAATCTGAATACAGTAAAGCCCGAGCAATGGGTTCAGGCTGCCTGTACCAGAGCAGTCCCATCCCATTGACTTCAACAGGGCTGAACTGTGCCACATCCTCATCATATTGCCTGCTTGAGGTAAGATAATTTCCATGCCTTTCCCTAGGATGTTGTAATTCTGTCTGGAGAGACTCCTAGACAAGTAGCTGGTTCTTGCTGGGTGAACTACGAGGGATAAGAAATAAATTTCTGATTTGTAAAGCAGAGAGTACCCTGGCCCAGAATTAGTCTCCTCTAGACTGAAAAACTGTATCATGAGTGAGAAAGTCAAGGGCTAATGTCCCTGTGCACCACCTTATCTGTGGTGCTAAAAATATATATAACTGGCAACCTGAAAACCAAAAAGTTCCTGTTAGACACAACATTGTTTTGACATAAGAATAACAAAATATTGATAAAATGCTCATGCAAATTGATTCTGCAAATACAAGCGAGTATCTTCACAGTCTTTTGACTTTCTGATCACCAGAGGAAAGTCCCTGGTTTGGCATTACGGATATGTGCTTAGCCGGATGGCTCCCACACCAGGAACAGGTAGGCTGGCAAAGGGTTTGAGAGCCTCTCCCTAATCCCTGCAGACACCGGCACCCCTAATCCCTACGGACACCAGCACCCTTGGCAGCGGCAGGGCAGCAGCTCCCCGGCTCCTGGCAGCCGAGCCCCGCTCCAGGATGCTGCTGTCACCGTCTTGTCGCCGCTGCAGCTCCGCTCCCTGATGTGGAGGCACTGCAGGTGCCTCCTCAAGAACACAGCGGGACCCGTCTCCTGTCTCCACTGGCTAAAACTGATTTCTAGAGCTGCTCAGGGCACACCGAGGCATGGCCCCAAGTGCTGTTCACTGACTGGGAGTCAGGGAGTTGCTCAAGTCAGGACCGTGCTGAGGCTTCTGGTGGCTGTGAGCAAGGGCACAGTCCAGTGTGCTCCATCCACACGATGTAAGCCATTAAGGGGCTTTTTGGTGGCTATCATTCATTGAGCAGACTAGGATGGATCTTTGCCCTAATGTGATACTTCTTATAAGGCTCTTGTCCTAAATTCCTGCTAAAGATGATCCAAATCATTTTCACAAATGCATTTTCCTCTATTCTTTGTGAAGCAACATTTGTGGAGGGATAACCTGGCCCCTAGGTTTTTATGACCAAAACCAGGCATGATGAATGAGAAAATATCAATCTAAACACTTTTGTAAATAAGTACTGGATGGTGGTTGGGATCTAATGCTGTGTTTTGCAAAGCGGCATTGCTAGTCTTGTGGGAATCCTAAGTCTTGGTGGACTGCTTATTGCTTGGAATAATCCCTCAGAACAGAACAGGAAGTTATGTCATTGCACCATTTATTACACTGTATGTGAAGTTTCCTAAGATGGTCTGGCCCCTGGGCAGTCAGTCCTTTCCCTCGGTGCCTGACCCACCAGTGCCCCTGAGGAAACAAGGCTGCAGTAGGCACAAGACACAGATTAAACTTCGCACACTGTGAGAAGGCCTTACAGGGCAGGTGCACAACACGTGGGCACTGGGGAGAGGACGCCTCTGGGGCCAGATGCATGTGATGTCCATTCCACCCCGCCACACGTGGCCACGGACACTGCACTCGGCACATCTCTGTTCCTGTGACGTGAATAATTTTCTCTTATTAGAACCTCCGTGGAGTTTTTCAAACCTTAAATAACCTGTATTCATAATCGCTCCAGGAGGTAATTAAGCAGCCTGGCTATCAGCCGTGGAACTGAAACGTGGAGTTGGCATCTGGAATTTGGATGAGAAATCCTTCTTCTTATACAGGCTGGGTCATGAAACATGAATGTAAGGAAGTGGTTTGAACCAGGATTTCTGCTTCAGATACACCACGGCATCTATACTTAAGTTAGATTTTTAGGATGATCCAATTTTCTAATCCTGTTCTCAGAGCATCTTCCCTTAAGACAGAATCCCAACATACCTTGTTAGAAAAATGAAAAGAATAGAAATTTTTTAAAAAGCCAAAGTGTACCTAGAGCAGGATAATTTGGAGAACATCACACGTGTTGTTGTGTCTTACTGCAATGCTGGTGTCTCTCTTTGTATCAGGTTTTAGCCTAATCTGTGATGGATTGAACTTTTTTTCTTTTCCTTTTGCCATGGCAACCTCACTATGGTGATTTCAGGGCTACGAGCCTTTATATTTATCTTGACCAGCATGAAGAAGCCTGAGCCTCATTAGCTGAGGAAGGTGGATGGGTAGCATATGGGACACACTGCACATGAGACAGCACTTCTCTTCCCAGGGCAAGTGGGTCATCCGTATTATCTACACTAGCCGCAAGTTTCCTTTTGGAAATACTGGGTTGCTAACTGTTCTCTCTGTCCCGGGGGAAGAAAATCCAGACAGATGGCTTCAGAGAAACCTCGCATCTTTAAGGCAAGATATCCTCCTGGAACAATAATTAATGCTGGTGGGATTTTTTTATTCTTTTTTTTTTTTTTTTTTTTTTTTGAGAAGCTTGGAAAGAATTCAGTATCACCAGAGGGCATTTACGTAGAAGCCTAGCAGAGGACAGGGAAAGATAAAGAGGGTGAAAAAATAGCTATCACAAAACAGTGATCCTATTAAAATGACATTGAAGAATTCTATTAGTGCTCTTTGCCCCCTCCACTGCCTGCCTTCTTTGAAGATCTGGGGCAAAACGCAAGTGCTCCTCAGTCAGACAAAGCCTACAGATAATCCCTGCCAAAAGGTGACATTCACACACTGCTGCTGGAGCCACCAGTCCAGCCCAGGCTCTGTGCTGCCCACGAAAGCTGCCCTGGGCTGCCAGGACACATCACGCTCCTCCTTCGGGGGCAGGGATGCCAGGGACAACCGTAGGCAGGGCTGCTCCTCCACCCAGAGGCTTCATGGAGCCACAGGAGGGTGGCACCCATACGGTGTACCGGTGGCTTCCACGTGCAAGGAGGTGGTTGTCACTTCCACAGTCTCTCCGCTTATGTTGGAACATGGAGTGAATGGGCTGGGTTTCATCCTTGCTCCACCCTGAATGAAGGACCTTCCTGCGCAGCTATCTAGGGTTACAGGTAAAAGCCAATGCCTGTGGAAAGGCCGTTGTTCGGACTTCAGGTATATTCATCCTTGTGGGTGACAGTCGTAGATTGTATGGGAAGAAACTCTTTCTAATGGAAAGGTAAGCAATTCCTCAAGCATGCTGCCTATAGGAAATACTGTGCATTACCGTGCAAAGGTCATGTTACACATTGGCCTTTGGGGGAACCATGAAACCAAGAGCAAATATTGCTCCCTGGGAAACTGCAAGAACTTTTTCCCTACTATGAGCTAAGTCTTCTCAAATTTAATTCCAGAACTTGTGCTGCCAGTATGTTGCAGCAAATGTCTGTTTATGCAGGAGTATCTGGTGCACCATGCACAGAATTAAGAATATATTCTCTTCTTAGACACATTCAAAATAAATTTTGAATTCTATTAATGCTTTTTTTTTTTTTAGGGAAACCTATTGCATCATGATCAAAGGGAGAATCTATTACTCTTTGTAGATAAGCAGATTCCGTCTTTCCTTGGGAAATTACTAGATGTATTGAAGAAAGCATATATGCCATCTAGAACAAATATCTGTCTGCTCTGCTCAGCGCAGACAATGTCTCAGCTGGAGTTTGCTGAGCGCCAAGCTCTATATTCCCAGAGGGAGAGGGTCCCAGTGGCGAGTACCCCGAGGAGACCTTCAGGGACCATCTGGGGCTGGAAATCAGGATCAGGAGAGATGACTGCATTGGGATTGCTTTGCTTTTCCTAAATAAAGAAGATTAAGGGTAGGAAGGTGAGAATGAAAATATTCCTCAAATATGCAGAAAATTGATACAAAAAAGTTTTTTTTTTCCCCAGGTGGAAAGAAAAAGAAATAATAAGTTCAAATGGAAGCAGTGATGACTAGGCAACAGGGAAAAGCTTCCTAACAGGAAGGAACATGGAGGACTGGAGAGTATAGTCTGAAGTCTGTGCTGACCCCAATGGAGACCTTTAAAGCCAAGTTGAGCAACTTTTCCTCCTGGGCAGAAGAAAAGAATAGATGATCTTGGGAGGATCATCTCAGTCCTCCAGTTCAAGGGATTAGTATAACATTTTAGAAGAAAATAATTCACCTGGAAAAAAAAACAAAAGCAATAAAGCAGCTATTGTCAAAGAGACAAGATGAACAACTGAACTTAAGTTTTTATCAACACTTTTCTCCTTCTTAAAACCTTCTCTAAGCACCTGGTCAAGCCTCCACAGGTTTATTTGGTATGTCAGTATTAGAGCATTAGAAGGTGATGCAAATTTTTTAAAAAAATATAAAGAGAAGATGGTTATAGGTTTCAGTACTGAGCTACACTTAGCAGTTCTGATCCACTGACTTATCTTGGGACATTTGGAGCAGGATTGCTCCCTGGAGAGCTCACCTCTTATCTAGATCACCCAGGTAAGGAAGGCAGATTTCCCCACTGTGTTGTTCAGAAAGCTCTGTACTCCCAAAGGTGGTTTGGAGAGCATTTTCAGAGCATTCCAGGAGCAGGATTTACACCTACTCTGAATGGGGGCTGAAACTCATAAGGGGATGGAAATACGCAGAGAGGAAAAGAATTGCCAAGTTGGCCACTGCACCCTAACACACACTGGCAAGCTTCCCTCTCTGCCTCTCTAAGGTGACCTCTCCAACACCCTTCATACAGCCCTCACAATTCTGCCAAGTAGGATTATATTCTCACTAAGGAAGAATTTACACATTCCATAAGGCCTGATGAATAACAATTGCTGAAGACACACCACAGTACTAAATGGAAAAAAATACACAAATGTTTTTTTGCGGTGGGGGAAAGGCAGCAAGGAGGGAAGAGGAGAGCTATAGTCCTTGTTGTGATTGGTTTTAAGCCCTAGCAACACATGCCTGTGTGGAAGGAGTCCTCTCACAAGCCTTGTGCTAGTTAGAATTTAATTGCTTGCTGATGGTGCTGCGGGCGAACTGGTGAAAACAGAGATGATCCCTCGTAAAATTCGCAGGAGCTTACATGAAACCAACTTAATGGAATTTTTTCAGTGGTGTCTAAATATTCTCTGGTCCAAGATTCCTTTCACTAGAAAGCTGTTTTGTTAACAAACTGGACCAAAGAATTGAGCAAGAAGTCCATCTGGGAACTGTCTTCCCACCCCAAGGTATTTTTTTAAAGTAGGTCTCTGAGTTTTCAGTTTGCTTGAGAGGTAATTCACGTTCAGGAGCTGCATGGAAATACATTTGGAGCCACAACACCAGTCACAGGGCCAGAGAGCCAATGGCCACTATTAATTACTGGATAGGCAGGAACTGAAACTCTGCTCTTCAGCCTTACTCAACCAGAGAGAGAAGCACAACTGCAAACAGCTGTAAAGAGCTGTCAGGAAAGGTGAAAGCTGCATCTACCTTTCGCTTTTTGCTTTGTGTGGAAAAAAAGGAATGGAAAAATCAACTCCAAGGGAGCTGCACACGGACTACTTCCCTTCGTCTTTGGAGGCCAAGGATATCAATCTTCTCTCACTCGTGGAGTGAGTTGCTTATTGAGATACCTTGTGATTATAAGCTCTGCCCAACAAAATTACTGAGGGTAAAAGAATTTAGGGGCTTGTGGAACGATCTGATTGGCAGGACAATTACCTGCACACTGCATTCTTTCATTTCCGCTGGAAACTACATGTAATTACAGCTCCTGTTTCTGCCCGGTGTTATAGCAAAGGTCAGAAGAGGTGATCAGAATACTCCCTCTGGCCTTAAAAATCTATTAACCTTGCTTAGCATCATGCCTGGTTCTGACACACAGAAATTCAATACCTGTCCACCAGCAGAAAGCTTTCTTGTGAAGGAGGAAGAAATAGGAACAGTGAGGTGAGCAGGGTTTCTCTCCAGTATTTCTGTTGAAATTGCTGGAGGGAAGCTCCCAGACAAGGGACTTGGCTTCCTTGGCTTGGCTGGATTTTGGAGGCTCTGCAGAACTGAGTGGGGGCCCTTTGCAGGAGTGGGTCTCACCCTGTACGATGTGCTACAGAGCTCTTTGGGCAAGTGATGAACTACAATGAAATAGGCAGATTGCAAGGATCTCCACACTCATTGACAGTGCTAATTTCTCAATTTAAGACGATGGAAGAAAAAAAATCTGGTGGAGACTTGCTACTCTTTCTTACAAAAGGAAAGTTCTTGAGCACAGGCAATTAGGCTGCCCCAGAAACAGTACAAAAACCCACCATCCTCTGGAGACTGCAATCTTTATTTTTGCACATAGAGGGCATGGGTATTTTTTTGAGTGAGAATCCTGCTTATTTATCAGCTTTCTCAAGGGGGCATGTCTACAGAAATGGGCTACTGAATGTTTGTCATCATTAGTCTGGGAGATTGCCTTACTGAGGAAGACATTCATTTACCTGAAGGTAGAGATCTCCAGGCCTGAGCTAGCTAGCATTTTACTCCTTTTGTAGAGTCCAGAAGAGATGGCTAAGGTCAATGAGGCAACAGACTCTCTGGAAATATCAATTTCCCCACATCATCTATAAAATGAACCAATTCAGGTGCAACCATCTAAGAGAAGTCCAAAGTTAGGTGAGATTCCCAGCAGGCATCTAAGCAAAACTTAACCCCGTTCTCACCAATGACATAGATGACATCAGAGAAAAAAAATGCTACCAAAAATCAATCATTAGCTTAATTAGCTTCAATCTATTAAGCTGGACAGTTCTGCTTGGAGGCTAAGTGCAGACTGTGGGCTGAATCCATCCAGCCTAACGCTGCTTCTGCTGGGGCTGGTGGTGAGATGGGCGGTGATGGGGAGAAGCTGGGAGCACACGGGATAAAGCTGTTCCTTGTGCCTCCCATCGTGTCCTTGCACAGCCAAGCGCTCCTCTCTGGGAGGTGCTGCATCCACATGGCTCACGAGTGGAGTCTCCAAGCTGGCATCTGGCCTCCAGGCGCATAGAACAAAGCTTAAACTACCCCAGGAATTAAGTCATTCTTCTTGACCAGGAAAGTAAACATCTTGAAGTTTGCACTGCACAGCCCTGCTTTCAACAGCCCGAATTAAATACTTGGATGTGGAGCCTGTGTTGTGAGAGGGAGCATTTGTGTAACTGGGGTCCATGTGATTCCCTTTGGAGGAACGTTTACAAAGAAAACCGGGCCTTGTGTTTTCTGACATTTTCTTTGACTAAGAGGCCTTCTGAGGACTTTTACAGAATACCAATTAGACTCACAGGTTAGCAAGGGAGAGCTGTTGATCGCTATGTACTTCATGTTGTCTGAGGTCACTGCACAGTAGAAAAAATCAGAACTACTCACAAACAGCCTATTCCAGAGCTGCAAAATCTGAGTCCTTTCCTTCAGTCAGACGAGGGGTGTTAGGAGAAGTAACATCTTTCCTTACACTGTCTGCTCTCACAGTCAGGACAAGATGGTGAAGAGGGCAGCAAGTCTGGACTGCTCTCAGGTCCCTTAAAGTCCAATGGCCCCAGAAGCACATTGTCCTTTTAGCCTGGGACCATTTTAGAGAAGTCAGCACAAGGAGCACACATTAATGTTATGGCATATCTTCCCAGTGATGAGAAGCATGAAAAAAACCTATGTATCCTGTGGCAGCCGTCACCTCTAATTCAACAAGCAGTTTACTTGCTATCTGTCTTTGATGCAAAAGAAAGGGAATATCTCTAATAGCGATACAGACATACACAACAAAACTCAGCCACCTACACAGCTTTAATCAGAACATCTCTCATTGTTCACCAGGGGATTTTTTCCAAATAACAGCTTTTAAGCTGACCATAACAGTATTTTCTGGGTTTATATCTCCATCATTTCTCTACCTTAATCTCCATCTGTTATATTATCCTTCCTCTGATTTATCTGCACTAAACATTGACTAACTAGGATCAGGTGAAGGCACAACAGGGGTAGGAAGGCTTTGAGGTAGCTCCGCTCTTTGCTCATTACCTGCCTTAGCACATGGCAGCTGAGACTGAAGCCCATGGAGATTCGCCAGTTAATCTGCCCCTTGAACAGAGGAACAGTGGAAAATGTCATTCTTCTCAACAGACATAGTCTTGTAGTTGATCTTGGCCCTGGTGCTGTAACTCCTTGCCTGAGCGTTATCATCACTCTGCTTAACATTTCTGCTGCTGTACTAGCTTTAATCATATAGACAATTTCTATACTGCAAAATAAAAGAGGGTCAGGTTATAAATGTCTAACTCTAAAGACAAGTGGCATTTTGGGTACAGTTCCTAAAAAGCGAGGTTCAGTCCTGACAGTCTACTTACCTTGGCACAATCCAGTTGTACTTACCTTCTGGAGATAAGGAGAGGGTAGTTGCTGTTCTTTCTAAACTTTAATCCACTTAATAGCCAGCCAAAGCATTTTTTTGGAAGAAATATTTGCTAAAACTAAAGTTACTACAAGGCATAGAATGCTTAAGGTTGGAAGGGACCTCTAGAGATCATCTAGTCCAACCCCCCTGCACACGCAGGGACACCTAGAGCACGTGGCACAGGGCTGCATCCAGGTAGGTTTTGAAAATCTCCAGAGAAGGAGACTCCACAGCCTCTCTGGGCAGCCTGTTCCAGGTCACCCTCACTGTTAGGAAATTTTTCCTTAAGTTCCTGTGGAACTTTTGGTGTTTCAGTTTCTGGCCAATTCCTCTTGTTCTATCAGTGGCCACTACTGAAAAGAGGCCAGTCCCATCCTCCTCACTGCCTCCCTTGAGGTACTTATAGACACAGATCAGGTCCCCTCTCAGCCTCCTCTTCTCCAGGCTGAACAGGCCCAGCTCCCTCAGCCTCTCCTCATAGGGCAGATGTTCCAGGCCCCTGATCATCCTCGTGGCCCTGCGCTGGACTCTCTCCAGCAGCTCCACATCCTTCTTGTACTGGGGGTCCAGAACTGGACACAGTACTCCAGATGTGGCCTCACCAGGGCTGAGTAGAGGGGCAGGATCACCTCCCTCGACCTGCTGGAGACGCTCCTCTTAATGCACCCCAGGATCCCATTGGCCTTCTTGGCCACGAGGGCACACTGCTGCCTCATGGTCAACCTGTCGTCCACCATGACGCCCAGGTCCTTCTCTGCAGAGCTGCTCTCCAGCAGGTCGGTCCCCAGCCTGTACTGGTGTCTGGGGTTATTTCTCCCCAGGTGCAGGACCGTGCACTTGGCCTTGTTGAATTTCATAAGATTTCTCACTGGTATATACATATATATACTAGCATAGTATATAGGTATAACATATAACATTCAGCTTCTCCATTAACTCATTTAAAACAGCTTTCAGTGCTAGGAAGAGTTCTCTGTCGATTAATGATCATGTTGTCCCAAAATAATTTTCAGAAGGTATGTGCAGACTCACACATTTGCATGCACACGTACACCGCATGATTCATGACCCACTCTTAAGTTTTCAGGGCACTACATGCAAAGTGGAATCCTTATTTCTTTAAATAACTCTTTTCTTCCTTTTTCATGAACTTACTCATGCTCTTTGAACTTCAAGGTAGAAAAATCAAAGGCAGTCACTGTGTCTCTTAGGAGTTCTTGACCTACTTTGCACTGATCAGTTCTCATCTCCTACCAAAATGTGGAAACTGTGTCAGAAGCATTTACACAATAAGCTGTCAAGAATGCTTCTTCCTTTAACTTTATGCATTTCAAGGAAAGGAACCTAAAAGGAATATGCACAAACTTTAGGTAAAATTGTAGGAAAAGTGTCTGTGACAACAGATAATGTAAAAGATACCTCTGAGGGCTCAAGAGGCTACTTGAATGAGATGTCAAGCATAATTCAGAAAAGTGTCTCTAAATTCTGACATGTTGGCAGTAAAGTCAGAACTATTGTAGAATGAATTTCATTGGCAGAGAAAAAGGAAATTTGAAAACTTTGCAGGGGGAAGGAGAAAAATATTTTCCCATTTGAAGAAAAAATTTCACTCATGAGGCATTGCTCAATGGCATGGGATAAAGGCAAACAGTAACAAGTAATGATAAAATATGGTCATATGACTCTTTCTTGAGAGACTCTTTCTTATGTTTTTGGCACATAATTAGAGGCTTCTACTTTTAGCCACTAATCACAAAATACGTCTCCTTGATTGCTTCAACCTTGTTTTGAAAATGCATTTACTGGTGTATTCTCCTTGCTGCTCACCCCGTTCTTTTCGGTGTCTTTTGCAGCAGAAGACACCTGACAACTTTTTTTGACAACTTTTGTTGTCAAAGTGCACCCAGACACAAGCAGTGTTGGTTGCATCAGACATAGATGATCGCAGCTGCAAGGCTTGGCCAGTTCTGGGCTAAATCACATAGTAAACAACATGCACTGTGTTTTGTTTTTTAGAAGTGTTTCTGGCAGCATTTTTCTACTGGGTTAACAATGTAAGTCTGTTGAAAACGGGCATTGAAAATACTGACTTAGAAGAGTACAAATTTATTTTTGAGTTTCCCATTAAGGAAGGAGTTCAAAATTTTTTCATGCCAGTATCTGGGTGGGGGTGCATGTGCATGGCATGTGTGGGTGTACCCATATAAGTGTATCATCTGCTTTATCACAAAGCCTTATATGTGGAAACTGGACACCCATATCTGTGTCTTTACACCTAACTTAAGCTCTTTGAGGGACATAGGGAAGGCAAACCTGCATCATTACTGTAATCCATCCAGTACTTTTCCACCGAACACTGCCAGAGAAATGCCTTGAGTTCAAGGGCAGAGCTTTTCTCAGTCTGTAAAAGTCTGCCTGGAAGAGAAAAAAGAATGATTTAAAGGATGTTGGATCCTTCTATGACAACCCACTTAAAACTGCAGCACAGCCTCACTATCAGATGGGTAAGCGGCACCGATGTGACATTGTTCTCGCACTGCTCCTTTATAGGATTGGTGACCTGTCTTCCGTACAGAAACACTGAACTGCCTGGCTTGTCCTGTGCCTGCTCTCTGCAGGACCAGTGCTCTGCTCTCTGCATAGCAAGTTTTATCACCATGGTACATGGTGCCTTCTAGGAGAGGGCTTCAGCTTCCTGTGCCCTGCATCAGTTGCATCTCTGCTCTAGGTCACCCTGGCCCGCATCCCACTCCTCCTGGCCCACAGCTGTGACTCGCGGCCTCATTTTGGGGCTAACTTCTTTCTGCAGTATTATTTTCTCCAGAATGGAGGTGATATGCAGAGACAAGAGACGCTATCCAGGGTCTCCTGTTTACCATCTCCTGGGCTGGGAGAGGAGGTGCATGACCCAGACTGATTGTCCTCCCTGCTGGCCCTCAGCCCTTTCTGTTCTGCACAGAGCTCTCTGCAATGTCCTGCCAAGAGCTTGGGATGCTTCTCCGGAGGGAAAATGGATGTGCTTGTAAACTCCCATTTAAGTGATCCTCATGTGGAATCGCTTCTCTTCTGCATACAAATATAAATACAAACATATACATATTCCCACACAAGCATCAGGGTGCAGCATGTTGTGTATTCCGCACTGCACGCTAAACCTACAGCCATCTCCTCTCCATTTCATGCGTGCAACAGCAGTAACCAGGTAACAGTAAACTGATTTACATTCCTGAGCAATCATCCGCAGCGATGCACTCCATTAAATGGGCGGAAGGTGGCTTACTTTTCATAATCCATGTTGACAAGCTGGAAATGAAAGTGACAAAAATTATAGATAGCTCTTGGGCTGAATACACAAAAGAAAAGCCCTGGAGGAAAGATAGGGGTCCAAGGGCTTCATGCTGCAAGGCGCTAAGCCAGGCTGTGATGTGCTGAGTGCCTCTGTTCCCACTTGAGGTTGGTGAGAAGAGGATGCTTAGTCCCTCACAGAAACATGGACTGGAGCTCCCGTTCGGGAAGAATACTCATTTCTTCTCGGTGTCTGATGTTGTCAGTTCTGCAGTTCAGAACCTTGTCTGCAGTTCAAAGCACACTAAAACAAGGACAACCTTTGTATTTGCTATTCTTCAAGTAGTTTTCTATTTTTTATGAAGGAAGGTCTGCGTGTATGCCAGAGTGCATGTGAGGATTTAGGTCAACAAAGGTTTAGTTTAAAAATAAGGCATTATTGACCCAAAGATCATGAAGGCCAGAGGTAGAGAGTGGTAGAGGGATGTAACCAGTAGAAATTGCTGGAGAGAGTCTTGGATGTCTGAAATTTGTATTGGGCTGTGATCTTTTAAGCCATAGGACACTGAGAGCAAATAGAGATCAACTCCCAAACTGGGTCAGCTCACAAGCACTCGGCAATTCAACCTCTTTCCTCCGCAGCTGCTTCTTGGGTCCCAAAATCCAGTGTGCACAGCTAAATAAATAAATCTGACTGACATTTGTGACCACTAATGCAAAATGCCTCTGTCTTTCTGAGTTCAGTCACAGACACTCTGGGGTCTTCTGGGTTCCTGCAAGAGCCATGGATCCTGGAAAAATGATTATGCTTAAAATCTGTGCCTTAAAAAGATAACCCAAATCAGTCCCATGTTAAGACAGCCTTCAAAAACACCTACAGACTTGCCTCAAAAGGCAGCCCCAAACTCAATACCCATGAAGCCAAATAACTGCAAGGTAAACATCTTTTGAGCAAAACTTACTAGTGAAACTTACTAGTATTATGTTACAAAAATCTATACAATTCGCAGGGACTGAATTAAATGGCTGTGTGGTCTACTCTGTGATTCATTTTGCTTTCATGAGTAAGGGATGCTGGATGAAATGGAATATCCATGTAGCTAGAATGGCTGGAATCTACGTGGTGAGAAAATATAATCACATTTTCAGCCTGAAATCTGACAGTGACATATGTTTGCCATTGCTTTCATTAGGATATCAAAATGTTTCTGTCACATGATGAAACTCACTAATTCATGGCAATCCAGATTAGATGCTGCAACCTCTAAACTAAGGGAAAATCTTTCATTTAGATATAATTCTGAAATACTACCATCAGCCAGTGTTCTGCTGGCAGGCAGGATTTGCTATCACATTCACAGATATATTTTTGTGTGAGTTAGACTTGCAGCTCATATTTTCAAAGTATCTGTGTCAGTCTCTAGTCTCCCTTGCTTTAAATTAGATATATAACTGCATGAGAAAAAAAAAGAAAAAAAGAAAAACTGGCAGTGTCACCAGCAGCATCTCTTTACTCTAAACCGGAGATGAGTCAAGCAGAAATTAAATTATAATAAAGTACTATCTGTCTTACATGCCACCAGTCCACCTACCCACCAAGTCTGAGATAAATAACTTGTTTCTTTCTTTTTAGTGTGCTTTGAATGTGGAACGTTTGAGTTTACAGTAAGTAAAATTAGCCCATTGAGTTTGGTGGGGGATAACCCCATCCTCTCAAAAAGCATCCTTAGCCGCAAGTGCTGCATTACTGCAAGGATATGTCAAGAGAGGAAAGCAGGTCCCGAAAGCGCTCTGAGTCCCTTGGGGGCTGCGTGAGCCCAGTCCCATGGCAGGGCAGAGCTTAGCGGCTGATACCTGGTGCTTGCCTGACCGTGACCACGCCGTTTTGGGGTCAGAACCGCTCACATGTTGTTGCTGAGGAGCGCAGGCAGGGTAAGGGTGCTCCCACCTGCAGGGTGCTGGGCAGAGGTATCCCCGTCAGCATCTTGCAGCTCTGAAACAAATAAATAAACAAGCAAAGTGCATGTGCAGCGGACGCGGTGAGCGGGATGATCTCTTGCTTTTGTTCCAAGCAGCCCTGGTCTAGTCATTCCATCCACTTCTGTCCTAATTCCTCCTCCGCAGCGTAGTGCTGGCTTTTAATTGCTGCGGAGATGACTCTATCAATGATCATGACAGGTTTACATGCTAGGGTGCTGAATCAAGTAGAAAGATTGACGTGCAAAATGAAATATTGTAAAAGCTGTGTTATTTATTTATTTATTTACTCCCCAAATTTATAAAAGGACAGCAAGAGATGGCAATCAGCTCATCACACGACAGCCCGTCACGGTCCTCCTTCTCTCCTGTGCTGTCACTGTGTCCCTGCTGAATGAATAGGCAAAAACAGCCTCGTCTCAGTTTTGGACGCAGGCTGTCAGTCAGTTCTGACAACAAGCATTTGGTGCCCATTTTTAGCAAGATTTTAGCAGATCAGTCTTTATCCGGTGGTTCAAAGAAGCCGCTCCATCTGCATGCAGCTCAGTGAGTGCACACGCTGCGCTTGCTCTTTAAACGTATCATTGTTCTGAGTCACCGGCTTGCTCTGTTTTAATGTAGGTGATCTGATTCACCGAAGTGAGTTAATAATATAACTGGGGGAAATTAAGTTCCTATTTCTATGAAAGCATAAATGTTATCTGAGATGGTGACATTTACGATTCGCTGGAAAATATGATTTGTTTTATATGCAGTTGTTGAGCTGCCAAGTAGCTTTTTTATTTCTAGCAATTTAAGCTTCTCTCCAAAGTAGATGATTTAAGACAGGCAGAAGATGCCTTTTCCTCACTGATCCATTATGTCTGCCTTTTCGCTTTACTCTTGGTCTGTAGCGGGTAAAGAAGTGGTACCGGTTAGAAACCTCTGGATAAAGGCATGCAGCTCATTCCTTTATTTGAGGGAGGGAGAAGAAAACCTTATAAATACTGAGCTAGAAAAAAAGAAACAGACAATTCTATTATGATGGATAAAGCTCACACAATTAAGCAAAAATACACTTGCAATGCCAAGAGCACAGCACATTTCATTTTTATTGTGGTGTCACTCTCCTAACAGTTTCTGTCACCAAACCTAAACAAAACAGATCTGCGGAGCAGACAGTGTCTCAGGACTCAGGGATGCCGAATTCTGCCAGGTGGATCAGAAAAGTAGGTCAGTGGGACATTAATGCAAACCTGACGTGAACGAAACTCTGACCCGCTGAAAAGGAAGAGGTTTAACACATTCCTACAGCCAACACAGTCTGTGTGTATGGGTTCCTCTAAATAGGAAGAGCAGGTCAAATACTGCAAGCTATAATACAGGTCTGAGGGCATCTCAGGGGCTGAGATGCCTTCATTCTCGCATATAGTGTGGGCCTCCCAAATTACTTAGATGGTCCTTTTTCACACACAAAAACCCATATATTACAGTTCCTCTGTGCCTAAGTAAGTGTAAATCATTTTCAGAAACCTATATGGCCCTATTTCTGTTACTGAGCAAGGCACTTAAACCATAAAACATTTGCCACCTTTCTTCTTCCTCCTAGAAGGCCAAAGTATCTCTGACATTTCGTTTTCCAAGAAGACGGGACAAGTGCAAATTGGAAATTTCCGTCTGAGGTCTCGCACCTTCAGGTACTCTTCAGTTTTCACCCTGTCCATGGCTCCCTGTGTACCTCCCGCTCACGCGTGCCGCCGGAGTCCCTGTTGGTGGGAGCCACCTGGGCAGCGTCACCGTCCGCCTGCTGGGAGCAGAGCCTCCCGCTTTGCCCTGAGTTCGCCTCTCTCAGAGGAGACCCTGCTTCTTTTTGCTTTCCTTTTTTTGGTTCTTATGAGACTTTTCCCCTGTGACCAAACAAGCAAGTCTTTGGCTTTCTTTTCATTTGTTTAACCTGTACAGAGGTCCTTGTCTTGTAGCCTTTTAGCCTGGCAGTGTTTCCAACTCTGTGTTTATGCCACAGTTTTGGATTCCCCCTCCCCCTTTGAAAAGCAAATTTCAGGAAGTCCAGAGTGAGGGGTTCAGGATTTGGGTGCACCTTAGAAATCCTTAATGACATGAAAAATGTCCTGACAAACATGGTAGCCCTTGCTGAGCTGCACAAAAAAATACATGCAAGCAACCCTGGAAAACCGGGCGTTAAGATTCCACGTCTCTTCTACACCTTATGTATATATGTATATTCTAAACCTTATATATAAGTTTTTTGCACTTGTTTGACTGCTCATTTTGCTTTATGGCTTTCATGGGCCACTTGGAGAATCTAAAAACACAGAAAATATCAAAACAAACAACAAAAAAGGAAGAGAGACTCCCTTTTCTATACTGCCCAGTTTGGCTCATAGTTTTCGGAATCAGTTAGTAATATAATATAATATAATATAATGTAATAATATATATTATGTTATTATTATAATATATAATAAATAACATAACATAACATAACATAACATAATATAATATGACAAGTGGTGCATGCAGCAACAGCAGGTGAACACTCAGGAAAACCCACACATCAACAGGATGTAGCACAACGCTGCTCTCTGATGAGGTGCTTTGGGATGACCACTCCTGGGTCCTGGGCCCTCGCACCTTGTTCTGGCCAGCACAACTCAGAGGCGCCTGATGGGTGGAACGGTTTGTCCAACACGGACAGACATCCCCGTCTGTCCATGCAGCTCCCATGTAGCATGAGGGGTGGTCTCCGAGCCTCCTGCTNGCGCCTGATAGGTGGAACGGTTTGTCCACAGACATCCCCGTCTGTCCATGCAGCTCCCATGCAGCATGAGGGGTGGTCTCTGAGCCTCCTGCTGCCCATCCACGGCCCTCACCACCAGCGTACAGGGCACATTATTTTTTTAATGTGTCTTCGGAGAGCTCCATTATAAACAAACGCGTGCCCATAGGTAGTAATCATTTAAGTCAAAGTGATTTAAGCAATTGTTTCTAATTATGATTTCAATCATTAGCAAGGAATGATGAAGCCTTGTCTGTAGTTTGATTTGAATTTGCGGCTTTAAAATACTTCTCTGCACAAAGGTGGATTCTCAATAACTAGTATACATTTATATTCATATTTGCAAGACTAAAAGGTAAACACATCTATGTGGATTTTATTTGTAGAGTTGTGGTTTACATATATTTATTCAGATTCCTAATTTTTAAGTTATTTAATTTTGATATCTCAGACAAAGCATTTCTTATTTACTAGATGATGATGCTTCTTTCTCACAATTTGAATGAAAATAATTAATTAAAATACATGAACTTAACATTTTGTTACCATTTTAATTATCTTAATAATGCTAATTTAGATGTGCTGTGCATGTGCAGGAAAAAATAAAACTGTCATAGCACATTAAGCATTTTAACAGACTTATTAATCAAAGGACAACATTTCTGTGTGGTGAATTAAATTGATTATTTATGCTCACCTTTCTTCTGATTATGTTAGAGCTAGAAAATTTCCTCCCTTCACATTATTTTTTACTCATAGGTTAGGGGATGAAAACAAGTTTTCCTACTTTTTTCAGTGAATGCCTGAGTTCAATTTGGATGATCTAGTCCTTGACCTAAGCTACTCAAGTAATATGTAATGCAGAAAATGTTATTTTTGTACCTACAATAGAAGCTGACAAAAAAATATATCACTGCAGGAAACCCTTCTTCCAAATGCTTGATGAATATATTCCATTAGTTGTGGTCTATGCCTTTCTTTTAAAATCTGGCTGAAACCATCCTGCTTTATTATTAGTATGTTTAAAGTAATCCATATTAGTCTAACATATGGTAATACATACAGACCTTCCCATATGCTACCATATTTTAGATACTTTAAGCAACTATTGTTTGAAAGAGAAAAATGAGATCAGATTTCAGCTGTAATGAATCCGTTTTTTAATGAAAAGATTAGCTGACTTTCCTCTGATCAGGATAACAAGGTGTTTATATCATAGAATCATAGAATCACAGAATCACAGAATGCCTAAGGTTGGAAGGGACCTCTAGAGGTCATCTAGTCCAGCCCCCCCTGTACACGCAAGGCGACCTAGAGCACGTGGCACAGGGCTGCATCCAGGCGGGTCTTGAAGATCTCCAGAGAAGGAGACTCCACAACCTCTCTGGGCAGCCTGTGCCAGGGCTCTGTCACCCTCACTGTCAAGAAGTTCTTCCTTAAGTTCCCGTGGAACTTTTTATGCTTCAATTTATGGCCATTTCCTCTGGTTCTGTCAGTGACCACCAGTGAAAAGAGGCCAGCCCCATCCTCCTCACTGCCTCCCTTGAGGCACTTACAGACACTGATCAGATCCCCTCTCAGCCTTCTCTTCTCCAGGCTGAACAGGCCCAGCTCCCTCAGCTTCTCCTCATAGGGCAGATGTTCCAGGCCCCTGATCATCCTCGTGGCCCTGCGCTGGACGCTCTCCAGCAGCTCCACATCCCTCTTGTACTGTGAGGCCCAGAACTGGACACAGTGCTCCAGATGTGGCCTCACCAGGGCTGAGTAGAGGGGCAGGATCACCTCCCTCGACCTGCTGGAGACGCTCCTCTTAATGCATCCCAGGATCCCATTGGCCTTCTTGGCCACGAGGGCACACTGCTGCCTCACGGTCAACCTGTCGTCCACCATGACGCCCAGGTCCTTCTCAGCAGAGCTGCTCTCCAGCAAACAAATTTAGTCATTAAACAACACTAATGTTGCCGTACATGTCAACTTACTCTAGGCAATAATAACCCGAAACCCTGATTTTATTAATTACCACCATAGTTGAAAGGGCTTCAGATATATTCTGTTGATGAAGGTCTAATTTCTACCAGAGATGTGTGCTCAAGTCCCTGTGGAAATCAAACAAAATTAAGCATTTGCCAAGTGTTTTGTTAAAATGAGAGCCAAAGAGCAGTGCCCACCAGCTTAAAGGGATTAGATCACTCCATATAGTCTAAGTCCCTATCTGACATCTCCAAGGAACACGATGGTAGAATTGGTGAACAATCAAACAAAAAATTAAAGCTTGCTTTAACTGGCACGTCAAATCTAAAGCAATAGCCATGTAAGGATGATTTGTGCTGAAGTGCCGCTTTTGAAGTTGTCATCTCTCCTTTAGAGGTCATCCTGGGTTGCAGATGCAGATTCACTCTTTTCATGCCACTGACAGATAGCCAGGGGCTGTAAGGCATTTCTGCAGGATAAAGGATGCAGTTTGTCATTCCAAGTGGACGTGGACCCACTGCAGTAACTCTTCCCTTGCTGTCCTCCACTTGGGGACATACGGGGTGCATCTTTATGATCAGCGCAGCCCCACCGAAGCCAACAGCTCGCACCAGCCAAGTGCAAACCTGCCCCTTAACTCGGCACGCACCGTCCTCAGGAGCCAGAGAGGAACCGCTACGCACGGAGAATTATCTTTGAAATGGAATTCTAAAACAATGCGTTTAACATATGAAAGCCCAGCAACCCGAAATGAAAGTTTTTACATACTTGGCATTCATTTGTAAGCTGGCAGTGACAGCTTTCATCCTACAGAAAACATTTTTTTTATCTCATGAAAGTTGAAAATAGCTTTGTGCGGTGCTGGTGCCTCTCGCAAAGATGGGGCTTTTCATCCCTGACCTACTTTGCTTCCTGCACAATGTACCTAATGAGTAATAATGACTTCGGAAAGGGCAGCTCTCGAGAAGAAGCCGAAGTAACGCCTTAAGATGCTGTCTGCGAAAACATCAAACGGAATATTTTCCAGTGAGCTGAATAAGAAAGAATCTGGTTAAAGTACACGTAAGTTGAGGAATTAAGCAGCGCGCGGCTGACGGGCGCACACTCATCGCCCGTGGGGGCTGGTGGTCATGCTGTGCCGGCGCCGAGGAAGCGCTGTCACCGCGACGGGGGGTCGTGCAGGTACCACGTCACCGCTGCGGGAGCTGCCGCCCGTGCAACACGGGCCCCAATTCCCGCCAGCTGCCCCGTACAGGGCGGCAGGTGGGAATATGGACCTGGGGGTCCGGGTACCGACGTCCATCCTTGCTCTCAGAATTAGGTCTGTCCCTTCTCACCACCCTGCGCAAGTTGTGACCCAGCCGCCTGGAGCAGATCTCGTTTCATTGCAGCAGTCTTGCTTGGAAAGCCAAGGCAAAGCAATACTCTTTAAAATGATTATCATCATCATTCTCCTTGTCTTTTAGACCAGAATACTTTGTTTTTTCTTGGAAGGGAAGAAATGTCATGCTTTTCTCTTCCTGATTGCCTGAAAGTTTGTTATATCACAAAGATAAATTATTTTGCTCTTCTCAGGTGAAGGTAGCATTTCTGGCTCCAAGAGTATTCCCTGTGAAACTGTGCTGAGAAAAAAGGGTTTTATGTATCAAAAATCTGTGCCAGTCTCAATTTCCCACAACATTACATCATTTTTCTTCCCTTCTTTCAGCAGATGCCTGCAAGTTTTCATACCAGTCCAACTTTGAAATGTATTTTCTTCTCTGCCTGCTGAGAATAATCAGAAACCTAGGGACTGATTTCATGAAAAACACAAAATGCCTCCCTGAACAACAGTGAGTAAATAAAGCAAATGCCAGGCAGTAAAGAGCAGAGATGCGCTGCGCGAGGAAGATAAATTGTGAGTTTGTTGTTGGCAGGCGAAGGGAAGATGTGCAAGTGAGTTGTGGCCTGACTCAACTTGGCTTTAAAAAGGGCTTCCTGTTACAGCTAAAGCTGAAGGTTGATCTAAAGGATTTAAGGCGCAGGTGATCAGCAGGTCCAGACTTGAGGATAAATCTAGTCCTCTACTAATTAATACCAGCATTTCCCTAAGGAAAGCTGAAATCCACGAAAGCTGTGGGAAGAGGAGAGCAACAGCTAACCTCCCCCGCAATATGCCTAGCAATATAGAGGGCTATGAAGATGCTGTTATTCCCAACATTCACGGTAGCTGCAAGGCCCCCTTATAATACTGACAGGATGTGAAGGGGTGTTTGCTTAAGCGAAAGCTATATCCAGTGTTTTAAGTAGGTCGAGTTCAAAGCCTAGTCAATATTTGAAAAATCTGTGCAAGTTAAAGAGGCTATGAGAAAAATCAGCATGTGAGCCCAGTGGAGCTTTTCTTCCCATTTGTACTTTGCATGGGGGAAATGAGGACAGTACACAATGAATCGGTATTTGTGTCCCAGATACCCAACGCCTCCTCTGACTTTCCATAGGAAAAAAAAAGAAAAAAAAAGAAAAAAAAAAAAACAGAATTCAGAATCTCTCAGAATCCTTTTTCTGAGCTCTTTCTTGCTCAGCCGTTTTTCTAAATTGGGAAATGGAAAATTTGATTTCCCAGTGCAACTTTGCCAGAAAAATCAAGAGCTAAAAGTGAATTTTATTTAACCTAAATCCCGACTATATATCCTAATTACGGTATCTCACTGCGGTACGGAAAAGCTGGATAACCGGATATATGCTCTGCAAAATGTAGATTACAGAAGATAGAAAAAGCAATTCAAGTCAGTAACTAGAACTCTCTCTTGATGTAGAAAAAGCTGAAAAGCAACAGTTATGTGAATGAGGTGGGGGAACGGCAGGGCAGGAGAGGAAGCCAAGGGAAGGTTGGATGATGCCAGCTCCTACCAGCAGGGAACTCCCACCTGTAGGCCCTGCTTCCCTTAGAGAGGTGCTCAGAGGGGAAGCCGCGGCTCACTGCCTGCCGGAACCTCCGGGTGAACTGCGCGGGTGTTATAGTTTGGATCAGGAATGCTCCACTGGAGTGAGCATCCCTGTGGCCTCCACTCCCAGCGCCACGTGGGTTTCATGGGCGGGATGGATCCCCTGCAGACGGAGGGAGGCTCTGGTTTTCTCTGCAGATCTCTGCCCATGGGGCCCCGTGGCTTTTGCTGCAGATACAGCTTCTGCCTCAGGGTGTCGAGGGAGCCCCAGGAGCTCTGTCCCCCCAGAGCAGTACCGGGGCTCAGGGGCAGCTGGTTGAACATTCCCAGGACATTCCCATCCGCAGCAGCGGATCCTGCAGGAGCAGGTGCCGACATAATGGTGCTGGAGCCAACAGACACCATGTAGCCAAAGTGAACCCAACTTCAACCAAACCCAGTAGAATTTTACACTTCTTCAGACAATGAGACACTTGAATGAAAAAAAACAAGTGTTTTTTTCCTCAGTTTTTCTTTATTTTTTTCTTGCAGGAACGTACTAAGACTTAGATACGCATTTCTGCATTCAGATGTAATCCTAGCTGTGATATCAACTCCTACCCGAGTTTATCCAAGAAAATTAACCAACTGCAAATTGCCTAGCACTATCCATTGCATTTCTAAAAATACTTTGAATATGAGACGTGCTAAATTGTTTTTTTGTTCATATTTTTTTTTCTGTGCTGAAGAGAACACAATGCAGAGATATAAATGATTTCTCCTATGTTTAATATTAACTTCAGGGACATACATTTTTTGTCAGTGCCACAGCACTAGCAGTGAGTTATAGTTAAAGAAGGAGCAAGGATGATCATTTTTATATAAATCTGAGATATGTCTACTTCTTTCAAAAGAAAATCATGGTGAAGGTACACTTAAATAACTGCACCATTTTTAGAATTTTATTGGAGCCCTTGATGCACAAATTCTGTGAGAAAAGAAGCCAGTACTAACAAATTGCCTGAGCTGCCTCATCCTAATTCCTAGGCAATATTAATGTGCTTCAGCTTTACACATCACTAACAATAAACAATGTGGCAAAATGTTAAAAGTTATGCAGACATGGTTGCAGGATCTCATCTATTAGATTCTTTTTTCTTACCTAAAACAAGAATAAACTTCTCATTATGTTTCAACCTGCCAACTGGAGAATTCTAGTCAGATAAGGAGAAGAGGAGAAATATTCCAACTACCAGAGAAGGGAATGTATGACAGATGTGATGTGCTCCCTGCTACCATCCTGCATAAAGATGCACCTTCCAGTTGCAGCAGGGAGAAGGGGTAGCAAGGATGTTACTCTGTGCACACTGACTCATTGCAGAGCCAAAGTTTAGGCTCATTGCGGACCCTGCTGCCTGTAACCTGTAAATCCCTCTTAGACAGTCATGATGAAGTCAAGTCACTCATTGCTAAATGAGAAGGAGGGACTGAAGAAAGCCAAAGTCCTTTGGATTTGCAAGTATATGAGTGCTTGAGTTTTCTCCCTCCCTCTGTGGAGACACTGGTGCTTTAGACTGTCCTGTGCACTCCCCTTTCCCATAAAATAGCCCCAAACATTTTAGACCCATGGAGCACGAGGAGGGAATTGCTTCTTAAGCTGTTTTCCCCAGCAGGTACAACCTATTTATTTATTTGCTTGCTAGAAATCTACAGATCAGGTGATCTTTCCCATGACATGGAAAAGGCATATCCTACATGTCTCCAAAGGAATGCTCACTGTGTCCTAGCCTGAAATGCCATGAAAAAACATCCCTGGGTATGTTTGATCTGTTCAGGCTCTGAAGCTTTAGGTAAGTGCTATATTAGTCGTGAATCTGACTGTGAAGGAGCTATTTCACTTACCCCATACAATGTGAGAGGTGTGTACATTTCATGACAAGATTTCTAGGTTCTTAGTGCCTTTACCAAATATGAGTATTTGGCTGAGGTTTATTAAAACAGCCCTTGGGACTGGGGAAATTTTTACATGGAGTTTCATCTGATTTTTATCTTCAGGCTGAAATATATTCTCTCAGGTAGTTTTGACTGAAGGAAGACCCGAGAAAGCAGTCAAATCACAGCTTCAATTTTGAGCAGTTCAGAGAAGACCTTGTAAGATGAGGATTTTGAAAGGCATATCTAAGGGTTAGCATTGGGATTCAGATATGCAAACAAAGTTAGGTCAAATTCATCTGCTGCTCTAAGATTTTAGTTTCAAAACTTAGATGTGGGGAAAGAGCCTATTAAAATGAAATGCAATATTCATATAAAAGACCAAATGAGGATTTTTCTTTTCACTTAATACACGTTTTTCACAATGCTCCTTGCATCCAGCTTGACAAACAGTGTACCAGTGCAGAACTTACATTGTAAGAGCTGGCTGTGTGAACTGCAGCATACACCAAAGTAAGGCATCACTGCGAGAACGTTTGCCTCCAGGCTGTATTGCTAATAGATATCAAGGCCATTAAGACAAAAACAAAAGTCTATGAAACAAACATTAAAGCAAAGCATTCACACTTAAAAAATAAAAAAAAAAATAAATTGTGGGCTGCATTTTCAGAGTAAGAAGTAATACCAGATACTCTGTGTTGGGTGTCTGGTTGCATATGATCACCTTTAGCTCCCAGAGATTTAGCTTTAACTCTGAGATCTTTCCGTGGATTCATTTTCCTAAAGCCACCCTTCCGCTCCCCCAACACAGGGCAGAGCTGAGAGCATCTCAGTTTGCTGTGCCCTCCACTCCCCATCCGCAGCTTCGTCACTCTGGCTGCTCAGAGTGACAGGTTCATGATGATGACACTGCGCTGTCAATGTGCATGGCTTTTCATGATGCAGAATGAAATTCCTGCCCCAAAGAACTGCCTGATTGTGGAAACACAGTGCAGGCAACCACTGGAGGGAGAAGGAAAGCAGCATCTATTGGTACAAGGGACAAAAAAGCGGGGAAAACTCCCCAGGGCCCAGCTAATAGGGGCATCAGTAGGACAGATGTTTATTTCTTGACCCTTGTGTTCTTTCTCTCATATGCACACAATCACACAATTTCAAAGATTGCAAGGGAGCACATGCATAGTTTTCCTTCTAAGACCAAACAGAAAGAAGAGGCTGATTACAAGCATGCAATTGCTCTACCTTCAGCAATAGCAAAGGGAATACTGAACGCTGCTGGCAAAATAAATTGCTTTTTTGCATCAAAGTTCCCTTATACAAAAAATGTCCCACTGTGCGAATTCCTCTGTGAAAAGAAAGCAAGAAGGACTAAGGTTGGAATTATTTCTGATAAACTGTAGAGAACTGAGGCTTTCCAGAATTCAAGAGCAGAGGCAGATGGCAGAGTGAGAAGGATTACATTAAAAAAAAAAAAAAAACAAGGAAAGAACTCTCTTTCAATCTAACACATTTCAATTACTGAAATTATTTAATATTGGACCTTAATTTATTTAATCCTCTTACATTGACAAGAACTTACTGCACACCAAAAGATTTACCACATGTAGTGTTCCTCATGCAATCACAGTATATTCATAGAGATCTAATACAAGTAGCTTTCCATGCTCCCTTATCACTGGTAAATCTACTGGAAAAAGAAAAAAAAACAAAACAAAACAAAACAACAGCAACAAAAAAGGTATTTTTCAGATATAACTCTCCACAGCAGAAGTGAGATTAGACTCCACATACATATTTTGAGGCTGTAGTTAATGAGCAGAATTAATTGCATTAGTCTTGTAAAGGCCTCATCTTTCCCAACCTTGAATTCACACTTTAATGATGTTTTATGATGTGAAGTCTTCTGATCTTGAATAGCACCACTGTTAAAAAAATCCTTCCATTATCACTCTAGCTGTCAAAGAATAGCTAAATGCTCAAGATTGTTTCACTGGGGAGAAATTGGGGAAGTGATCTTAGAAATAAATTGTCTATATGGGTGTCACTTTGCCTTCCTGATTAGGCCCTTGTAATAGAAGAGTTGCTGAGGATTCAGGGCTCATACAAATTCAGACAACCTGACTCTTCCTGAGGAAGCAGAGCCGAATATAAAGCGTTGTGAAAAATCAAAGCCTTTCCAATTCCAGTTCTTTGAGGGTGAGATGCTCCCAGCTCAGACCCTTTCTTTACAGCCACTTTTACAGGTTCCCCATCTAAATGCCCCTGTCAGACTGGGCTGGGTGTTAGGGAAGTTCAGTGCAGCATTTTTAAAATTCAGCCCATGCTTTATGTACTTAACCAGACGTGGAAGTGCTGCTAAATCCACATACTTCACATGGTTCTTGCATTCGTGGTGAGACAAGTGCTGTGGCCATAAGGGAAGCCCCAGAAGGAGAAGGGTTTAGTGACAAAGATGCCAGCGCTTCCTGGACATCCTGCTTTTGCTGGTGACCTTGTGGGGGCTGACACATCCCCTTTCCCCAAGGTGTGCAGCCTTCTCACCCAGCTGGAACTTTATCTTTTAGACTCCCAGACGAAGGCTGCATGAGGAAGGCTTCTCCCCATAGCACAAAGACGGGAAGAAGGTGTTGGGTACTCCCTCTGCCCCTGCACAGACAGAAGATGGAGGAGGGTGAGATCCAGCTGCTGTTGCTGTCCCAGCACTTTGCCAGGCTGCCCAAAAGCCACCCAGGGCAGCCCGTGGGATGGAGGGCACAGGCACTGCCCCGTCCTCATCGCTGCCAGCGCTGTGTGCTGCTCAGCTGTGCTCATCCCTCTGCTTACAACCAGGCCTTTTTGCTTATTCACTAGTATAGTAGCATATCAGCTATATATTATCTAGTTATATATATGTATGATATAATTGGGATCACATAATACATATTTGTGCCTCTAGCACCACAGGGGCACAAGGCCCCTGCAATGGGGGGATTCTCCCCGTTGCAGAGGGGCACCCCACACTGACCACTCCATTTAGGAGGTGGCCATTCACGTCACCCAGCTCTGTGCAAAACCAGAAGTCCCTCCAGGTGGGAAGCGCTGGTGCTCCTCCTGGCTGCAGTGCAAACCTTCCTGTCGGATCTCTCTCTCAACCTCTCACAATATGAGGATACTTTTTTGTTGCTTTTGTTCCTTTTTATGGAAGACTGGAGCAGTTAAGAGTTCCAACTGAGTTGAAATTCTCTGGAAACAGAGGAAATGGCTCAAGAGAGTTCAAGCTGCATTTTCTTCTGTCTCTACAAGCAAAGGTGTGGAAAGATGTGTGGAAAGCTCATCTTACTATTGACTGCAGAAGCCTCTGAAGCATTTGATGTGTTGTATAGTTTTCAGATAACTCAGGCAGGGTAAGTTAACAATAAAACTGTGGCATGGAAATGTTAAGAGTGCCAAGCTGCACATAAAAATGAAAAGGAGAGAAGTTAACACAGCAGGGCGTACACGTAGCGCACATAAGCTCGCTGTTACTGCTGTTCTGCTTAATCTAAGCAGACAAAGCAGGGACACAAATATTCCTTGAAACTGTGACCTAGAGAGGAGAAGCTCATCCATAATTTAGCTGCTTAAATAGTAATATTTGCCAGGATGCCCACTGAGTGTGACACTGAGTGTCATTAAAATAGTTTAAGATTCTGCATTTAAAGTACTGATGCCCAGTCTCCCCAGCTGCTGGCACCCAGACACATTACACCTCTCACCCATCATATTTTCTGGTTGCTGGCACATGAGAGATGAGAGGTTCTCCACCTAGGCCATGATGCTGGTGTTCTCCTGGGCAGCTCTGGTAGGTCCGGACAGGATTTATGCTCCTCTGAGTGGATAATTTGGGTTCCCCACCTGCCTTTGTGCCTCTGGGCTTTGCTTGAGAATACGAGCCCTTGGTGGGCTGATGGCTCCACTGAGATGGCCCTGAGAGTAATCAGGGCAAGGTATTTTTCAGGTTCCCCACACGACTCTGCTCTTTCGTGCTTGTGGAGATGAAGATTTTGCCACATAACCTAAAACAAAACTGTGAATGAGGTGCCTTTGCCAGGTGGGTTTAAATCTACTCACAGCACTTGCAGAATAGGAAGGAGCAAGATGTTGGGAGTCTATGGGATTCCTCTCCCTCCAAGGGAAAGCTCTCACTGGAGCCACACGGAGAAGCACCAGGATGCTCATCTCAGAGATACCACAGGAAACTATGTTTAAAAAAAACAGTAGGAGCTAATTTAGAGAAATAAAAATCTAAGAAAAGGGCCTTCTGAATAGTGATATTTATGAAAGCAACTGCTCCCTTCCTTACAAAAAAAAAAAAAAGTAGGCGTAGGTGATTTTTAGTTTTAGCTGTCTGGGAAAAGAACATACATATTCTAAGAAGTGACTTTATTCATAACCTTGAGATAATTTAACTTGTGGATATTAGAGTCCAAAGCTCATCTGTACAAGTCAAGTTCACTTTCAGTCAATATATATGATATATTGTTGTTTAGCAATAGGTTGCAATTTAATGGCATGAGTTCAAATGTTTTGTGGTAAAGTAGAGGTTCAGACGTGAAACCTAGAGTTTACATCACACCAACCCAAGGGGCTAGTTGAACTGGAGTAAAAACAAAACATCTATTACAAAAGGCAAAGTCAAGCACTTATTCATATTTTGTGTGCAAGAATAATAGGATGTCATCAGAGAAACACACACTACCATAAGCAGATTTATTTAACAGAAAACTGAGAATCAGAAGGCCTATGTTGTTAGAAATTAGTCTTAGAGATATTTGCAAAGACAGAAAGAAATTCTAAGGCAAATTTAAAAAGAAACTGTGTTTTGGGGTCAAAGCAATGGGGGCAATAGTCCAGGTGTAACTGAAAATGGAAACCACTACTTGAAAAGTGAGATGTCAGATGCAGCTGTTTGGAGACTCTAGGAAATTATCCCACCTACTGGGGCATACGAAATAGTGTCCCTTCTGGAGGGGAGGTGTTCAGCGGGCACGAACCTGCCTTCTGCCTGGAGGCTCAAGCAGGAGCGCTTGTACCAGGTTAAGGACAAGGAAACCTGGGGCAAAGCACGGCCAGTATGAATGGATTTACTGATTTCTGGCAGTCACGTCTGAAGGGAGACCTGGCAGTTCAAAGGACTATGCAAAGCACCTCAGAAGTTAACCCAGCATGGCTAGTAAGTTTGGCAAGTAGCTCGTTTCTGAGTACTTGGCAATAGATATGATGTAGTCATGTTATTATTAATATTTCTCTGGGAAGGGCAGATATGGTATGGGAAACTGCATCTTTAAGGAACACAGATTTGGAAGCAAGAAGAGGAAAGGCAAGTGTGCAGATGTAGCTGGGCTGGAGGGACAGACAAACATCCTGGGCCTACAGCACGCTGGATCACAGCACCCTTCTGCCCAAACTATGTAGTCCACATGGGCTGTTACGTGGACCACAACCACAATCTCATTTCTTTTTTCCACAAAGCATTATGCTGTTGCACACTGAGAGGGCAAAGTCCAGCCCTATTGAAGCCAAGTTTCTATTTACTCTTCATTTTCATCAGTGGTATTTTTTTTTTTTTTTTGACTTCTGAGGCTGTGGAGTCTCCTTCCCTGGAGATCTTCCAAACCCACCTGGATGCCACCCTGTGCCACGTGCTCTGGGTGTTCCTGCTGGAGCAGGGAGTCGGACTAGATGATCTCTAGAGGTCCCTTCCAACCTTAGCCATTCTGTGATTTTGTATGGTAGGGTTGAAAAAGTCTGGAGAAGAACGTAAGGACTCCTATTCCTCTTCTCCTCTGGACTGATATTGCTAACATTGCTGCAGTAGTGCAAGTTAGAAGGCTGTTCATACCTTTAAACTGTTAAAACCTTTCCAAGCTGTTAAATCTTGTGGATTTCCCCATAAGATATAATACCAAGGACAAATCAAACAGAAAAATATGAGCTATTTTATTTTCCCCCACTTTCTATTGCTAAAAGAGCATGAGAAACACTCGAGGGCAGTTTGCTGAGTGCATTAACCATTGGATATGACAAGTAGGTTAATTGGAATGAAGGAAAATGTGACCCTTGACTACAGCTGCCCCTTAAGGGCATTGAGTTTACTGTAGTTGTTATTGTGTTCTGTAACATTGTGAGGAAAAAATACCACAGCAGTGGGCACTTCCTCGCACAGGAGCTGCGCTCAACAAAGAGCTGCATGGAGTGAACTGGATTCAGTTTGACTAAATCTTGCCCCCAGAAATGCTTCCTTAGCAAATCCTGTAGCACTCACAAATGCTCGAGGAGTGGCAATGCTGGGTGTCCAGCTCAGCGGAGAAGCACAAGGGCCACGAGGGAGCAACACAATATGCATCTGCAAGGCATGGGAACGCGCTTATCACCTGCCACTGCCATCGCTGCCTGTGCACTCAGAGAAACTGGCTCTACGACTTCGCATTTGAATGTTGAGAGGCAAACTGCTTTTATCTGCGTTTGTTTTTTTTTTTTTTTTCCAAAGAGGGAGAAAGCATTACAAGAGAATATGTGCAAATTAACATTACAGAATAAAGGGTTTTCTTAGTCTAATTTACTTGACAGTTTTACCCTGTTGAATGCAGGCAATCTCTATGGAAATTCAGACTGTAAGAGCTGCAGTTGCGTGCATTCAAATTTGATCTGACCTCATTACAGCCTCGTGTTAAAAGCTGTCACCATCATGGTGAAAGCTTATAAATTGTCCCTTTGGTTTCTGTGGGACTACTCCATGGCATTGGGCTTTGAGGACTGAAATATGTTGCACTCACCGAACAGGGGGTTTTCAGCATGTCTGCCTTGGAAGTAAGCAGACATATCAATAAACATAAAGCAAATTTTGTAGAGAGAGATGGAGCCCCACAAGTGCCCCCAGACCCCAGTGAGTGCCGTGCGGAGGCATCGATTGATCTGCTTGGATGGGACAGTCAAGAGCCCACCCCAGCTCTGGTGCAGGCTCTGTCCTGGTTATCATCTGCTGTATTGCACCTGCCATAATAACCCTTAACTGGAGCTGGAAAGAAAAGCCTGCCTGCCTCTGCACTATAGATAGTGGGAGAAAAGGTGGAAGGGAATTCCCTTTGAAACGAACATACCTCTGAAGACCTGAAAACTGGGTGTAAAGAAGTAAAAGTCCTTGCTCCTTCTGCTAGTCATGAAAAAAAAAAAAAGATTGACCCAAAACACCTGTTTTTACATATCCGTCCCCTCATACTAGCTACATTCACTCACCATGTACAGTATCTGTTCCATAGGTTCAGTCATACAGGTGCCGCTGGCGTCACTGGGAGCAGAATGACCTCCCTGCTTCAGACTGTCTGAACAATAAGCAAAAAAGCATAAGTGCTTCATAGTCCCGGACCTGTCCTCCAGTAGCAAAGAAAGGTTACAGAAGTCTTCAAGGGGCCAATCATTGAGTAAGATGAAAGTATTTTTGAACTGCTGTAGAGGTTAACCCATGCCCCGATTTAAGGCAATTTGAATATTTTGTATTAATTGAGCATTTTTCACATCCTTCTTGAGTTTCTTTGGGATTCATAATCCACTTTGTTAAACAGTGGGATTTCAGGGGAATATTAGAAAAAAACCTAAAGGGCGCTTAGGCACTCCGGCCGTTGAAATCTTCCTGGTGCTGCAGGCCTTACATCCTTGAGAGACCGAGCAGTGATGGTTATTTTGACACTACTGTTGAAAATGCTTAGTTTATTAAAGCTATCCTCATTGCTGGCATGGGCTGCCTCCTCCAGCTTCCTGTGGCTGCTCGTTACCCTGTTAGTGTCCTCGATGCTGCTCACCGAGTCCATGGTTGTGCTGGGGAAACTTTGCCTGAGCCCTTTCTCAGCCCGTCAGATAGAATGATCTCTTCCGCCTCTATCAAAACCAAAGCAAAAATGCCTTATAAGAGGAGCAGCTCTTCAACCTAGGAGTTAATTAATGGCTTTGCCAGAGGAATAATTAAACCAGCAGCACTCAGTGGGCATCAGTGCTGGCTGCTGACTAAGGCTGGTCACCAGCAGTCCAACCAGCCGTCCACAATCCTAGATGTTGTGGTGGTTTCTGCTGAAGTAGCTCTCGAACCGGTTTCTGTGTGTATCAGCATCAGTATGAGAAGAGGTTTCTGTGAGCTCTCATGCTTAACTCTTCCAATTATTTGGCTTGATATTTGCAGCACTGACGGGGAAAACAGAGCAAAATAAACTCGCTTTTGGGTGGTACATAAAAAAAGAAAAGGCGGAACGGAAAGAAATGTTATTGTTCTTAGATAGACCTGAAAGCAATAACATTGTACAGATATAGAAATATTTGGAAACGCACTAGCCCTGTGATATTCCAGCTGGGACATGGAAATAACTTGTCATGTTGGTACTTGTTTCAGACAACAGAAATGAAATCATGTCTCCAGTGTGGAAAGGTCAGCCAACTAGATTTTGCTAAATTCATCAAGCTCCCCACTGAGTAGATATCACTGGTGTGTGCTGAAGTAATAGAGAGGCTGGTGGTCTCTTCACCCAGGGAGCACAATGTGGCCGGAATAGAAGCTGAAAAAATGCACTAATCTTTTCATTTTCTGTGCACTGAGAAGTAGGATTCCCTAGCTGAAACATAGCATAGAGATATCTTTCTTTCCTCCCCCATCTTTTGTTTGGCAAGCAGCACTTAATGACTTCAGAAGGAAACCACTGTTTCAGTCAGCATCACCTGGCAGCAGCAAGATGCAAGAAAGTTCTCCAAGATTTCAGTTCAACATTTTTATTGAGCAATAAAATGCAAGTCCAATCTACCCTTTCTCCTGAAACAGAGAGGAGAAAGATCATTCAGTACCAGAGTGTGTGAGGCTATCTTTATACACTTTGAAACTGGTTCAAAGCTACTACTGTAATACCCACCGCATCCACAGATTAGATGACATTTACAACAGTTTTTAATTAAATTAACTTAATTTAGATATTTATCAGCCAGGATCCATTGGCACACTTTCTTCTGGCCTTTCTCAAAGGTTAAATGAGCAATATGTGTAATGAGGTCTTTAAGGGAATACAAATGGTGTCAGTCTCCAATTATCCCCCCAGTCGGAGGCGGCCGGGAGCACGCAGCCCTGGCAGAGAGAAGGGCTCCCACTCGCTCATCCTGCTGGCTCCAGCGCTGCTGACACCAGAGAGCAGTGTCCGACCTCTGCACGGGCTGCTCCTGCCCAGGCTGGAGCGTGCGATGTGAGCACAGTCTGGCTCCACGGCAATAGCGCGTTCCCAGGGACTCCCTTAAACGGCTCTGAAGTGGTGGCTGGGGATGCTTTTATTAAAGACCCTGAGGAGGCACCCAGCTGGCACAGGGAACTTTGAAGTGCGCCGGAGTGGTAGAGGAGTGCGAGCCTCGTTGGTGCTTCTGCAGCTCAGGAATAACCGTAATGCTCTGCTGTATAGTTGGGTTGAGGGACAGGCAAGCAAGGAAAGGAGTGAGCTCTCCTCAGCCTTTAACTCAGACAGTGTCTACTGTGCCTTTTGGCGTGGCACTAATGCAACTTTTAAAGATCATGTGGCAAAGTGCGCCTTGTAAAGGGCGTTATCTCAAGCCAACAGAAAGCAAAACAAAGTGCACTACTCCGAAAAGGGCAATTGCAGTGAAGCTGCATACAAAAGTTACAAACGGACACAATATGTAGCTGAATGACTAATCAGGAAACACAGTAAATGGTCTCCTAACAGCTCATGGACTATACAGTATAGCAAAAGGTGGGGAATTATTCTCATCAGTGTGGCAGTTTTAAAAGCACCAAGGTAAAAATTGAAAAAGTCCTTCTGAAAATCCTACTGAGCATCTCATCTCAAGCTGACAGACTTCCTCAAAGCTAGACTTAGGGGTTCAGACAGTAGTGTTGAATGAGATTAGAATAGAATAGAATAGAATAGAATAGAATAGAATAGAATAGAATAGAATAGAATAGAATAGAATAGAATAGAAAAAAAGAATAGAATAGGAGGAGACTCTTGTGAAAATCTATACCAGACTGCAGAATGCTAAATTCAACATCACTGGATTCACTGAACTGAGTATGAAGGCTGATTAGAATTTGGCCAAGGTATTTGCATGTTGTCGTTTTTTTACTTCTTTTCACAGTGTGTTGATAGTAATTTACATCCAATAGCAATTAATTATCTAAATGCAAGAAGTAATCAACCTTGATTCTTTCAGTCCAAGAGTGTACAGCATTTTGGCATAAGTGGCCTGCACCACAGAAAACTTACACCTGCCTAAAGGTACCATTCATTGAAAATAAATCCACAGATAACCTGCATTGCCCAATACAGAAGACAGAACTGACCATGGAGGAACTAGTGGTAAAGCATGAATGGAGAAAGCAGGCTCAGAAATCAGCTTCCTTCTGCATGACCCATAACTTAGTAAATTCAACAATATAGTTTAATTATAGGTTTGGGGATTTAAAAAGTACTGCAGGTACTATGGATAAAATATGGGCAATATACCTCTTTTTGGTCCCAACTGCAACTCACTAAGTAGTGTTGCTTCCAGTCTCTCTGCACGAATTGCCTGGAACCAGAGAAAAATGAGCATTCATCCCTTGCAACTGGCGTGGACGGGGTATGATTAAACAACCGTCACGTGTTCGAAGTTTGCTTTTTCATTTCTTTCACTGAGATTTTCAGACCTGGGGGTTGACCCGAATCCTCCAACACGTGATATGTCAGAGGCGGCCTGATTTCCAGTTGATTCTACCTGCCTCTGCTTGGGCATGCGGGATAATTACTCTTGCTCCTGAACATATGTCTGCCACAGCCTGCAAGCGACACCGTCTGACAGGAGAGCTCTCAGGTTGTGCCGGTAGCTCCCTGTCAAGAGCTGTGGCTAGCAGACACAAGACGGATCCCTGTCACGGGCTCAGCAGCGGCGCCAGGCACTTAAGTCTTTGCACAGTTTGTCATTTGCCTCTGACAGTGTCGAAGCCCCTGCTCCAAAGTCTGAGGTCCTGAGCTCACCCTGCTTGTCACATTTGATCTCGATTATCTTAAACAATCTGTCAAGACATGAGGAAATGGAAACACGACATTTATTATTCTGCAGAATGAAGGATTTTATGTTCCAGCATATTTCTGGCAAAATGCAGTAAAAGAGTCACATTTAGGTAGGTAGCAGACAGTTTTTAAGCAATATGCTAACTTCTTTCTTTCTGTCCAAACAGTAAGTTATATGACAGCTGCCTTTCTAATGAGAAAAAAAAAATGCAGTAATCATTATTTCTCTGTAGTGGTTGGTGACAGTTGTTTGAATTTCTGGTGAGCCCAACTCTCTGATCTGTTTTTCTTGGTGTAGTTTACTAGAATCTCAAAAGTTTGCATTGCTAGTCATACCTATATTTAGAACTTTCATTACAGGTGACTCAGTGCAAGCAGAAAAATAATAAGAAAAAAAGATATGAATGTAAAACTCGGTAGCAGTGTTGAGAAAAAAATCAGTATCCTAAATTTCACTCTGTGACAGTATACATCTTGAATTCGAACTGGAATTAATTTGAGCAGTCAAAAATGTTTTTAAAGTAATTGACAGTGCAGGGAAAGTTATTTATAAGCTGATTTTTTCTACACTGATTTTTACTTTAATTACTGTAAGTGCTTTCTTTCCCTGATTAAAAAGGAGCTAGGTTAGCTCCAGGCAAATGTATTCAGCTGTTTATGCATTAGATAAAGAGTGATGATTTTGTTTGCTGGGTAGGACGGGTAGGTGGGAGACTGGTCCCACTTTATGGCAGAGAAGGGCCAGGAAGCAGAGCTCTATTTTATTTTATTTATTTATTTTCAGAAGACATCATGTGCCTATAGAAAACCTTGTTGCAGATGACAGGGTCTGCCTGATTTGCTTGGCCTGAGCCCCAGTTGCAGTGCTGAAATGGGGTCCCCCTGACAGAAAGGAGTCAGGGCTTCTTTTCTGCCTTCCCTTGCTTTCCAAGAGCAGTGTCTTCAGTTGGCTGGTTGTCCAGTCAAGAGCTATGATCCTACTCAAATAAATAAAACATGGATTACTTAAGAAATGGTTGCAATTGTCTCTCTTGCAGCCTCACAATAAGTCTTTCTCTAACCATTCCCATCTGTGATCTTTGCAGTATCTCATAATAATTAAGTAAGTATGCAGAGTTGTGGGTTTTTTGTAATAGAAGCAAACCAAATCAACCTTGAAAAGAAGAAATAAATTTCTGTGAAAGAAGGGAAGAGGTAAGGAAAGAAAAATACATTTTTTTTCTTTTCATCCTTATCTTAAGAGCACTGTGGATAAATCGTGTTTAGTATGTGCATAGCTTAAGACACTGGCCTAATTCTGCCCTCATCTTTATTCCAGCCCAGCCCTTTGACTTATTCTCTGCAAGCGGAAGTGCAAAGTTTCCTCCGGTTTCCTAAGAAAAGGAGTTCCCCAATCTCTGCGTTATTCTGAGGTTAAGAGACTGCCCAGAATTAATTCAGTCAGTTGGATACAGCAAGGTCAGTCCTAGACATATTTTACAAGAAAAGATGAATTTATAGTTGGTCTAAATTAGTGCAGCTTCAGGGAAGTCAATTGAATTACTTTTGCTCAGTGCAGCTCTTGTAGTCGGATTGCCTGTGGAATATGAAGTACAGCCTGTCTACTATTAGTACAGAAACTAATTTAATCTTTCTAGGTGATAAAGAAGAGGGGCTGGTCTTTAGTCAAGATTTCTTTCAAACAGTATGAAAAAAATGCAAGTGCATTTTGGATATGTGCTGCGGCATATTCAAATGCCACAATTTAGCAGAAAATATCAGGCCACTGATGTAAGGGGAAAAGTGCATCGGCTTGGCAAGTGGTTGGCCCGGGGGTAGACAGTGAGGGCTGGAGGTGATGGCCAGCTAGAGCACAGCAACACCTGGGGCCTGGGCCCCTTTTAACAGGGAGGGGAGGAAGAGGAGCAGATGGCTACCTCTTTTGGGACAGAGGAATCAAAAAAAATGTTGATCTGTGCTAGTGCAGAAGAGCATGAGTGTCTGGGCTGCCTTTTTTGACCTGGGAGAGTATTTCTGAAGAACCTGCTCTCAATGATGTATTTATGAAGTTAGCTCAATTTTCAGCCACTCTTTTCATGGCTGAGGGCAATGAATAGACTTGCAAAAACCTCTACTTTTTTGCTGCTTTCATAGAAAAAAATATTCTGGGACATATGAAAATACTCTCCTGATCACATTCCTGATCAGCTCCCTTTTCCTGAGTGTTTGGTTTTAACAGAAATATGGAGGGAAAATCTTCACATTAAAATTAACAACGTTGCCTTAAAATTATACAATTATGACTTTTGAAATTCTTTTATGTTCATTTCCCTGAGGTAAATGAGCAAAAAGTGAAATACTCCCTCATTGCCATTTAGTATGTAGCTCCAGGAAAAGAAATTAAAAAGACCTTAAGAATAATCTACCCTTCTGTTATGTGATAGTCTGACTGCCAATGTAAGCTACATGTGACAGGGAAAGGTACACAAAATAAAAAAGCAAAAAGAAGAAGATGTTAGAAATTATTCCATGGTATCTAACCCATCTGCGTGAAAGACAGAACGGTCTGAAGTGGTGCTCTGTTGTGCAGCGAGGAAGAATCTCCCTACTTTGAATTAGATCCAAATGCCAGTGTTTTCATACAGTACATTGCCTTTTAACAAAGGGATGAGTTTAGGGAAATATGGCTCAAAGAAAGAGAAATAATTCAGAACAGGAATTTAATGCAAATACCGAAGCCGCTTCAGAGTGTTTATGGTCAGAAGTATTTATTTCTTGTGGAGCCACTGTGGCTGCTGCCAATGCTGAAGAATCTCGTATTTTGATTTTGAGATCCAAGCGTTGACTAATAAAGCAGATAGATAGCTGCTATACACATAAGTGTGCAGAGTGCCATTAGCATTCGTTTGTGTCTTCAGGGTGGAAGGATCTTCCCAGTAAGTTGTAAAGATCTCTTTTTCACACAGAGGAGAGAAAAAAAAGTGACATTCTAGGATATCTGCCATCACAATGTCACCATGCTCAAACCTGCTCTGTTTGCTGGTATAAGAGCGAGGTTTCTAGCTGCCAGCCTGGCCAAGGAAGCTGGTAGCAATGTGAGCTTGCCTGGGACATCTCTTGGCCCGGTGGCACATGTGACTGCTGTAAAATGTACTTTTGCCCCGTTGTGCAGAAGATAAAATCAGAGATATCTGATTTCTGCTCTTGTATTTCTGTTTTATGCTGTTTCCATGCAACACAGGATTTAACAAGCTAGAGTGACGTTGCTATCAAAAAACCTGCCCCTTTTTCAGCAAAGCCCCTGGGTCAAGGTCTTCTGCTCGGCTGGTGGCTGTGGGTTGCTTGCTGTTGCCCAGACATTAGAGAAGGATCTTTCCAAAAAAATAACAGTGCTCCTTATTTAGTGATTTAGAAAAAAAAAAACCACATTTCTTCATTTTTATCTCTATTTCCAAGTTACACTGTCTGGCTTAACTACACTCCATGTGCCAAAATGTCTCTTTGCATTATTTTGGCTGATAAAGAGGGTGAAAAACTAAACCTGTGCTCTCCAGACATTGTTCTCCCTTTCCAGCAGCAGGGAGAGGACCCCCACCAAAGGAAATCCCATAAAATGCTACCCCTACTTGACTTACAGACCTGAGATAAACCTCAGCCATAGCCACAAGCGAACTGAACAGATCAGCGCTGAGTGGACAGCAGTACGTGCCAGGATACCAAAAATAGACTTGAAAGCCAGACAACTAACACGTCCCTCAGAAGAAAAAAAAAACAAAAAAGGCACAAAAATAGCCCAAATCCCCCAAGAGGCAGAAAAACATATCACACCTCACAAAATATTAAATGTCCCTGCTGCAAGTTAAAACAGACTACACCGACCTGAGTGGGCTCCTGAGTGCACCCAGCACCACCTGCTCCTGCAGAGGACAGGTCTAGCAAGGCAGATGCTTTTTCTTGAGGGAAAAAAAAGGAAAAAAAGAAACTAAAATCTGACTTGACGACCAAGTTGGATGCATGGAGTTAACTGCAAATAGATGTGCAATCGTGTGGACTTTGAGGACCAGCGAAGCAGCAGCAGGCAACCCTTGGTCCCCGTCCGCGCTGCTCCTGGGGCTCCTCGCGTGCACGTCCTGGTGTGCTGCCCGCTTTCAGCACGCGTTGTCCTCACTCGGTGCCTGCTACGGAGCTGAATCGCGCTGTAATCCCGTCTGCCCTCTGCATCGCCATGGGCTGGTAGCCGCAGACCTTGATTTCTGAAGCAGCACGGCTTTGCTGATTAGCACCGCATCCTCTCCTTTAGCTTAATAAATGTGTGCTCCGTGCCCTAGTAGGGCTGGAAGAAGCACAGTTCAGGATGGAGCGGGGGGTCTAATCCCCAAATCAGATTTTTGTGCCTTCAATGAAAACAAAAACAAAACAAACAAAAAGCCTCAAAGCCCAAGTTATTAAAAATTGCAAAATAAAACGTTTTGGTGGACCTTCTCTTCTTACACGCTTGTTTCAGTAAGCCAAGAAGATAATATCCTTCCTTCCTCCAAACTTCTATGCATTTGGCGTGTGTCACCATGCACTCAGGAGTGGGCTAATTAAAATTGTTTTGTCGCTAATGACAGTGCATCTTCTTTCGCTGCAGAGTTCAGGCTTCAGCCTCTCTCTTGATCTACTGTGAGATTTTCCAATCTCCAAATTAGACAGAAAGCACACACCCTTTTAATGCCTATAAGAATTTGGACTTGTTAATTCAAAAAAAAAAAGTAGGATTTCTATTATAGCTGTTCTTTAATTAAGGAACAGCATGTGTGAGAAGACTCATAACTGTGTCCTTCATTCTATTAGACATTTCAGTGGAGAATGCATGTAATAGAAAAACAGCAATAGATGAGACTGTGGAAATTGTCCAGAGCCCTGCTCTCCTAGGGAAAAGATGCCAATGGTATTTCTGTACTGCTGCTCCTCAGCAGCCTCTTTGCACTCTCCTCCAGGTTACATGCACAGCGTGACTCACTGCCTGATGGTTCCCCTGAAACAGAAAAATATAGGTATGGTAATGATTGCATTCAATCACGAACAACAATCAATACAGCAGAGTTAAATACTCTGCATCCTAGCAAGCCACGGTGTTTTTTTTTTCCTTCCTCTGTCTTATTCCTTAAAGAAAACATTTTTCATTTCTAAGGGATAACAGTTGTTCCAAGTGATCTAGCAGATACAGTCGAGTCTCTCAGAATGAAATATGTAGGTCAGAGCGGGAGGCACTCGTTGTATTCTTTGATGTACCTCTGCCAGCCCTTCTTTGGGTGGAAAAGCCACTTCCTAGTCCTCGCTGCCGACCTCCAGGGAATCTCCCCGGAGGGGCTCCCCCCTCCAAGGTTCAGCTGAGGCCATGGGGCGGGCAGGGATGTTTGCCTGCAAACCAGCGGCTCTGCGGCCTCTCGTTTACAGGCGCCAGGCTATAAATCTCAGCCTCGCTCTCCGGCGAGCGTGGCTATCTCAACACAGCCTTCCTCTGGGCACATCACAGCATCACCGTCGTCGCGGAGTTTGGCAAGTGCCTTGGCCCTCATGAGAAACTGCTCCCTGGGGAGCCCGGACGGACTGAAAGTAGGATGGGGGCACGGCGGGGAGGGGAGGGAGGAACGCGTCCAGGTCAGGATGCAGGGCACCTGTCCAGGAAAAACAGCAGACATGACATTTGGCCTTTAGAGACATCGTGCGTCCCCGTGCCAATTGCGATTCCCTGGGAGAAATATCCTCTTCTCGGTGCCAGTAAAAAAACCTACTTTACTTGTTCTCCCGCAGTATCGTCAAAGCAAAAGGGTCCAAAGGAATCATTGCTTCTCCACTGTGCTGGTGCCTCAGCAAAACGCCAATCTTCAGCATTCCCGTCCCATCACAGGTCAGGAGATGTGCCCCCAAGCACCCTCATCCCCACCCCAGCAAACTCAGTCCCAGCTCCCTGAGCAGCCGTCCTGCGCTAGCAGTGAACAGAGACAGGTCCTTCTCTTTTCCTGCTATCAGCGGAACTGCCTGGAGATGAAAAACAACTCCCAGAAGCCCAGTTTAAAAGGAATTCATGCCAACAAACCCTAAATAAAGGTTGCAGTTCCAGCATGTCTTCTGTAACACACTTACCATGTGCAGGAAGTGACAGCTGAATAAATCAAATCCCTGGAGTTCCAACATAATGATCAGGTTAAAAGTGTTATTATTATCTCATTTTAGCTAAAAGTTCTGATTCATACTTTTTTTTTTTCCCTCTCCAATCTGGGAGACTTTGGTTTGTACGCCATTCATTTTAGAGCTAGAAAAGGACTGGTTTAACTTTCTAGCAAACACCCTCATTCTTTTTTCTTTTCTGGTCACAAATCAGTGTTCCTCATTTCATTCGTGCGCTCGACTCCCTTTCCTCCTCTCCCCCTGTTTCCTCCTCCCACTCGTTAGTCTGTTCAGCACCTCGGCTGAGTCACACGGAGGGAGCTGACAACCCAAGGCAAGTTCCGCTCAGACAGAGTCACTGTGGAGCCCGGACCCCGAGTGCTCTGTGGCTCCAGCACAGCCCTCCCGACCCGGCCTCGGGTTGCTCTTCGTATCCGAGGATGTGCCTTTGGGCCCACACGTTCCTGCCCAAACCTGGAAATCGGAGCTGTAGGCACCTGCGCAAACCACATAGCTCGCGGGGAAGGTGGTAGGTGAAAAACCACCTGTATTTATAGCCTTATGCAAAAGATTGAGCCCCTGAACCTTGGGTTACAGCAGGCTTTAAGCCTGAAGGAATGAAGGACCCGTCCTGCTATTGATTAACGCCGCCTCCTCTCTCTCTACCCACTAGATATTCCACCCTTAAAACTTCTGAGAGGGATTCTCCCTTATCACATGAAGTGTCAGCACAAGCCACAATATTTAGGTCACGATAGCTTTCTCTGCAGCAATTCCTGAAGCAAGGACTGAAAGCATTACTCTGTAACCCAATTTCAACAAGGTTTGCAAACCTCTGCCTAACCTTGGACCTGCAGTGATCCTTGCAAAAAACCCAGAAGGCTACAACAATCAATGTGCTAAGAGGTATGAGGGTTACAGCTGTTTATTAGTTAAACAATTCTCTTGTCCCACATTTTTAGCGCATGATGCAGGCCCTGTTCTTTAAGTGTCTGACTTTGATTTTTGTGTCATCTCAGCCATAGGTGCCTGGCCCAAGAGAGGCACACGGGTGGTAAGAGGTCTTCTGTTAATGGGGGGCAGCTGGTGCAGAGAGGCACCCCAGAAACCCTGCCCGGGGAGGAGGGAACTGCCTAGACACAGCAGCGGTCTAGAGACATCTCCTCTGTTGCAGAGGTGCCTGGTTCTGGGCCCCTTGGTCTTTGCAAGATCCACGCCGGGCCTAAGGGATGTCTGGTGGGATTCTGGGGGCACCAGGCAGTGCCCCCAGATTCTGCATCTCATCGTGTGCCTGAATTGTACCTCAGTCCCAATCCCAGACAGCATTTAAGTGTTCTGGATCTTGCTATTAGGGCCTTGAACAAGTCTAACTCTACTCCTGCTGTAACAGAAATAGCAGTAGATTCTTGTTTAACTTTAACAAGAATGTAGCTTTAGAGCTCCTATAGGTGCAGCTATTAACAAGGCTTAGAAATTTATTTTTTTTCTAAAGCCTGGTTTGTTACAGGGAAAAGAAACACTTAGGTCTGGAATTGATTACTGCTTGCTCTTTTATGTATGTTTAAGTATTAGGTCAGCCCTGAAAGATGCATAAATTACTGAAACCAAACTGTTGAGTTAATAAGAACGATATTTTCAAACTCTGATGGTTCCAGTCTAAGTTCCCATGTTATTAATGCCAGCTGAATAACTTACTGCAACTGAAATGCACTGGGGCTAAATTATGCTAAAATAGGTCAAGCAGCAGTGAACACAGCTATTTTGACTGAGCTAGGGTTAACAAGATGCATGTAACAAATGCCTCAGGAGAACAATCACATGCGCTTGCTACACATGATACCACAGCAGGATACCCATAGCTTCAGGTTCCAGCTAAATGGCATCATGGTGTGCTCTTTCGGGCAAGAAAATAGTTTTACAATTGTTTGAATATGATCCCCTCAGTTTATGTGATGCAACCTGACAGATTAAAGGGTCCCATAAGTACATTTTCACTGAAGCCTATGCAACTTCTACATACTCAACTAGGCTGTTTTTAACATAAAGCAGAGGGAGAGCAAAAAAGTAATTAATGAAAGAGCTGATGCCTTCTGAGACTCCTGGCATGACAGCGTGCCCAGCTGCCTTTCCACTTATTTCTGAATAAAGGAAGAAAAAGTCAGGAGACAGAAATTAGCCTGAGGAATCAAAGTTGGGCTCAAGTTGAATTACTGTATCTGAACATCCTCGGACTTTATAGTAGAAGAGAGGAAATATAAATCTAACCTGGTTCTTCTTAGTAATGAAAAAGTGTAGCGAGTTTTCCCTCAATTTCTGTTTTTTTTTTTTTTAGCAGTCACATCAATATGTCATATATGCAACTGTGTATAGGTTTTATGAACATGACAAAATAACTTTACAGATATATGGTAAACAGGCGTTTCGTCTTGCCTTGCTTTGCCTTCCCTGCATCTTCCCTTTCCTTTCTTTCCCTCTTCTCTTCCCTTTTCCCCTCCATAATGAATAGCTGCACTTGTTTTTTGACTGCTTTCACCATATATCTGTGAGTGGAAAAATGAAGGAGAGGAAAACACATAGATATATTGAGTCTGCTCTCATCAAGCACCTGGGCCAGTTACTTAAATGTATACACTTTGTGCATAAAAAAATCTGCATCTAATATGCCAGATGCACATCCTTTTGCAGAAAGTTGACAGTACCAGAACAGTAAGTTTAGGAACATTTGTGAAAGTATATTGGATTTTGCTTATCTGAGAGCATTGTATTTTTTATGTAAAGCTATTTGATGATGCTAAGTGCCAGGATGTTATAAACTTGCCAGTCGTTACAGCTGTGTACATTTTTGTGAGGAGTTTTGAATTTATTATTTATCCATGCAGAGAGTTCAAGGAGGCAGAGATGGAACAAACACATATTCTGATCATTTAAATAATCAGATTAAATATAGAAATAAGATTTCTGCAGTAATTAAAAATAAAATGTTCATGTCTAGTTTCTCCACTGAAAGATTATGCAGTTTTTACACATTTGGCTGGGCCTCTTTTAGTACAAAGTACAGAGTGTGCAATTAAGTTGCTAATGAAGAGTCATCCTACTGTCAACTTCAAATCCAGTGGAAAATGCTGAGTCAACAAAACCCAAAATGTTCCTTAGCACTGTAGTAGTTTGTTAATCCTGTTTCAGGGTGATAGTTAATTTTTTAAAAGAGTATAAGAAGGTTTAATTTCAGCAGTGCCATTCTGACTTTTATCTCAAAATAGAATATGCGTTTGTAATATATGAAACTATGAGTCAAAATGACTCATTGTCAATGTTTTAATCTTCTCCTAACAAAGAATTTCATGCAAGTGAATAGATTTCAAAATATGTAAGAAAATATCCTATATTATCCTCTACACAAAAACAATAGCAGATTCCAATTATTCCTCCTATTTCAGACCCAAGTGGAACTTTCAGCACTGCACACTTTCCCACAAGGGGGGAATTCCAGGTTTGGGACTGCTAAATTTGCTAAATTTGGGGTGTTTATTGCCTGTCCAACTTGGTTCAAGTTTATTGCTGAAATCTGTTTGAATTGAAGGCTTTAATGTTGTCTTCCCATGTCAGTGATGGGGCTTAGCAAAAGGTGTCCTTCCTCTTTAGAAGATATCCTAGCTTGCCTTGGATAAACTAAACTAGATTCACCTACTTTGAGACAAAATTTCCTTTGCCATAAATGAGACGTGCAAATTATCTATAATAATTAGACTTGACCCAGTTGCTGCGTTTGGGAACATCCTTCCACCTTGCCTGGAGCTGAATATCCCTGCAGAAAGCAAATCTCACTCCTAAGGCAGGGTATAATCAGGGTGAAAAGCTCTTCATTGAGGACACAAAAAAAGACGTAACTGAGCTAGCGCTTTTCCTTTGCCTGACACAGTCTGTTATTTTTTTCTGCACTGTGAGTTATTCACTATTAATAATTCAGATTTCTCTAGCTTATCTGCATGATGACTACTCTTCTCCCTCCTGTCACTTATACCCCCACTACAAGAAGAACATTTATGACAAATAGTGCTTGTTTAATAAGCATTGGCTATTAATCAATTGGCTTAACTAATGCTTTCTCATCTATACGACAAGTTCAGTGAATTGTGGGGTATAAACGACTGAGCGCTATGTATGCAGCGTGATGGGGAACACACGTCCACGAAAGCCCTGCAGCAAGATTGCATTGTACTAAGAAATTCTGTTTGTTGGCTGGCTGGCTGGCTGCAGAAGAGTTATTTATCCCCTTTGAGCTTCTGAGTTAAAATGCAGGGACTTGTCTGCTAGGTGTATAGTCTTGTACCAAACCAGCAAGACATTTGGATTCTGTCACACTCTTGGGTAGCTGCCACCACGTTCTTAGTGCAGGCTTTGGGATCAGCTGGCATCTAATCACTTGTATTTTTTTTTAGATTGCTGATCAATAGGAGAAGGAAGTAAATATATTTCTGTGTACCAAAATGTTTCTTTTTGCATAGAAAACACTGAATAAAGAACTCCTAGTCAATCTATAGCTCCTACAGGTAAAAAGGTGTTTTCACCAATAGAGTTTTAGCCAAATTCGTAAGCAAAACAATCTGGATCCACAGAAGTATTTCTCCCAGGAAAAACTATGGCTATGGTGTGCGATTATTCAGGAGCATTGACAGAACTGCAGCAACAACCCCTCTCTGGTGTGGATGGGACCTGGCCTGAGAATAGACTAAAGCAAGCAGATTTTTACACATCTTTATGATCAACAGGAGAAAGTGAAATAACTTGTTCCAATTGGAAATACAGCAGTTAGTCTGAAGGAGGAAAAGCAGCAGCAAATAGTGAAGAAGCTCCTGCAGCCTGGGAAGGAGAGAAGAGTCCTGGGAGGCTGAGAGAGCCCGTCTTGTTTAGCCATCTTTTACACCAGCTGCTTAGTGCTAATAGCACTAATATAGTCTCCAAAATACCATTTCAGGCTGAAATTTAATTTTGCTTTAGCAAGCAAGTCTCTCAAAACCTTTGCTCATAAAATTTATGAGGGCAGTTTAGTCCCTCTACAAAATTAAAGGCTGAATGGGAGAATTTGGAAAGGGGACTGATCAATGAACTAAGTTTATGACTGGGTGCAAGAATACTCCTAAAGCTTAATTCCATTTCTGTATTAACTTGTCACTTGCTCTTGGGCAAGTTTTTTACCTTATTAAAGTTTCTGAATATTTGTAAAACTAAATACAAGAGGGAGTGAGGAGACATTCATTACTGTTTTTTTATATTCTATTTACAGAATCACGTATTGGTAGTGACTAAATCAGCTGCGGTACCACACTATAATAAACGAAACCAAGACCGGAGCTTGGAACTCCTTTTCAGTTACCTAACACCTTCACAATCAAACGAAAATGCCACAAACGGATTCATTTACCATCTGGAAAAATTAATGTAGAAACAGTGCTGTCTTTACGCGTTAGAGTTTGCCTGTAGGGTCTGAAAAAAGTCTGTGGTTGCTGCTTCCATTCCTGGTTTTAGGAAGCTGGAAAAATCAAGAATAATTAACCATACTTTTCCTTTAAAAACATGCCTCAGGATTGCTTACTTGGAGGAGATATTCTTGGAAATTAAGTAAATGGAGAAAAATTGCTGGAGATATACATGTTTTTTCCATGAGCAGCAAGACTGCAAGTCATTCATGAGGCTGATTCTCCAACTAGTCCAAACTCATCTTTGGGATTTCTGTTTTCTTTCCAAGTCTCCTAGAGAAGAAACTGGCACATATAACAGAGATGACCCGTGCCACCCAGGCTGCGATGACTGGTGTTAGGCTCTGCCTTAGCTCAATTCTAGCCAGATGCTTGAAATGTTCTGGCTGTTCTGCTGAGCTGATGCCTGCTGCAAGAGAGAACCCAGGCCACAGGATTAAACAGTGGCCCATAAGTTCTGTTTTATGAATGAAATCTCATACAGTTTTCAGCTTCTGGGGTTCCCCTTCATTGCGGATAATAATAAGAGCACCTCAGTACTTTCAGTTCAGGTATTGCTTTGTATTTATTCCCCCAGTTTTGGCGGGGGGGTTGAATATTTGGGCACCTGAGAAGGCATTTTTCTGGGACAGGCTTCACAACCAACAAAACCCTCTTTGACCTTAAAATCCTCTTAGGGGCAGGAGGAATATGGTAGGTTATATAATCTGTAATCTGTAGTAATATTAGTAGTAATAATATTAATAAATAAGTACTACATATAGTGCACTTACTCAAAGCAATACAAAACCTAATAATACGAGAAACCCTGGTGAAGAGGAGAGTTCTACCACTCCAGATAGAAGCATTTTTAGCATCATGCTCCTCGGGAAGAGCATCAAATATTTTTTCTGAGTGACCTAATTTTCTTTGTCTGATCAAATGTGCCAGATGCTTCCTTATTCAGAGTTGCCACTCTAAGTGAAAAACTGTTTGCTGGCAGCCACTTGAAATCTTTTCTTCAGTTTTCTGTTACGGATTATTATACAATCGCTGCCCGGGCAGACTGAAAGCATATGGCAGCTAGGCTGACATTCCCTCTGCCATTTCAAAGCTCCCCGAGGATGTGTGGGCATAGCTACCGTCTCAGGTATAAGCCAACCTCCTCAGCTTGTGCAAAACACTGTCCAAGTTCAATGGCACCCAGAGCAAACTGCAAATGGAGAGCTGGGTACCCTGCTTTCTACATTCCTCTCAAAGGTGCAACCTTGTCTTCCTTTTTGTAGGTATTTCCATCCCTTGACTGGGAAAAGTAGTAAGGATGTCTCAGTGTCTTTAATGTACAGTTCCTAGGTGCCAATCTACTCCTTGCAACCTAGGTGAAGCCTGAAAACCTGTATTTTGGTTATGGTCACTCATGTCTTTCAGACTCTACTTAATTCCCACTGCACTGACTAACTTTCCTTGTCTTCTTTTTTGGTAGGGGACTGTGAAGATCATGATGACTGGCTTAGCCTTCCCTGGTAATCCTGTTGCCGGTGACAAAGAATCAGCATTTGTAAAAAAAAAAAAAAAAAAAAAAATCTAAAAAGAGTTATCCACATGCATCCCAACCTATGCTATCCCCTTTCCCCACACCCAAGACGTATCCCCTTTCCAGGCCCCTTATTTTCTGCATGCACACGCAAAAAAAAGAGAGGAGTGATTTTTTTTTATTTGATAAAAATATGCAAGAAAATGTCCTATTGCAAAGAAATGTTTTTCCTGCTACATGGTAGGCAATGGGTATTAGGTGGATATTGACCAAAGCAGGTCAATTAACAACTCAGCATAATTTTTATATGCATAGCAAAAATCATACTTCTGCAGACCAGTGAATGTCTTCATTAGCTAAATGAAATATCCCATGCCTATGCACCATGAGGCAGATGGGAATTTTGATTTTACTGGTATCACCATTCATTTTGCGTTGCCTTGTCCCTGAGGTACATTTATACTCAAAGTGAGTTTCGGGGAGCTGTCCCCAGTTGCAATAGGCCAGCATAGGACCAAGAGCAAACTTAAAGTGAAGCAATGTACATGTCTGGTGTGCCAGTGCCAACAAAATTGGTCCAGCTTTACATTCATGCAGCTCTTGTGATGAATCCAAGCTCAATCAGAAGGCACCGAAGGAAGGAAATGAATAGAAGTGTGAACATTCAGTAAATGCTTAACCCCTCCAACCTAGTTTATTTCTGTTTGGCTATAATGATTAGGAATCGATTTAAGATAAAACAAAGCAAGTGACTTTTAAATTGTAGTAAGAGTATCTACATTGTCAATATATTCCTGTAACAAAATTGGTAGAAGACTGTACACTGACAAAGTAGTTTTGGAAGTAGAAATTAGTTTTTCAAGCCACTTCAATTTCAGTTTCTTTAACTTATTCTGAAGTATCAACTATTTGTAGTAAATACAGTCTCAAGAAAACTGACTCCATAGATCAAAACCTGATCTCTTTGCAAATTCTATGCACAGATATAATTCAACCTACATATTTTCTTTTTTCCTTTCTGACTTAAATTAGCACCAATATACAGCTTCAGGAGCTTTACAGAATTTTAAATAGGCGATATTAAAATAAATAAATCTGTGAGATAATACATTCTACAATATTCACAGTTGAGATTGCTCAGTTTCTTCTATCCACTATAATTTTGTCGTAACTTAGACATGACCTAGACTGCAATATAATTTCTTAATACGATGCTACAGGCAACTTGTCTTCTTTATGCCACAAACAAAAAAAATCATACCAAAATATTACTAAAATTCAAACAACCTGGGACAGATATGCCATCTTAATAGCATGGCTGGGGTTGGAGAGATGGATTTGTGCAGGAGAAAGAAAAAAAAAAAAGAATAAAAGCCAAGGAGCACTGGTAACACTGACGTTAACAAACTTTATCCCAGGGCAGAAACCCTGCTGGTGAAAAATTTTAATTCCCTAGAAACATGTTAACAGAATTATATGAATAAATCTTCCCAGCCTGTCAGTCATAATAGGAGACCCTTAGAAATGCTTCCCAGATGTGAATTTGCCGTTCTGCTATCCTCGCTTCCTTGCTGGTTGAGTCAAATAGTTACCATTTGCCTCCCAAAACTGCTGTTTACCCCTGTCCTCCTGGAGCCCTTGATTTGTGCCTCAATCACCCTTCTTCAGAATCCAGCAAACAAACAAAATGAATCAGTCTATTCCCAAGTGTTCATGTTAAAAAACGTTCCAGAACTTTACAAAGTCATTCTCTTCCAAATTATTAATCATTAAAACCTGTCTGTCAAGGGTCATCCTGATTAGCCAGCTGTGCTGCAGAAGAGCCCTGCTGCCCCAGACCACTTCCAGCTGCCTGTTACCCAAGATAACATTATCTACATGGAAGTCTTAGAGAGGCTTTCCCTAATTATTAATGATTTGTTATTCTCCATCCAGTGTTTATCAGAACAGAGGATGGCACGGAGTCTTGGAAGTCTTCTTCCCTAGCAAGTCCTATATGATCCTTTATTTACCCAAGTTCAAAGCCCTAACCAATAGCTTGGTGTGATTTTTTTCACCTTCATTTAGTAAAGCTGGGTATATGTGGGTTCATATCTTTGGAGTCCCGCCCACCAAGTTGCTTGCGCATTTGTTATACCTTCCTTGTAGAATCAAATTTCTTCCGTGTTCTTTTGCTCTATGCCTTGCCCTGTATTTCATCCCTCCCCACTACCCACTCTTTCCAGCTCCCCTATCAGCTGTGACTCCTCTGTCATCAATAATCCACTACTTCAGCTGGCTTAGAGTTTCCTTCTCTCTCTCTTTGTCACGGTCAGGTGCCAGATTAGAACCAGCAGAAGCCCAGTACTAACCTTGCTGTGCGTGTTAATCTTCTTATGAGTATGGTTTGTGGTGTATTTAACCTCTCCTCTGTGCATAGCCAGGTGACACTGCGAGCGCTAGCAACGTTATTTTCCTCCATGAATTAGTGAACCAAGCACCTGTTAGTAGCACACAGCTATGATTTCATATAATAGGTTTAACTGAAATTGCCCAAGCCACTAATCCCAGGCATGCATTTAAGGCTCCTGCTCAGCCTTCTCTGCTCCCAACAGGCATCAGTGTTCCAGGCATTTGAATTATTTGGTTGGTATTGTGCCCAATGAGTCAAAACCCATGAGGTGAGTGTTCCTTTGAAATCAATGGGCACTGCTGCTTAAACAAGGCAATAAGATTTGATTCCGCCTGTGCTGCGGAGCTGTACACGGCTATATTAAGAAATGAGATAAATGTTTGGTTTTGCATTTTGCTCCTCATGTGGATGGTACCGTGTCTAGGGATGTATCCAGTGGTAAGAGAACAAGACCAGAAGCTGAGAGTCCTGTGTCTATTCCTGGCTTGTCCCCAATCACTGTGTGACTGCAGGCAAATCACTTAAGCTATCTCTGGGATAATATCGACACAGCAGTTCCAATAGGCTTAATTTCTAAAGTGTCAAATCGTATTTCATCCAATGGGTCTCAGGAGATGTCTCCTTTCCTTCACTGGGGACAGGACCAGGCCTCACTACTGACAGCAAGATTTGCAATCCCTGACCCTCTTTCCCCCAGTCTGCCGCAACCATTTCATCCTGAATGTTTTATAATAATGCCAGAAACGCTGTCCCAGAGCTCTGAAAGCCTCTTATCATCCTCGATTCTGAAAGCACAGTATGCAGAATCCTGTGCAGTGGTTTTCTTTTCACTACTTTCAGCATTAATTCTTCTTTCTTGTTATGTCAGCAGATGCAGAAATCTGCTGCTGGTGCTTATTGGCTTTGGTTTCACTGATTGCATGACTAGCTGTAGCACCCCAAAAAGTTGCATTTTATGTTTCCAATGTATCTCTGCTTGAAATCCTAAACTTTTGCAAATGACTAGTGATGGTTGGAACTCTGTTCTGTGCAGGAGACAAAGTTTACATATTCTTGATTTTTGGGAAAAGCCATATACTGCACGCCCATCTTTTGAGAAATCACAGTCTCAATGTGGAAGCACAGAAAAGACTATTCACTTATGGGAGACTTTCTCCGTTTTTTCGCAGGGTAGGTCAAATTCAACAGCAAGATACATAGCAGATCATCTCCACTTCCATGGATTGTACCTTCTCCTGCTCAAAATGACATCAGATCCCTATGGCAACCATGGAGAAGTAATTATTTTCATAGGTAAATAGTATTAGGAAAATATTTGGTGTGTTTCTTTCAATGCAATTTAGCAGCTGGAGGGAGTGAGAGCATGTGCCAGCAGCTTCCTGAAGTTCAGCGAGAGCAATCCAGAGGAGTGCTGCTGGGAAGGTGCCTTTTTAAGCACCCAGAGCAGGATGGACATCAATGAAGTCAGGGGAGAAGCAGTAGTTCAGACTCCATCAGGGAGTGAATCAGATCCTTACCNGAAGTTCAGTGAGAGCAATCCAGAGGAGTGGTGCTGGGAGGGTGCCTTTTTAAGCACCCAGAACATCAATGAAGTCAGGGGAGAAGCAGTAGTTCAGACTCCATCAGGGAGTGAATCAGATCCTTACCTCAACAATGTATTTGCTACATGGCAATATGTTCCTTCAAAATGTCTTCTACCACTCACTTTTAAAGTGTCTCTTTCTTGTATTTATTGTCTTGTCATAGCTGACACCTTTTTATGGTTTTTCTGCATTACTCTGATGCTTACGGATCAAGCTGTTCAAGATCACTCTAATTCTGAATATTTGGGGAGAGGAAAGAAAGGGAAAAAGTCAAGTATTTTTCAGTGAAGTTCCTTTCCTCATCATTCTCATCTTTATCTTTAGACCAATTTTCTATGAGAGACCTTTTTTCTTGTAGTCTTTTTAAATGCAATGCAAGTATCCATTCTTCTGAAGCCTTCTAATGTAAAAGCGTCCCTCTTTAGGATAACATTTAGCACATGCCAAGTCCGTCAGTTCCCAGGTGAAGGGAAGGACAGATACAATGATATATTACGCAGTGAGTTGGCATGAATAGGAGGTCACCAAGCCCATCTCCCTGCCCCAAGGCAGCCTTAATGCCGCCTCTGTCATTTCTACTATAAACTTGTCTCGCCCACTCTTAAAGACTCCAATATGCTCATCTGCCAGAGACACACTTTCTAGGTAATTCATTCCCCTTTTGCTAATAGCAGTGTGCAGGGTGCTGCGTGCAAAGACACCACTTTTGACTGCAGGAAGAATTACAGTTGCAATGATTACAAAAATGGAGAGAAGAAATACTGCAGGCTACTGGTGTGCCAAATAATTTAGGAACGTGTCCTTCTCTTGTTGCACAGAACTGACCTTAGTAGCAGTGAACATAGCACGTGCACACTGCAAAAGGGAAAGACACACACTAGGCCAAATCCTGCCCTCGGAGAGATATGCACAGTTTCCAGTGACATCAGTGGGAATTGTACGTGTGGAATGAGGGCACAATCTGGCCCTTTATTTTCAGCTGCTGTATTATGAACATGACATGCTAATTTCTAATTCCTTCAGCAAAAATAACACAAGAAGACTTAAATATTAATGTTGCCAAATGTCAAAAACACCTCTGCAATACGGCCTTCATGAAAACCGCTTTCAGAAACTGTGGCCATGCCCATTACTAGAACCTGACATCTTCAGTCAGTGAAACCCTCCTTATTTTCCCTGTTTCTTTTTTTGTTTCTTTTTTTGTTTGTTTGTTTTTTTGTTTGTTTGTTTTTTGTGGGTTTTTTTTTTTTGCCTTTTTTCAAGCTAAAAATGAATAGGGGCTGTTGGATTTAGCTCAGTGGTAGCTGCTTTGGCATTTGGATCTCATGTCAAGCCACGGTCACAACGTCCCAACTAGAGGGACGGATGCAAAAGTGCAGATGTCTTCTTGGGTTTGCTGGATGATAAGCATTGAAGTAGAGCCCTATCTCTTCAAAAACTGTAAATAGAAGTCAACTGAATGTGAACCAATCACTAAGATGAAAAATGCAGATGCGGATTCACAAGGGGAAAGAAAAAGAGAAAGGGGGTCAGCCCTTCAGCATCCTTTCTTGATACTGCTCACTTTCCTAGGAAGATGGCGGAGATACTAGAGTAACGAACAGGAGAGGTTGAAGCCTCTGTACCTGCCATGTGGGCCGGATTTGGCCAGTAACCTGACATGGGTCGGGGCCCCAGCATCTGCATTGTACCCCCGGCAGCACAGAGAGGTCAAATCCTTCCACCCAAAAGAAAGAGACATTCAGCCTTGTGCATCTGAGCCTCTAGCAGCACATTCATCGTGCTAACTGAGCTGCTGCTTCTTGCCGGCTGCAGGTGGACACTCAAACCCATGGGAGGGAAGGAGAGGGGAAATGCTCTGCCTGAACCTGACACATTCCTGCAAGGAATTACTCAGCTGGTACAGGCTCCCCATCGCATTACAGGACCTGAGGAAAGACTGCTGGAAGGAAGCAGCTCTTGCCTCCTCAAGGAGCTGAGCCAGAGCCAGGACACACCAATGCCATTTGCACACCCTGCCCCGTTACCACAGACTGGGCTGCGAGTTACTACCCGTTTAATCTTCCTCTAACGGGACGGGGCCTCCACGGCTGCTGATCCCCTTCGCTGCTCCAGGCTGGCGTCGCTATTTGAACATGTGGCTCTCCTGCCTCCTCCAGGCCCTCTGATCAGGCCTTTGAGATCCTGGTGAGATGCAGTAGAATGAAAAGGAGTAAATAGTAAAATGATGCCGATGATTGAATGTGCTGCCACAAAAGCATAAAACTCTGCAGCATACAACCCACCAAATGGCTTAAAAAACAGTATAAAAGGGGCAATAAACCAAAACATCGGGGAAAACAGCCAAAGGATGGAAAAAGGAAAAAACACGGCTGCAGCTCCGTTCCCACTGCCGGGTTGCATAAGAACAGTGATGCTCGTGGTGGCGAGGCCCGCTCAGGCGCCAGCGGCCCCTTGGCCCTCGGCGCTCGTGGCCCCGGACGCACGCAGGGGCTGCCGGCGTCCTGCGGGAACGCGCAGCCTGTCACAACGCATTGCTCCATGCTAACCCGCTCGTTATAAATAAACATGGGCCTAATAATAGTCTCCCTGACCTGACTCACTGTTGTAGGAAACAGCCTCAGAAATAAAGAGGATGACTTTCAAAGGCAAGAACTAGGGTTTTACATAAATAAAAAATGAAAAGGGCAGCGCGGGATCGGCATCGGGAAGCTGTATCACATGGCGTTGATGTTACAGTCTGAGGGTGTTAACGGGCTTGCTCAGTTGGCAAATCCGGTGCTGTCTCCCCCTGTACATCCACTGGGCTTTGATGGATGGATGTGGAGAAATATTACTCAAATTGTCAGAGAGCTGTTAGTCACCCAGATTAAAAACAAATCCCATTGACATTGTGTTGTTGCTCAGAAGCCTCAAACAGATATTGATGTTTCCATCTTGTTGCAGGGAGGAGGGAGATGGGAGTGGGTGATGTGAGAAATCAGAATCACCCAGATAGAGCAAGTCTTCCTGCTTTGCTTGAAAAATGACACCGCAGCACAGCACACCAAGCTGAGGATGAGAGATAACGCAATGCGGCCTTGCTCGTGCCCTCCTAAATAAAGGGGAGACAAAGACAGCATTACCATAAAATAACAAAAGTTGTAATGACTGCAGAATTACAAGCGCGAGTGTAGGAACTGTGTTCTCTGGGTGCATCCTGCAAGATCCAGCCCTCAGTGCCTTCTGGAGCCAGGGGATCTGCAGGGACTCAGCACCCGATGCCTTTGCTAATTTTGGGCCTTCCCGTGCCGACGAGGGGTCATCGAGGAGACGGAGCTGGGGTTCTCATAGTGGTTCTTCAGACAGGCTTCTTCAAAAGTATGGGTGAAGACTAAGACAGCAGACATAAATTGAAACAAGACGGGTTTAGGCTGGATAAAAGGAAAATCTTTTTTCCTCATGAGGACAGATGGAGAGTGGAGCAGTATGTCCCAAGTGGCTGAGCCATCTCCAACTTTGGAGGTTTTTGAGACCGAACTGGATGAAGCCATGAACACTCCAGTTTGATCTCAGACTTGGCCTTGCTTTGAGCAGGAGGTTGGAGCTGAGACCTCATGAAGTGCCTCCCAACCTGGATTACCTATTATTCCTGCAATAAACTCACAAACCATTCTTGCTCTGTAGACATCAGTGACATTTATGTGAATTGTATTTATGGAGTAGCTGCTCCTGAGTTTGTACCTGTCCCAGAATCAACAATGAAATTGGGATGTTTTGTATGAATTAGTACAAAGTGTGTAAAGGTCCTGAAAGACCTGCTTGTGGTGATATCGATGATAAACCCATAAAATATACTGTATGTATCTTGAGGTGGTAGAGAGATTTCTCTGTGAAAGCATCTTATCTTCAGTCAGATTATTTCTAACTAAAGAGTTGGCTGAGTCTTATGCAAGCTATAACGTTTTGGAAGAGGGACCGTAGCTTTCTTGATATAGAATTTGGCACTCCAGGTACATGTGCATGTATGTGTGTGTATACGGGGCATATACTTATACAAGTGTGGTGTAGGTATAATGTACCTACACTGTAGATGTAGGCACAGATACACACACCTACCTAAATACATACTTTACAACTTATAAACTATATGGTATTACTGAGGTTGCAAAATCAAGCAGTCAAGAATTAATAATACCTGGTCAATCTTTAAGGATATGTCTCCCTTAAAACTGATATGACAGATTTGAACACTAAAAAGTCATTTTAGACTACACCATATATGACACAGAGTTATAAACATTTGCATAACTTTTATTTTTCCCATTGATCACAACATTTCTCAATAGATAGCATTTCCTCAGTTACCAAGAAGCTCTTATAAATCCTTTTTGTTTTCTTGTTCTTTAGAGAGCTCCCTTTTGTATATAATAAAAATCTTCCATGCTCCACTTTGCAGTTTGGAACAGTAATTTCTTCATGATATATATGTGATGATCATCATAAGCTATTTGTAGTACAAAGAAGTTAATATTGCCACCATCATGCTGAGGTAATCTCAGACATATCAGCAAACACAGAGAGAGATGACACTGGAATTTTATGGGCTCCAGTTTCTTTAGCACAACCTCAAGACTACAGGGGCCTCTGAAGCTGTTGGCATTTCTGCAGATAAATCTCAAGTTAGGGACACAGTGACCAGCCAGAGTTAGTCTTCTTGAACTTTCACCAGGCTCTCTGGAAGACATACACAGAATCCATTTCCCAGGCAATATGTAGCTGTCTCAACTGCAACAACCACCTTCATCATTCACCTTCCAGTAAACAAGGCACAGCCTTGACTCATCACTGGAGTGGGTTAAACATATGTACAGAGTGAAGCAGGGCTCTGAGAAAGCAAGAATAATTAAAGACTTTATTATCGCGCATACTTATAAAGGGTCCAGATTAAGTTTGTGCAAGGGACCCTAATTCTGGCGCTTTTTTTTTTTGACTCAGAACCTTACTAATGCTCTCTTCCTAGAGTGGGTGTATGCGTGTGTGCCCTAAGTTTATAAAAAAGTCAAAAGCAGAAGACTGAAATTCCATCCTGGGACATCATATTGATTACAACATGGTTCACCACAGTTTGAACTGATACCTCACACAGACTCATCATTTGAGATGGAAGAGTATAAGATAGCAGGCGTGACCTGTCATCCAAACCAGAGCCTGGTTCACAGATTCACCATGACCTTGGGGAACGAATAAATTCTTGTTACCCCGCAACTTTAAATCAAACTCGAGTTAAAGTAAAATGAAAATGATGACATTTGTACAAGATATCCAAAATAGGCAACACAGTTACAGATGCATGTAGAAGACATGGTGGAAAAAAAATGAAAGAAGATGGTACATAGTCATGCTGGACAGATCCCCCTGCTGTTTCGTCCTCTCCATGAGCTCCATCTGGGGCTCCAGACATAACACATGACTCCATCAAGGTGTGTCCATTGGAAGGCCACCAAAAGAGCTCCCTTGGGCTTCTCTAGGAACCACATCAGAGAGTAACTTCAGAAGCCTCCCTTAACCTTCTTCACCTCAAGACACCTCTCCATCATGATCAAGTCACTGCTTTTTCATGATCACGTAGCATGTGTATCCATGCATTGCTTTTCTCCAGACCTTCTAGAGACCCAGACAGTTTTTTNATTGGAAGGTCACCAAAAGAGCTCCCTTGGGGAACAGGGCTTCTCTAGGAACCACATCAGATAGTAACTTCAGAAGCCTCCCTTAACCTTCTTCACCTCAAGACACCTCTCCATCATGATCAAGTCACCCCTTTTTCATGATCACGTAGCATGTGTATCCATGCATTGCTTTTCTCCAGACCTTCTAGAGACCCAGACAGTTTTTTTTTGTAGCTCGTTCTCTCACCAGAAGGCAGTCTAGCCACTCTCTTCAGTAAAGTAAAATTATTTTTTTTTTCATTCTTGGATACAGAAATGTGTCTGTTGGTTGAGAATCACCTCCTGCACTTAACTGGCTACGGAACAGCTCTGCTTCGACTGTTTCTTTCCCTTGGATGCTACATGGCATTTTTCTGGCCCTTTTATTCTGCAGCAGGCTGTGCACGTACACATGTCTGAACAGGCTACTTGCAAGCAGCTCACTGCAGGCTCTTGACTGAGACCAGACACAAATGGTCATTAGTTTTGTTGGGATACCAGCAAGTTTCTCCATGCTAGACTAAGTGGCTACTGAGCAGCGCAGAGTTTGCAATGCTCAGCCAGTGCTGGAGAAGGGTGACGTGCATATATAATGCCTCTTATATAAGGCGAGAACAACAAAGAATTTTCCCGAGGTGGAATTCAGGTGACTGTCTCATACTATCAAAGAGTCAAGAGGCACTCAAAACCAAAAAGGCTGGAAGACAATCTCAAAACAGAAAAGTGCAGTAGGACTGAAAACCAAATATCTTGTTAAATAATTGAATAATTCTATTGGGGTAACAGGAATAATGTTATAAACATTTATCCTTCTTGTTAACGAAGACTATGTTTTTCATATTCTGATAGGACATAAGGCAAATCATAGTGGAAGTATTGTAACATACCAGATACAATACACATCCCCAAATGATGTTATGTAACTTAAAAGTGCATACTTGTGGCCTACACCATGAAACTTTTTTTCCAGGTTAACTTTCTGTCCCTTCTTGTATTGGTCTTTTGCTGGATCTGGACTGCAAAAAAAGAAGCAGGCGGCCTATCTTGCCAGATAGGCTTAACTAATTAACCAAGCAAACAGAGTAATTTTGCCTCACTTTCTTCTCAGAACAAACCTGCAGCATCCCCAGAATGGCTTTGCACTGCTAAAGCTAATCAAACCTCAAGAAGTCCGTCACTTCTCAGGTCCTTTGAAGTCCCACGGAGACCCAAGCAAATATCACACGATAGATTTGTCAAGGGAAGTCCCTCATATACATCTGGTGTGTGCCACCCGTCTCACTCTTTTAGGGGGAACCAATCCGAAATTCTTCATTTTGCAAATGAACGTGAGCCCTCTGCCATCAACGGTACTAGGGAGATACTCCTGTGTAAGAGCCGGTTCATCACACGTAACTTCAGACATTTGGAAGATCCAAGGCTGAGTAAAAAAGCACTCTGGGCTTTTTTATTAGCGCTGGAAAGACACAGGCACTCCCCCAGGGCAATTCATCTGACCTTATGATAGACACTGATCTGAGCGAGAGATGAACTGCCCTCTGCAGGTGCCTCTTTCTATCCTTCACTATAAAGGGACTTTGGGGTGACGAAGTCAAACTTAGATGTTTAACTTTCAGGTGCCTGAGTTGCAACAGAGCCGTCTTGCCTAGACAGGGTATGACTGGAGCGAAAAATATAAAATATGTCGGCAGCTTAATAAAGTTTAAAGCATTTCCAAATTTGGAACTTAAAATTCTTCAATGGTGTGTGTCTCCCTCCCCCGGCAACAATTCATCTTGAGGTAAGGCAACTCTTCCAAGTTTACCTGCCTTTCATTCCATATACAGAGCAGAATCTGTTGAGTTTCTTTCCTAGTTAGAAGAATTTATGAAAAAGAACCATATTTTTCCTTGTGGCTGCAGTAAAATGGGAAACAAAATACATGGCTGCAGGCAAATTCACCTCCTCCTAAGGAATTTCTTGGATCATGCTTTTGTTTTAGATAAAGATTTCTGGTCAAATGAGGAATAAAGTCATATATTTTTTACTGTGCCACAGATATAAATATTAACTGTCATATCATACATTCTAAATACTGACTGTAATAATAAGTAAATATTGCCTGGGGGACATATGAAAGGCCTTGGGATATGATGAAATGTTCAAAGTAAAAAAAAATTGAGGACAAATATTTCATAATCTCCAAATTATTACTATTTTTATACCTCTGGCAATATGTTATCTGGCTGTAGCTGAAGAAAACAGTCGCTTCTTTTTATTAAACTGCACGATTCTTAAGTATGAGCGTTGTAAATCTTATTTGAAGACTTCTCCAGAAGAAAAATTTTGAGCTCCTCTAGGGCATTTTCAAAGTATGTCATTTTTAAGCCAGACAATACCACAGTTTTATAACAGGTCACATGAGTGTGGCTCAGCCACTGGAGAAATGCAAGTGTGCAGGAGATGTGCAGTTGCTGACCAAGGGTAGCTTTAGGCAGAAGCGGGGCTGAGCACGTGCTGATGTGACAGGGGAAAGAGCAAGCTGGCACAGCGTTGGAAAGAGGTGAAATGGTGCCCTCTCCACTGCAATAGATGCTACGTTCTGGGGTTGGCTGTGCCTCCTGGTCTGCAAAGTCCTATTTGGGAACAAGTTACAGCAGCTGCTTGTGTCTCTTCCACGCATCCTCCGATCAGGTTCATTAACAGGCTTCCTAGTAGCATTAACAAACTGTGTGCTTGCAACTCCACAGAAATACCAATGAAGCTGCAGGAATGAATTATGAGCATTTTCGAGGCTTTAAATACAGGGTTTACAATCCCTGTTTGATGGATGAGAAGTACTTTAACCATCAGCCAGAGGTGTTGTGTTTCCTGCAACTTGAAAATCATTAATTCAACTATAAGTAAAGATGGTACCATCTTCCTTCATTAACCCTTCATTTAATTGTCCCAGATTAAAGCCTGGCATAAATCTGGGCACAGATTCCTGTTGTCAGACTTCAAACAGAGCTGCTGAAGTCTTCTGCCAGAATCAATGATCATCCCTATCTCCTTTTCTCGCACAGCCTCTGTATCTTTCTTAGCACTAATGAACATTATTTTTGCATGCTCCTGATCCAACTGGAATATACACTCTTGAATCATATTTCCCATGCGGGGAGGGAAATGAACCTTCTACATTTGTTATTCTCCTCTAACAAGGATTAAACCACAGTGTGGGTACTAATGAGTGACTTGCAGTTGCCCACCTCTCACTTTAGTTCGGTCCTCAGGAATATTGAAGGTGAAATTTCTCAGCTGAAATCATAATACGCTCTGTGGAGTAAATGTTTCAGACCTGCTCTTATAACAAATAATCAAGCCGTCAAGACTACTTGCTATGCAGCCTCGCAGACCTCTTGGGTCGCTGTTGCCAAGGAGTGATTTTCTTTGCAGTAGACTCGCTCAGCCATTTTATGAAAAAGGAAAACAGAAATAGTAGATTTCAATGAACTTGGTGTGAATGATATACCTTAATGTCATGTCAGTCTGCTTCCTCTTTGCTTTTTTTCCCCCCCCAATATACTCCATAATTGCTAATTGAAGAGAGAATTAGGCTCCAGAGCTGAATTAAGGTAGAAAAAACTGGCAGAATTTCTTGATGGAGATACAACTGATGATAGCCCTGCTTCCAGAAGTATGCCTATTTTTGTTCTCATGACTAAACAACAGTGAAAAGTCAATTACCACCATATTATCATTGTCAGACAGAGGACATAGAGATGATTTTCCTGTGTGTATACTTGTGGGCATATCAGTGTCAAAGAAGCACAAAATAAATGAATATCTTGACCTTTATCACCCTGTTGATATTCCTCTCAGTACTACAGCAAAACTCATGTACCTTTATTCCTGTTTCATAGACTACAACTTTATTTATAGAGTGGCACATTTAGTACAGTGCAAAATGCTCAAGGCTGGATGTAGGGAGAAGTTCGGCTGTAGGAGATGTAGTTAGTGAGACAGGATATCACATATCACTTCCCAGATAACCAATTTACAAACTTATACCTGGCTAGTTAGATGACATGCTCACTCAGTATAAATTAAACTAAAATAGCCACCGCTTACTTTTCACTCATTTCTTACCATTCTGCCCACTAAATGGGAGAAGAAAAATTCAAAATAGCAGGTTCCTATGGTGCCAAGCCGTTTCCTTTGTATCTCTGACCTTTTTGGCTCCAAATGCCAAGACAACCTGACTCACTTCATCAGAATTAGCCAATCAACACTAATAATAGTCTACTGAATCTTTTTAATTTTACAGCAGGACAACTAGAGCAGATACCAATGAAACTTAAGAAAATTATCTATTGTGTTCCCAGCCTAGCAGAGATCATGGGGATATTTTAAACTTGTACCTTCTCTAGAAAATGGTTCCTTCAGAAGAAATCTGGAAACCCCACGCTGGGCAGATCTGCTCTGCAGAGCTCTGCAACAGCGGGCAGGCTCACGTGCAGGGTGCGAGAGCTGAGGTTGGACGTGGCGGGGTAGGTACCTGCCAGCTATCCGGGAAGGACAGTCCAAGGAATGGGCATGCTATTTCCCCTCAGAGCTCGCTGAAAGCTGGGGAGACCTCTGATATATGGCAAAGTTTCAGGACACAGCAGTGTTTGGGTAGAGCTTTCCCTGTGAGAAGGGAGGCATCCTGGTCATGCAAATCACAGTTAACTGGTGGAGCCCAGTACCGCAGATTACACAGGTGCTGGGAGTCTAGCAGGACATAAAAAGATCAGAAAACATAAACATGCATATTCCAAAAGGAATTTAAAGCATATGCAGACAGCGAGAATGCCTGCAATGAAACAAAACGTAGTAAACCCTACAAGGAACAGAAACCCTCAAGTTTTTCCATGCAAGGTCATTCCATAGTTGTCCATTACATGGTTGCTTGTGCTTTCTCCAGGGGCTTAATTTACTGCCAGCCTGCCATTTTTATATATGAAACAACGATAATGTACAGATTTCATACATTTCGTCTCCAGCAGAAGCAGCCATAAAACATAGGAACTATCTTTAGTTTCCATCTTTCTTAGGTGTTTGTGGTGATGCAGGATAATTACCTATAGCAATGAATATATGAAGTTAAATGACAAACTCAATTATAGCATAAAAGTACATTAAAAAAATACAGACAAAGTATTCAGAACTGTTTAAAAAGCTAAATAAAGATCAGAAAAGAAACCAACATGCCTTGCCTGTGGCTCCGTTTCCATTGTCCAATTTACTTACAGATTTTGACCTTGCCCTAAAATTTCTACAAGCAAATGTAGTCACTTGAATTTTAGTATGGAAAGAGACATACACAAAGATGACAGGAGGTTTGAGTATGATTCAATTAGAATAGGCGATCAGTCAAGACCATGGGAAAACAGATATTAATAATTTACTAGAATTACTCATAAAACTCCTTGATCAAGTGTGAGAAGCACAAATAACTTACCATTGGTAACCCATAGCAGCTGAACAAGATCCCTGCCCTCAGCCTTTAGCTCATGAAGTTTTCCTGTCTGATTTTGAATGCCTTAGCTCAAAATTATCAAAATTATCATTAATTATCATTAAGATCCTTACTGGCAAGAAAAACTGTATTTTTAAAAAGATGAGAATACAGACAGAGGATTCTTTCAGCAAATTTTAAATGGAAAATGCAAGGAAAAGTTTCAAATGCTTTTTGTTTTTTTTCACAAAAGCTTTACAACTCTCCCATTGCAGTCAGCTGAGGTCATGTGAGGCCAAGCAGTTGATTACCTTCAATTCAGTATTCAGCCCGACAGACGAGTACACTGTAAGAGCTGCTTCATTCCTTGCTTGAGCACAGATTATTAGCTAAGAGGGTTTTCAAATACAGGTATGAGCATTATTTTGAGGGCTATTGAGGTACACTGCAATTGCTAAAACAAAAGCCTGGCACAGGACTGAGCCATTGCAAGGAGCATCTCACGAATGGGCTATGGGGCTGTTTTTTACTCCTTGGTTCCCTGACTTTCCTCCTGGCAGGCTACTCTGTAGTTTAGCAGCCTCTCTACAACTCAGACAGACAGATATATTTGTGGAGTCATTCCCTAATCACCATTATTGGGGTGTTGCTGCTTGATAGTACTGAAAATCTGATAATTTATGCAAGAGTGATGGGGTGGAAAGGGGGGGATTTTAACCAAATCTAGTGTAATCACAGGGAATGAATGATTAAGCCTTATACATTAGCTGAAGCAGTAAGAAAATGATGTATTCCGGTATTGCTTAGTTATGGGCTTATTGAAAAGAGCGGAGGTTCACAGCTTCATGATGCTGAAAGTCTCTGAGAAACTGAGAGCCCTTGACTTCCCTTCTCGAGCGCTCCCAGCATGTTTCAGAAAAGACTTCTCAATGTATATTGACAGGAGACGCGGAAGCTTTACCTCTGGGCAATTGGAAATGCTGGAGTTGGATCTACACAGAGATCTACACATGCAGTGGGCACTACTTGGGGACCAGAGGTTGTCTTCAGAGGTCTTCACAAAGTGAGGGGTCCGCTGGTCTAGTTCAAGACTTTCACTTATGGTCTTACAAATGGTCATGAGAAACAGGTTGGCACCGCCAGTGCCGGTGACTTAACGGGCAGTTTCAGCAAGTCCTCAGGGAGGATGGGGAAGAGGCAGCTTTGGCTTGCAGAGCTGTGTGTTAACGTGACCTGACGGCAGGTAACATTTCTGCTAGTTCTGCAAGGGTTAACGGGGGTACAAAATACATATTGCAGCATGTAGCTGAAGGACCTCATTGCTTTTGGCAATGAGAGCATTGCAATGAGGGTTCTTGCAATGTGAGTTCAGTTGCAGACTCTGACCTGACTTCCCCTTCACTTAATGACGAAACATCCATTGACTCCAGTGACTGCAAAGTTGTGCTTCAGATGATACAGTTAAATGTTAGATCAGAGAGTATGGAGATAATAACCTTTTTTTTTCTGCATAATCACTGAAACTGGTAACATGAAAAGCATTTCACATTTCATCAAGTAAACTTTTCTGTTAGTCTTTTTGTTTCTTTTTCTTTCTTTCTTTCTCTCTCTCTGCAACCACAGATGGAATTTCCAGGTCATAGTAATCACTAAGGAAATAAACAACTTCCCTGAAAGGAGAAGGTGCAGATTTGCAGAACGAGTGTGGTTTGGCTTGTGGGAGAGAGTGGTGCCTGCCAGACCTAGAATGGATGAGCCTTCAAACTCGCCTTCGATGCTTTTTCCAGTCCTTTAGGCAAACTTCGTAAGTTCAGTTGTTATCCAGATCTGAGCCTGAACAAACCCAGATGTCACAGTGCCAGCTGCTGAAGAGGATGGTTCCTTCATCCTGAAGGCTGATTATTTGCTCTCTCCTACCTTGCCCTGCTTGAAGATCTGGGTATGACAGAAAGGCTGTGATGCGAAGGAGAGCCTCAGGACTAGGCGGCTAAACCCTGGCAGAGGGGAAGGGAATTTGTGCGGCTGGAAACTTCTGCGCGTTTTCCCCATGTCATATCCTCGGAGAGGTTTGGGCTAGGAAATCTATCAAACTGGTTCTGGGTATTGTGTGGAGAGAGGAATCACGAGCATCAGAGAGGCAAGGGTGGCTTTATTCGCCAAAAGAGGTATTCCCAGCACAGGGACAGGAGCCATTTTTGCTGCTGCACATCCTAGCGAGTTCACAGCGCTTCCTTAAATCTGTTTTTCTGGGTAGAGCCCCGTGGGAAGAGCTGTCAACTTCCACCGCCTCAGTTCAGCAGTTTTATTACAGCTAAGTCAAAATGCCGTGGCGCCAGTTCTCTTCCCTTTTTGCTAATTGTTAAAGGAAATGTCTTAATTGTGTAGAAAAACATGCAAGTGGAACACAAGACTTATTATCAGAACCCATTTTTTCCTATGGACCGTAAAACTCCATCTGTCCTGTCATCTGCAGTTGGCTACTTCCACCGTGTAACACACAAACACAGATCAGAAATAATAAGTTTGAAACATCCAGTAAATTAACCAAAGCAAAGTCTGGTCTTATCTAACTGGATATATTAGAAAATCAGAGGTGCTGCTGTGCTGTGGGCATCAAGCAGGGTTTGTGTTGGAGCTTCCATCCCGGCACCAAGCAATTGAATCTTCAGGTTCCTTAAGCTCTGTGGTCAGTTCTAAGGGGTGTTAGTGCCTAAGGTGGCCCCAGAACACATCAGTAGGATTTTCCAGCTCAGGCTCTGTGGGGCAGCTTGGCTCTGCGCAGGTCCGGGTCAGTGTGCCTTGCATCGTGCAACCTGCACCTGGCTGAGTTCTCTCGCAGGGAGACCATGCTGACTCGGTAACAGTTATTAGCAACCTCTCATGTTAGATTTTTAGCAGCGTAAAGCCGTGTATTACCCACAGGTTTTGATCGGTCATTAAGGATAAGCATGACTTAGATAAGTGAAGGAACGAAGCGCGTAATGAATAACTGAGGTGCTGACTCAGCAAAAAATGTGACTTAAGTGACAAAAAAATGTCACTTAAGTGAACTTAAATGCTGCATAGAGCAGCACAGAGCAGCAGCTATGTCCTTAGTCATGCACAGACATTCTCTGAACTAGGCCTTTCTTAAGGAAAGGAAAGCAAATCTCATCACTAAGGACTTGACCACAAACATGCAACGTGATGCTGAGTGTGAGATGCGGTCAGTAGCACCTGCAGGAGACACAGCATGATGGCAATGGGCCTTGAAGAAATGTGATCCTTCTCGCTTATCTAGTTTTATGAACCTTCTCACTTATCTAGTTTTGTAAACCTTCTCACTTATTTAGTTTTGTGATATGTTCCAAATCTCTAGATTAAGGTGTTTGTGTTAAAAAAAAAACAACCATGTTCATGCTTAGACCTGATCATTTCTTATAGCATTCAGCCTTTTTTATTTTTTTAATAATATGATCAATAACTTTAGAAAATAATTTAATTAGGAGCTGATTTAATGGCTGTTTTGTATATAGATTAACATAGATTAATGGATTGTATATAGAGCAGATTTTGTTCCATAATAAGGAAGTCTTGGATGAGAGATCTCAAAAAAGATCTATGGGTAATAACAGAGATAAAAACAGCTGTGTATTATGTAAAATTTAGAATTCTGGAAGGACTCTACATAGGCAGAGCAAAATGTACCCTGATACTCATATTGCAAACATGAACATAAAGAAGCCCTTATTATAGGTAGGACTGCCACAGAAATAGCAAAATTACTAACTGGAAGATGTCATTAGTTCTCTTAAGCTATACTTTATTGCCGGCCATTCTGAGAGGAATCTGGGAGGAAAACAATGGGAAAGATTCACATATAATCATCAGAAAAATAAAACACATGTTTATCTAATTTTTATTTATTCTTTTTATTTACGAGGCCACTGCTATTACCTACATGAAAGAAGGATAACTTCTCTAGCTACAAAAAAAAAAGAGAAAAAAAAGAAAAAGAAATCAGAAAGGAAGCATGCACAAAAGTAGTATAGTAGTATATAAAGGGAAAAGTCAGCTCTCTTAAAAGTTGGTGAGAGTTTGGCCACTGACTATTTGCCCTCAATTTTCTGCTGCTTCTTTTACCCCATGGGTTAGACCCTATGGAGGATGCGGTTGTCTGTGCAGCTGGCAAGGTCCAAGCAGCACCCAAACCAGGTACCTGGAGCCCAGGTCAACCCATGGAGCCCACTGCTCCAGGAGGCAGGGCACTTGTGTGGGAGGAAGAGCAAAGGNGCACAAAAGATAGTAGTATATAAAGGGAAAAGTTAGCTCTCTTAAAAGTTGGTGAGAATTTGGCCACTCCAGGTCAACCCATGGAGCCCACTGCTCCAGGAGGTAGGGCACTTGTGTGGGAGGAAGAGCAAAGCCCAGCTTCTGCACAAAGAGTGTTCAACTTCCTTCCCCGCTTCCCTCTTCTGTGAGGTGAACAAGTCTCAGCCCAAGTCTCCCACTAGAGGCAGCCCCAGGCTGTCCAATGGATCAGCAAAAGCCACAAATGCTGATACAACAGCTTAATCAGTCCTGGGAGCCAGGATTAGCTTTTCAGGCACCTTTCTAATGATAAGAGTGGAGAGCTAGCCATCTTGAGAGAAATGATATATATAATAGAGGTATGTTTTCTTCAAGACCAAATATAGAAAACAAACATTCCCAAAGATAAAAGTTTTTGAGTTCCACCTACCATGTGGAAATTCACAACAGTGCAATTGCCCCCCTGTTTGAAACACTCCCTGCATCAGTAGAAACAACCCGGATGTCTGGGTAGGGTGTCGTGCTAGGGACACCCCAATTTTCTTTCTATACCAGTTTAAAGCAGAAGATGAAGCAAGGATTTTTGAAGGAAGGCAAAGAGGCAAGCACTATCCACTCCCAAACACAGCAGTGTTTGGCCACCCACCAACTCCAGGCCCCCTTGAGTTATAGGGCTCCTCAGGACAGTCCCCATAACTTATCTTATTTAAATACACAGCGAAGAAACAGTCAAATAGCTTCAAGTTCAGCAGCCATGGTATTATTGTCATGAAACAATGCAGCGAGGATTTGCAGGGATAAACGGGAGGCAAGGGGAGTGCAGGAAGCCGGTATAAATAACTTGCCACGTGCAATGAAACCATGAAGGCAGGCGGCTCCCAGGGCACTATTGGCCCGGCAGTCACGGCCACCCCGGGATTAGGAGCAGCTGGGATTTGTAATCCAGTGCGACTCTCACAGTGTCTCCCGGCCGGGGTCACATAAGGACTGCAGCTGCCGGGGAATCACAGAAGGGATCACTAGGGTAATTCTTCCTTCCTGCTCCGCGTGTTTGCTCCGGCTGGCAGCGAGCAGCACCGGGCACGTCTGCGTTCCCGCGCGGCTCCGGCCGAGCGCGGGGCTACGCAGCCAGGGGAATCAGCGCGGGGATGGGAAGCGGCGGCTCCGTCTCCCGCAGGAGTCCCTGCCTGTGCGCAGAAGCGGTGACCTGCCGCAACCCCGTCCTTCTCCCGCTGTGAGCTTACTAAGCGCAGACTGTTCCCTCAGCTGAACTGACACAGTTCTGTCGGATTTGGGGCTATGTGATCTGCAGACGAGTGTCCTTAGGATGCGCCTGCAGATTGCTTCCTTACCCGTGACTCAAAGGCTTTCAAGAGGAAAACGCGTGCGCTGCGGAGGCACTGTCATGCCTAACCTGTGGTTTTAAGCCTCGGGGATATTTCTGATGGCATTAGAAATTTGCTATGAGCTTTCGCAGCAGCTGGATTTGGCCACTTTGACCCACGCCACGCACACAAGTAGTCAGAGATGCCCAAATGCAATAGCATCTCTGCAAACAGAAATACAAGCAACAGGGAATGACGCATAGCAAGGGTTAGCAATCGTGGCAAAGAAACAAAATGCAGCTTCCTAACTTTAGGGCATGCTCTGTGCTAGCTCTGGCATAAGCTGCCTATAGCCTTTTTCTCTTGCCGAGAATAACTGGAGCACTGTAATGCCAAATCCCATCTTTCCACCTAGAGGAGCTGAGCAGCTCTTATATGACTGCCACAAAGAAGAGGGTAAATCTGCAGCTCAAAATGTGGCTCTGCTAATTTGATTTGCTTTCACATTCAGTTGTTTCTGCCAGTAACGCTGTGCTGTGCTGTGCAGAATGAAAGAGCTAATTTAAAATGGCATTAAGCTGCACGCTGTTTGTGGAGTCTGTAGGAATGATTTCATAGGAGTGTTTTTGCGGGGAGAAGCTGAAATTAAGGCAAAAAAATAAAATTCTGCATGGAATTATGCTAATCTTCAGGAATTGTGCAGGTGAGGAAGACTCAGCTTCTTCAGATAATCTGGAATTAATTTTCGAGCATTATTTTTCCAGTTCGCCTTTCTCCTCCCAAAGGAATCGGCAAAGAGCTGTAGCTCACCACAATGGTCCTCAGCTGTCGGGACTGGCTTTCCTACAGGCTAGGGGTTGGGGGCAGTGCTTTTGAGAAAAACAGAGGTGTTTAGATTTTAGCAAGACCTTGTCAGCTGTTGGGACTGGCTTTCCTACGGGCTAGGGGTTGGGGGCATTTTGAGAAAAACAGGTGTTTAGATTTTAGCAAGACCTTGGCACTGGCTGTCCAGCTCCTCCCTGTACAGAGAGATGATCCTACTCGGGAGGAGGAAGAGCACAAATGCCTCACCAATTTTGGGCCTGCCATGTGCATTCCACTCTGGGTCCCGACAGCTGCCCCAAGTTTCATCTTGAGTAGATTTGTTTTTTTTCTTGCAGAAGGGAAGAACATCAGGAATGACTGTCAAAACAAGGCAAAGTTTTGCCTGCAGAAAGATGAGTGATGTTACCATTTATGGGCTGAATGCTAGGTGAAACACCAGTTAAAACAGAATTGTTTACATAAAATAGAGCCCCACTTTTTTGTTAATGCCTGATACTGCTTACAAATAAATATTCCCTAAACAATAGACCCTGGACACACATAATTTGTAAAATGACAAAGAAGTCAAATGATCCTGCAAGCTTATTTTTTACAGGGTATTTTTGGCTTGTTGGTTGTCCCAAGTACTAAATAGAATCTCTGCATTTCTGAATGTTATCAACAGTTCCTGTTTCCTTGACAAAATTGTAAGAGAGAAATAAATCTCATAAAGCGATTGCTAGGCAGCTGCTCGCTGATGCTAAATGCTTGCAAGAGTTACACAGTATTATCTCTGTGTTCTTGCAGCTCAGCACTTGACTAGGAATCAGGGCATCTGAGCTCAGCTTCTCCAGACCACCTGGCTGCCTAGCAAAGTTTGGTGCCTTGGCCAAGCTGGGATCTCTTTCCAGACCAGCTATGTCACCCAAACCCATCAGTGTATGCCTGCCCCGTCCCCTGCACCCCAGCAGCGTGGGATCATGAAGTTGGCCCTGCACAACGAGGGCTGCAGCCCTTGTCATCCACCCAGCAATGGCTGTGAGGAGCCTGGATCTTACACTGGCAGAGTGGGATGGGGCCGACGTGAATCTCCATCCCGAGCAGCTTTTAATAACAGTCCAGGCAAACCTCTGTTAAGAAGGATTAAGGTGGAGCTGACCCTGCGTTGGGTAAGGAAATGAGACTGGGTGTCCCTTCCAGCCACTTCTGCTGTGCTGGTGTCCGTCAAAGCACCTATATGAGCAGATAGGCCATAAAATCCCTGTACAAATAACAGGCGTGTTGCTGTTCCCTTAAAAGCATCTCTGGAAGAGCAGACTTAGGCAAAGCACGTTTGGGTTAATTAAGTGAGGCTATGCCAGCCTCATGCTTGACATATGCATGCACTCAGGCATGACTCACCCTTCAAACAATGATTCATCATTAGTTTTTCTTGTGGGTTTGTGAGTCTTTTGTCCATCCTTGCTTCAGTCTCTTGCCGTCATCTCACAAGTGCAGTGATGGTTAAAATGACATTAAAATCAGACCTTTAATTGGGGCCTCCTCCGTGGCGCTGGTGGCAAAGGGCAGAAAAGTCGCGTGTCTCTTGTTCCGAAAAGCGACAGGGAAATTAGAAGGAGAGAATCATTTTAAAGGGAGGAAAGGGAGAAGGAGAGAGGCTGGGGTGACTACAAAAATGTTAATTCTAGCAGGACAATGTTGCCAAGCAATGCGATCGTACATTTGGTTGCTGCATAAGGAGCTACAGCAGTTAGGCTAGCTTGAGAGGAATAAATCTGATTTAAAAACACAGGACATGCATAAAGGCATGCTACATTTTGCCCTGCATTTTCTTTGCACTGTCATGAGTTTGAAAAGCTCAGTCATGCAGCTGCCCTGAGGTATGTCTTGCACCCGTGGTACCGGGGGTCGTGCCCAATAAGTTAGCACCGAGTAGATGAAGTGCTTGGCTCGTTCTTTCCTCCATACAGCACCGCGCAGCATCCTGCACTGTGCATGCACATACAGACAAGGAGCCTTGCAGGAAGCTGGCTAGAGGCTGCGTTGAGAGAGAAGAAATCTCTCGGTTCACCTTATCACTTAAAAAATAAAATTAGCCTCTACCAAACTGTTCAGGCGTCCTCATGGTGCTGTTCAGTGCTGGTAACCAGAATAGACCCTCACAGCTCCTTATACAGCAGAACGAAGGCAGCTACTTTCTAGACAGATCCTAGGCAACCCAGTGTTTGGTCATTAGTTCTTTGGGAACCAAAATTTGGCCAGAAGAATGGGACTCTCCGCAAGAAAAGAAAGCAAATAAAAGTCTCTCCTCACTCCAAGCACCCAGGTCTGTTTGTGTAAGCAGAGGGTAAGAGTTTACAGTGGATTACAGGTGATCATTTGTAATGGCATTTGCTCTTAAACGGCTACCAGCTTTATTATCTGTACCCATTAAAAGCGGATTTGAAGGAAGGGATATTAACAGCAATGCCAGACTGTACATATGTTTCATTTCATACTGCAGAGTTCTCAAGAGAGAAATAAGCTCAGTAATTTCAGAGGCATTTTTTAAATAAAACTTCTACATTTAATAATATTTTTAAGCTGTGCTCCATACCCTGTTTCCTTTTGTTCCACCCGCTTCCTTTTCTACTTCGCTTTCTTTCACTCTCTGTTATAGTTTATGTCTCTTCTTTTGTATGTCACACTTGTAACTTACTTAACATAGTTCTTCAGATGCCAGTAGCCTTTTCTTTTTCCCTTTAGAATTTGCCTGCTCTCATCTCCCTTTATTTGCAAGGAAGCCTCCCCTCCTTGATTGCATCTTTCTTTCACTCCTTATTCCCCATTTCTTACCTTTTTAATACCTTGCTCAGATCTCCTTTTTCTCCCCTTTGTTAATCGCCTCTCTCAAGGCACCTTCCTCTTCCTCCTTTCCTTGCTCTTCAGAAGTGTTGCCTCTTCCCCTTGTTCTCTGCTTCCAGCCCCTTCTACTCTGCACTTCTCCTTGCTCGCTCCTCATGGGGCGCTTTCCCTTCTCTCTTCACTTTCCTCTTATCTCAACAGCATTGCATACGCTTTTCAGCCCCTTTCTCTGCCTTTCTTTCCCATTTAAGGAGGTGACCAAATCCTGAAGACGCCTTTTCTGACGTTCAGGGAATTATTGGGAAATTTATCTCTCTTTCCAAAAGACCTAGGAAAAGAAATACCAGGAGAGACGACGAGATCTTCTGTGTGTTCCCTGAGACATCAACCAGGGTGGGATGAGGAACACTAGTGTGACTGGCTGAGAAAATTTCTTCTCTAGGTCTATGGTGTGCGCGTGTGTGAGCTAGGGAAGAGGCTTTGTTGGGATCACCCTGTCACTAGAACAACTGTCTCAAAAAAAAAAAAAAAAAGGGAAAGAAAGGAAAGGAAAGGAAAGGCAAGGAAAGGAAAGGAAAGGAAGGAAAGGAAAGGAAAGGAAGGAAAGGAAAGGAAAGGAAGGAAAGGAAAGGAAAGGAAGGAAAGGAAAGGAAAGGAAGGAAAGGAAAGGAAAGGAAGGAAAGGAAAGGAAAGGAAGGAAAGGAAAGGAAAGGAAGGAAAGGAAAGGAAAGGAAGGAAAGGAAAGGAAAGGAAGGAAAGGAAAGGAAAGGAAGGAAAGGAAAGGAAAGGAAGGAAAGGAAAGGAAAGGAAGGAAAGGAAAGGAAAGGAAGGAAAGGAAAGGAAAGGAAGGAAAGGAAAGGAAAGGAAGGAAAGGAAAGGAAAGGAAGGAAAGGAAAGGAAAGGAAAGAGAAAAGAAAAGGATGCCAGGATCGAAAGGTCCAGGAGGTCCCAGGAAGAACAAGCAGCAAATGTTCGTTCTTTCCATTTGTATTGCCTAGCACCATAAACACACAGGATGTAAACCTGCTCTGGAAATGCTTCTGTAGGAAGAGTAGATAATAATGAGTAATTTAAAATGTAATTATTTACTAGTGCCACACCTCTAATGAAATTCATCTTTCTTTAGCAAGTTTCACTGAAAACGCCAGAGGAGACTGAGGAGCAGGAAGGGTATGAAAAAGATTTAAAGAGAATGTGTTAAAGAGATACATAAAATGAGGTAAGATACATGGGACACCAGCAGAAGGGTCTTGTATCCTGCATTCCCCACTAGTTTCTTGCTTTGGAGAACAGTTGTGTTTAGCCAACACATATAAGTAAAGACTGAGCAATTCCTGACGGGCTGGGCCCACATGCCATGAAATGTCATTAAGGCCAGAGGCGCCGGTGTCTGGTCAAGCCCTTTCATTTCTGTGCAAACCGGCCTTTCACTCTCAACATCCCAGGGCAAAGAGCCTGTCAGGAGTCCCTGCAAAAGCTCCTGTCCCCTCCGTGGCTTTCCGTCAGGCCTAGTGTGACTATTACAAATTAAGCAGAAACAGGCAAGGAGGTTCCCCGCAGACTCTCAATTAGCCTTTGCCCGGTGGCATTTCTTACCCGGAAAATCTGCTAATGGTGACAAAAGGGCCACGAGCGGCTGTGCCTGGGTGCACACAGCGGGATGCAGCAGGGGCTCTCAGACCTGCTCTCCTGGGCATTTCTGAGGAGCCACGTGTGATCTGGCTCCACAAACATCACTGCGGAGAAGAACAAACAGCAGGATAATTCAGCAAACCAAAGGAAGGAGAAAAGACGGTTCTTCAGAGCCTTACACCTTGTAGGATCAAGATTTATAAAATATTCATATCGTACAACTAAATATTTGTTATAGGATTAAATATTTTTGCGCTGCTCTACTGACTCCGCTGCTGCGGTGGCTTTGCCAGCCCTCGGTGCCTGAGGCTGCTGGTAATGAGCTGGAGTCACCTACCCTGCTGCATTATTATTACTGCCACGTTTAGATGCAGCCTCATACCTGATGAATGACACCTGCTGTGAAAAATGAGTGATGCTATTTTGGGAAGGTATTTATCTGGCGTTTGGAGGGTAGCTTCAGACGTAGGCAATGCAAGCACATTGCTGTTAGTGGGATAACGATCCCTACATTACCATATTCTGCGGAAGAGGTCTACAAGTACGTGCTCTGTATGTGCTGTACATAGGCAACACATGTACCCTAGGTACCTAATGGCAGTGACTGATCCCAACTGTAAATAAACTGAGTCGGATGCATGTTATTGGGCCCGGATCACTAAAATCAGCGGGAGCCTAGTGTGGAAAGAAGTACAAGATTGGATCAACACTCATGAAGACAAACTTTATTATTTCCTTTCTGGAGATTAAAGCAATATTGCAAATTTAAAATTGGATGACATTTTGCTCACCATTTGGAAAATCATGTTACAGATTTGCCAAGACACTTACAGAAATTGCCTTATGGAAAAGAAGTTTGTGGTTTCTTTTGAAACTTGTAGGTACTTTACCCTTCCCCCTTCTCCCCTACGTCTACTCTGTTAAATAATATATATGTTTATTTTCTTATTTTTTATTTGTTTTTGGTTTTTTGTTTTGTTTTGTTTTGTTTTGCAATTCCTGACTGGCAGGTGAAAGCAAGAATTTATAGGAGGTACACAAGTATGTTTGCACAGTTGTCCACTTGATCTCTGTTGATGCAGATATTACCTGCCCACTGTTTACAGCAGGTTTTGAAGTGGGATGATAAATGTGCCCTTTATGATTGCTTTTTCCTGAGGGATCATCTTGTTTCCCAGTAATATCACTTGCACATTCAAAACAAACCAACAATGATGACAACAATAACAAAGAAAAGAAAAACAAAAACCCTTCTTCTCTTTCTTCCAAAGAAAACAACTGCATCTTCCCAATGTCCAAGTTTGGATTGTCCCAAGGTTTTGTAATACACAAACATATTGCTATCAATGAAAAAAAAAAAGAACGTCCCTGTGGTCAGCAGTGTTTGGTCCATGGGTTATGTTTAGAGACAGGATCAAATGGGCCCTGCAGGGTTCAGTAGGTGTTATCGGACTGCCTGCTGGCAAGTCCTAGAAATGAGGCTAGAGCCAAAGCTGGTCTTAGCCTGCCCTCTGGACCCCCCTACCTGGGTGTTTCTGCTGTTTTCTCCACGGTCCTGCTGTGGCTACTAAGCAGCCTATTTCCCTGGCTGGTCCCTGTGCACACACCTGCACTGCTGTGGATTTATGCCCAGGATCTTTCTTAGCATTATACTGTCACAAGCTACGGTTGCTCAGAGTGCTGAGATTCCTCCTAATGCTCCTGAGATGCATGTGGCACTCAATTAAATCTGATGTCTTTTTTTTCCCCTCCAAAAGACAGCTAGGTATTATTAGCATTTTCCTCCTTTGGTTTATTCAGCATAGCTGGAGATAAACACTTTCCTATTCTTAATTAGCAAATTACTTATCGGCAAAGTATAAAAATGATTTAACCCAATTTCATTTCACTATTCTTTCTATGTAACTTCCAAACCAATTACCTGGCTTTGCAAAATCTTTTTTTACAATGTCCTAACAGTACTTATGAAATCTCAGATTCCTCTAAACAGCCAGAAGTGTTTAGTACATATCTTCTTTCACTAGTGTAATTTTATTCCTCACAGTGGGAAGGCAGGCATCATTCATAAAGTTCCTATTTTCTCAAAAGAGCAGCACTGGCTAATGTTCTGCAAAATTAAACATTTTAATTGGCTATATAAAATGTCAGGGAATGAGGTGCTTTTCCCAACCCAGCATAACACGCTTTGAAAAAAAAGCTATAAGAAAAGCAGGTGCTTCCAAAAGCTATTTGTTTAAAATAGCTCATTTCTCTATCCAGCCCCAAATTTGTTAGATAATATTGCATATGTCAAAAGATTCAGAGAAATGCTGCGCTTCACTATTAAACTGAACATATGCACTGTACTGTCAGAGGAAAGGAAAAAACAGGGCTTTCACATTAGCACCCAGAATTTGAGATCCTAAGCTTTTCTTCAAGCATGATAAATAGTCTGTGCTTTAAAGGAAATTGAGCTCTCTGTAATTTATGCTAATTTTTCATGCTTTTCTATCAGTTTCCAATCTTCATCTCTGTAATCTCTATTTAATTTTTCTGTCAATATTCCTGTTGACTGTTGAAGTTATCTCTCATAAGTACTGCTCAGCAAATTTATTAAATATTTTATAAGTATTTACTGTAAAATTCATCTGAAACTTTTAGTTAATTTCCCCAGATTGTGCGAAGCAGTGTGTGAATAATAAAATAATAGAAATGGAGTAGCTTTCTCTCACTTTATCACTGAAAAGCACATTTACCTGCCAAAATGACAGGAGATAGGTAGACTTTTCTTAACGTATTAAGAAAGGCGTATACTCTCTATTTAGAATTGCAAGTTAATGGCCACTAGGGTTTTATACGTTTTTGCAGATATATTAGAACTTCATATTGAGCATGACATCCTATGTTGACAAAATCACTTGTTAAGTCTTGCTAATGTTAACGATATAGACACAAGCTTTATCTAAATCAGCAGTTTGCAATATCCGTTTACAAATATTTCCAATTTCCTCATTCCTGATAAATGAAAACTGAAGATACCATTAGTAATGCATTTGGCTCGAGGGACTTTTGTGAATGGGTAATGACTTCATATGTTGGACCACATGTGGGAATTAAAATAAATGGACAAAGAGACTCTGATCATCTGCTTTTTTGTTGTCTCGTCAGAACCTACAACTCATGGATTAAGAATGCCTGAGCAAATAGAAGGGCTTTGTTCGGGGAAAATCCAGTTTTAGATCTCTGAAGATAATTTCGTTCCCAGATATTTTATACTCATTAGGGATGTCTTCCTACAGTGAGCTCTTGCTCAGATTCCTGGAGCTGATTCTCATTTACACTAATGTCTCTTCAAACATTTGCAACTCATTATAAACCACATTTTTCTCTGGCAGAGACAGAACATGATAGACAAATTCACAAAAAGTCAAGGAGAAGGTGCCAGGGGTATGATCACTCGCTATTTCTCGTAACACTAGCATGAGGAGGCACATCTGAAACAAACCAAAGGAATGTCTATTTTCCACAAAGTGTATTTAAATTGTGAAACTTACTGCTATAGCAGTCAGTACTGAGTTTCTCTTCCGGAAAAAAATGCATGTCATGGAGGTCAGAAGTGTGAACAGCTTCCAAAAGAGCTGGAACAAATTCATGGGGGAGAGATGCAGCAGGGGCATGAAACAAAATTAACCAAATGCTTTCTCCAGCTCACCCAGGGCTCCAAGCTGCTCAGTGATGGAAAGTGAGAGGGCTTCAGTAGGGAAAGAATCACTCCCTCCTGTTCAGTCAATCTCCTAATTGCCCCTATTGAGGAATGGGTGTGAGGCCAGATGGACTTTGACCCAGGTCAGACCTCTTAAGCCTCTATATGAATGTCGGTGGGAATCTGCCACACTATTTAAAGAAGGCAATTTCAGGATGATTTGTGTTCGGATGGTGCATTCGGGTATTCTTCAACACACATTTAATTCGGGTTCTCAGGAGTTTGAAAGCTCAAATATATTTCATCTATATAAAGCAAATTCTGGAGCAATTTCTGCTGTTGTGAGACTTGTCACTTCAATGTTCAGTTTTGAAGATACAAGAAGTTCTGCGCTGAAGTGGTGCACACAGAACAGAAGGCCAGACACCTGCCCAGATGAGTTTGACCTAATAAGCCCAAAGGAGGGTGTGTAGCTAAATTTAGGGGACTACAATACAGATATCTGTACGTGAACTGGGTGTCTAAGCTTCCATTAAAGTCAAGGGGAATTTAGTCAATAGCTAATGGAGTTTAGAGAGATACTTCATAACATTATAAGATAAATGTCAGCATTTGCTTAGATGAACTACCCTGGTCTCCACTGACAATATTGATTAGATCTCCAGTAACTATATATAGCGAAAACTTATCCCTCAGCTGACCCACGGACCCTTAAAATTGGGTGAGATGGCTGAAGAGCTGCACTTGTCTATAACTCCAGTTCAACCTTATTGAGTTACAAAGAGTTAACCTATTTTGGGTGGATTTGATCTGTTCAATAGCCACAGCTCCCACCACATACCAGTCAATGGTTCTTCCTTCCCTGAAAGGTATGATTACTTTAGGAGGTATTAAGATGTATACAGTACATTGGATTTCTTTTGTAACATGAACTAGGAGTTAAGGTTAAATTAGCCCTTCTTGCAACAGAGAGAGACCTTGGCATGTGGAAGCCTGACCAGTAGTTGAGAATGGAGTTCTTGAAATTGCATTCATTGTCTTTTCATTGACTTTTACCTCATTTCTATAGTGGACAAATTCTTCCTGAAAAAAAGATATGCTATCGCTGTGTCTACATAGACAGCTCGTAATTTACAGTGGACTGCAGTCCTTTCAGAAGATCTCTACAATTGCTTACAATTATTTTTTTACATTGACATTTGGCTTCTAGAGGACATGGTTCTAGTATGAGGGACTGGAGTGCTGATATTCTCTGTGTTTTGAATACATAAAGTGACATGGACTCGAGGCTTATGCTGGAGCACTTCTTCACTGGACTGCATTCGTATGGCATTTAGCATTCGAGGCCAACCTTGTGTAAACACAGTCCAGCACTGTTGAACAGGTGCATCAGCACATGCAAAAGAATTGAAAATAAACTCAAGTACCTCCATGGGGACATAGCCTACCTGATTTTGATGATGCACAAAGCAGCACTGGCATATGTTGATCACCAAGTACTATTAAAGAGGTATTTTTTATTTGTTGCGCCTTACCCCATCACACGCCGTGGGTTTCCCAACTTCCAGTCTGTCTTTAGCAGCCAAAGACCAAATAATTGTCTGCCTGTCCCTAGGACACAGAGGGCTGGGCTTGGTGTAATTCAGCTGTCCTACATTTATCTCTACATGGCAACAGTTCTGTCATACCAGCTACATGCTACACATTATGTCCCTTGTCCTCAGCAGTATTTTCTTCATATTTGGAAATGAAAATATAAAGATGTCAGGTCTTTTATTTAAGAACTAGCTGAAGGGAGATAACATTATCTTGCCTTCTTCCTTAAACCTGCACACAATCACCTTGCCTTGTGTCTCAGACTCAGGCTCCAGGTCCTCATTTTAAAGTCCAGCACAATTTATCTTTCCTCTCCCATCTCTTGGCAATGTGTTGTTGATGATGATTTGACAACCTGTAGTTGAAAGAGATGGAGTGAAAAACTGAGATATGGGAAGGTGAAGTGACTTGCCAGAGGCAATAAAGCAGCTCACTGAAGTTCAGACCTCCACTCAAGTCTCCAGGCTCTCAGCAAAGTGCTCATATTTTGCATTGAATCTCTGCAAACCTTCATCTGTACTTCCTACCAGCCCTCTGCACATCTCTTCCCTGACTTCTTGTCCTTCCTCTTTTTCCACATCCTATTCAACGCATTCTTCCCTTCATCATCCAGTAACCTTTTCCCTCTCATCAAATGTCTTGCCAATGTACTAGCAATAGCCATCTTTTTACCTGCTTTTCCCAAAGCTTCCTTCTCTACCAGACAGGAGGAAATGGCTCCATGCCATCTCTCCATGTCCCTCTTGCACTGCTGCAATTGTACAACACACTCAGACTTCTGTTTGAATAGCAAACTGCTACTCAGAGTCCACTGTGAATAGTGGCTGCCTAGGGCAGGCATGCTCACAGAAAAGACCTTTGCTTTCCTTCTTTCTAAAAATAATCAAAGAAAGGTAAAAGTCGGAAGCTCATAATGCCCCAAGGAAATGTCCTCATTGACACACACAAAAAACTTTCAAATACTGAAAACAAGCCAGAGTGGCAGAAGTAGGAAATTTGCAGATCAAAGGTTTTGAAAACATGCAGTCCTGTGTCTGTGATGTAAAAATAGGGTGTTTTCTTTTCTTGGAAGTAGCCAACAGGCCACTACACTGTTGCCAATGCAATATTAGCATCATCTTTTAAAAGCAGACTGCTGGTTGTGAGTAGAACTAAAGCAGAGATTACTTTAATTGAACTGAAGCTTTCAGGCTATTTTACTGACTTCCGTAAAACAGCTGGGGATAATTACACATAACTTGAGGGAGACATTTGAAGACACAGGGTCAATATTTGGCCCTGCATACAACAGCACAGGTGCCCTTGGATGAAGTCCTCCTCAGTGTATACACACTGATTTTTCACTAGCCCTGGTTTCACCCGACAGCAACTCTGTGCAATGTTCCTTATCGTATTATCAATCATACCTGCTCCACATGGGTAGTATGTCATGTACGGTATGAGCTCTCCACGCATCTGTGATGCACATGACACTGTTGCAGTGGCAAATTGGCCTCATGCACAGTCCTCTTGGTGCCTTTCTGGCACCAACAGGGCTTCTACTGGTATGAAGATGGGTCAATCCCTGCCTGAACCATGACCACCTTCCCAAGTGACCCATGGCACATTCCTTGAGTCGGTTGGAGGAGGTCAGGTAACTGTTGGGTATGAGCAGTGCACACAGACCTGCCACCATAGCAGGGAGCAGGGGAAAATTGGAAGACAGAACCTGGCTGGGAGTTTTGTTGGGTTTTTGTTTTGTTTTATTTTATTTTCATATATATATATATGTGAGGCAGATGTATCACTTTTCTTGAGAGGAGGAGCTGTCAGACTAAGACAGTTCAGATCATTGCTGTTGGTTTTCTACAGCTTTGTATCAGTCTCCTTTAATAGCACCCGCACCACAGCACCACAGATTAGAAAAAAAAAATTACGATGTGAAATAATATACCTAGGAAGGATTGCGAAATAAAAAAGGAACTGAATAATAATGTTACTCACGACAGCTTTCAAGTGATACAAATATCTGACTACATCTTTAAGGGTAGGGAGGATATTTTTAAATAAACATGCTTCCTTCCTGCAAGTAATAGATTGCAATAGCAACAGGCAGTAGGATTCATCTGGTGTGGTTTTAGTGGTTTTTTATGTTTTTGGCTCTAACAAAAATATTTAAAAGGAGGTAGTACATTCTTTATAGAACCTACTGCAGGAAAATTGTCAAAGGTTTGTTTTTCATCTAGCATGCAATTATTTTCACAAGAACATTTTGAAACATTTCCTTTAGCTTTTCAAATCTTCTGTGATTGATTCTCCCTCTCCTCCATTTTCCTTTTTTTTTGTATGAATTACTTATATATAGTCCCTCCAGAAGGGACTAGCATCTTGGAAGTTACAATGAATAAGAATAGACTTTCTCCTTAGCTATGTTCCATCTGTCCATTCTTTTCCTTCTGTAAGACTAAATCTGTGGACAAACTGAGATTAATTCCTATTATTTTGGCGTGTAGATCAATTCAGTAGATCAACTGAAAAAAATGGAGAAAATCACTCTTGAATTCATGTAACTGAAAAAGCTCAAGAGTAGTTGCACCCTGCTCTAGCAATGATTAGAGAAGGAACAGAGGGAGTAAAACACAGAACATGATCGAGCTCCTATAAAAATCCAGTCTGAGCCCACTTGGATTGCCCACTGCATGCTACTGGCCCTCATCTCGAGGGATGTATACCTTGAACCTAGAAAATGTTCAGAGCAGACAGCAAAGAGGATCAAAGACATGGCATGGGTTCCATACAAGGTACAAAGAAGAAGCAGCTCTTCAGCTTGGAGAAAAAAGGGATGACTGAGAGGGGATAAGATAAAGGTCTGCAAAGCATGAGCAAAGAGGGTGAAAAGGGATTGATGGTTTACTCTCTCTTCCAACGCACAAATGAAGGGACACCAAATAAGCTAACAGATTCAAAATGAACAAAACTATATGTAATCTCATAAAGCATGTAGTTAAGCTGTGAGTTTCCATGCTGGAAGATGTTGCCTGTGGTGGTTACATGGGCATAAGGGGAGCTGCCCAAGCATAAAGTCTTGAGGGCCAGGAGAAGGGAGGAATATGTTTTTACATTTCCTCAGCTATCTCTTTCTGGCCACTGCTGGAGGAAGAATACTTCAGTCTGACCCTGCATAGTTGCTCTTGTTTTCTTAATTCCTTCCTGATAACACTGCAGTCCCTGTTTTTGCCCCACGTATATGCACAAACTCAGGCAGGAATAGGGCTTTACTGCAGGTGTGTCTGTTTGTAAAAAGATATTAATGTCAGTGATTTACCAAAATGCTGAAAATCTAATCAGCAAACTGCTTTGGTGTTAAGAGTCAAAAGAGAAAAGGATGATAAGAGTATCCAGAATGAGGGAGGAAAAAGTTATATTAGGGTCTTACCACCACTGGCACTGAAATAATGCAGGCTTTGAAAGTCTTGCTTTTAAAAGAGAAGTCTTTTGCCTTGTGAAGTTAGAGACATTGCAATACAGATGATGGACTGCTGTCCTCTCTAATCCATCCTGGCAGAGATAAGTATTTGACCAATGTTAGCATTAAGAAGAGTAAGACTCACTGCTCTTTCAAATCACAAAGGGAGAGACTTCCCCTCAGAGGCATACTTTCTACACAGAGCCTATAAATAGCCCTTTTGAAAAATATTTTGCTGTATTTAGCATTTTATTAGAAGCATTGTGTAAAATGAATTCTCCATTACTCAGTGCATTTCATCTGCATGTAATACCAATGGTAATTGATTTTCTGATGGTGCATGAACTGCTAATGTAAAACCTCTGCTGAAGACTTAGAGGTGAAATCTATTTTCCCTGCAGAAAGCTTTCCTAATCTGTTTTTTTCCACAGCAGAAGGGTATCCTAAGAAACTGGAGGAGCCTGAAGTTCCCACACTCCAGTTACCTCTCCAATGTGTCAGGGAGAGTGAAGTACCGACTTGCTTTCCCCAGGGTCTTTACAGAGGACACAACGACGGTGCCCAAACTCTGGCAAAATCTCCACCTGCAGCCTCCTGCCCTTACCGAGCTGAGTGTGACTGTGTGCTCTGCCCATGTGGGGCAATGTCTTACCCCAGGACGTCGCCCTGCATCTGTGTTGCAGGCACCTTGCAGCACCGCAAAGGCACTTTGCAAAGCACATAGGGGCAGCTGCGCTGAATTTGCTATGAGCAAGCAACTGCCTTGAAGTGGACCTCTTTCATTTACATTTTCTTAGTATTAAGTACTCACAAGCAGCTCCATTAAGTACATTTTCTCCCACATAGGAAAGGGAAATAAAAGGCACTGCATGTTTGTGTCCACACAGACACAGCTGTGTTTTTGTCCCTGCGCCTGCCACTTTCACCCGCTGGAAACATCCGCCCCTGACTCTGATTTCTCTTTCAGTGGCACAAGAGCATCGGCTGGGACCGTGGAGCTGCATAACTAGTGTTAAAACATCAGAACCAGGCCCTGTGGGCTGAAACGACTCGCCTTTTCCTCCACAAATGCAGCTAAGGGCAAATATTGCCTACAGTATCTGCTGATGCTGGAACACTGCAATTACTTCTGAAATCTAACCTAATTACAGTTGCTGAAAAAATTTCTCCATCCTTCCTGGCTCATTTACAGTTCTCCCACATTCTCCTTTCTGTCTCCTTTCTTTAAGTCAATATTTACCTTTTTAACGCTTTCTCTCCCTCAGCTTTCCTCTTTCATGCAAAATAGCAGAGCCTATTCTACCAGCCACATCTGCCTGCAGCCTGCATTAGCTGATGAGATGAAGTAGACATTCACAGTTTTTACAGCCAAAGCTCTTATTTTGCAAAAACAGCAGAATATCTCACTAGATTTCATATTAATGAAGTTGTTTTCTGTTCTGTTCTGTTGGTATTTCAACACTACCCCAGAGTACTTGCATGGAAATCAACAATATCAGAAAGAAAAAGTGGCAGAGACAAAAAGGTTAGTTCATGAAGCAGCCCATCCTAATTAGCCACACAGAAAGCAAATAAACTAGCTCAAAGAAAGAAAGAAAGAAGATTTTTAAAAGGCTATTTTTAAGTATTACTATGCTCAGACTAATACTTTAATGGCAAGGTAATTTGTTTTTAAAAGTATAATTTAATTCACGGGGTGGGGGATAATTGTTACCAGGAATTTAGCGTCTGTTTGAGCCAAGGTGAATATATTGTAGCTGAACATTTCTGATACCTCATTGACATCAAGGGCTTACTGCTTTCTGCAGTTCAAGCAACACCCGTCAAAAGATGGAAAAAGATTATGAAGAAATGGTGCTGATTTGGATCTTTTAAGTCAAGATCAATATACCTGCAAAAGCTTTAGTTTAACTGTAAGTCATTTGGAGAGAAACACTGAGAGAAACATTTTTTGTTCTGGATTTGTTCATGACTTCAGAATTACTGGTCATAACAGTCCTTTCTCGTATGTAGAGATGGGACTAACAAAATAGTAAGAAAGAACTAGACATGTATGCTACAAGAGTCCTGGAACCAAATTTTGAGAGGTGATATTTGAAAATTAGGCAGTTACATTCAGGCTTATGTTTTCTCTTGTTACTGATAATTTCTTGGTGCTTTGAAAACTTATAGGGTGTTTAGATGGCAGAACTGTATATGTAATGGTAGAGCCATATGTCCATAAGTTTCAAGAATGTTATTATTACGTCTGTTAATTATTTGATTTTCACATTTACATTTTCCACATTTTTACTAATGAGGGTTAAATATTTTGAGTTAAAAGTAGTCATGAGAGCTGCATTGGAGTCAAGAGAAGTTAAGAATTTGAAAAAAGTGAGCATCTGGGTAAGCAGTGTCACAACGAGGTCATTGCTGAGAACAGCACGTAGAAAAGAAGAGTGCAGGGAGCAACTAAAAAGAATTGGAAAACCTATACAGATTCCTGAAAGCGAACATGAGCTCCAGGCCTCCATGCCCTACTGGTGGGACCAGGCTGCGGTGGGTCGCGAGGAGAAGGTGATGGTTTCTCACACATTCCCGCTGCTGCTCCAGAGCTTCTGAAGACAGGCAGGAGGCCTCTGTCAAACCTGCCGGCAATCGAAATATTTGCAGACATCCGTAGCGATTGTGCTGTGCCAAATGCAAACCTGAGCCCAGCAGCAATGCTGTTGCTTTCGCAGGCAAGGTAAGGCTGCAGATGCTACGTGTGCATTCAGATTTCCCCCAGCCAGTCTTAATTCAAGGCTGTGGCAGTATAACCCTCTATTATCTTCTGTTTCATTGTGGTTTCCAGGAAAAAAAAAAGAGCAGATCCTTTCCTTTAGGATTTGAATCTGAACTTCATTTTCTTCAACAGCTGTCAAAGCTAAACAAGCTCCATCAGCCTGGTTTTGGTTCAGAGTGTAGGTTTATTCCTTATAAACCAACGTGGTCCCGCTGGAACAGGGCTTCCCCGCAGGACTTATTGCCATCCCGATGGGAGCGAATGCAATGCCTTGTACAAGCCAAGAGGTACAAGGAGCAAAGGGCATCCTCAGCCTGGGAAGGGAAGGATCATCTCATCTTTCACTTGCGAGGAACAATGGGAGGCTTTAAGGCTGCCCTCATCCCCAGCAACAATTTCAGACTTTCTAGGCATGAAATCTCTTTAATATTTAGTCACTGTTTTTTTTTAGCCCATGTCATCTTTTTTCCCCTTGTCTTGTATTAACCACTAGAAGAAAATCTATAAATTGTTGCTTTAGTGAAATGTAGAAACCAAGCATTCATGTAGCTTGTACACAAGACTATGTTCTTCTGTGAAAACCTTGGGAATGGATAAATTCTTGCATCAAAAAGACTAAAGAAAGGTCAAATCAACAAATATCTTTTTCTCGGGTAATAATTATGCAGAAAAACAAGGAGTTTGGCTTTCTAGATGAACAGAACCTCAAGTCCCATCAGATACCCTACTCTAACTTCTGAGGCAGTACCACTAAGGGTCATTTGAAGTCCGTTTCTGGCATTTCTCTGCCTTTCCCTGATTCAGAGTCTGTTCTGTTGGTTCGTGTGTACTCTGTCCCCATCCCTCAGGAAGTTGTAAGCCGCAGATTGAAAAATAGTGCTGATCTTCTAAAAAGTGTTCCTCTCTGCAGATTTTTTTTGCCAAAAATTGGTTACAGAAGTGTTTTACATAAAGAAGCAGCTCCTCACATCTGTCCACCTACTCTTGCGCTCACCTTCCCCCAGGCAGCCGGGCAAGGAAGCAGCACATTTCCCATTAGGAATTACTCCTGCAACCACTTCAACTAAAGGATTTATCTAACGTGTATTTTTCCCTGTTGCTGCCTTACTGAGATGGAAGTCTGAAGTCTGTCCTGTCCTTTAATTACAAGGGTAATATTAAAGAAGTTAATCCTTGTCCATTTCTTTTCTTAAATGAAAACTTGACAGCATATCTTTGCAGTCAGTACAAGATGGTCTTCGCTTTGAGGAACTTTTATTCTTTTTGATCACCCCCCTCTTTTCCACAACACCATGACTTTTACACCTTTTTTGCCACTTATGTTAGGGTTATTACTTCGAGGGCATCCCTTACATATGCATCAATGCTAATTCAAATATAGGATTTATTGATTACAAATTGCATTTTACTTTTCAGCAACACGCACTTGGCTCCCTTAAATGTTCAAAGTACTCACATTGCACAGGTAGCAGCCGTGCGCTGACTTCCAGGTTGTCCGCCGAAAGATGTTCATGGTACCTCCTGAGTTGAGGGTTACACGGTGTAACCGTGCGGTTCCCATCCGGGAGGAAAGGGAAAGCAAACCAGCAGAGCTGAAGACAGTGAGCCCAGGCTGAAACCTCACCCAGTGCCACATCCCTCTCCACAGTGGAGCAGTGAGGTCCCCGTGGGCTGCTGTCATCTCCTGCCCTTGGCCCTCTGCCCTGGGAGGCACCTATCTCATCCTTCCTGGTCCATGGAGATCACCGGTGCATCCCTGTTGGGCCACCAAGCTTGGCTAGCCTAGTTTAGCCCAAATGAAGGGAATTGCTTCTCCACATCACAGACTTCCAAGGTCCTAAAACTGACTTATTAACATCTTGTGATTACAAAAAAATAAATAAAATTAAATTAATAAAAGACTCCCTTAATTCCTTATGTGTGGCTAGTCCATTGGGCAATTAAAAAAAAAAAAAAAAAAAAAAACCCACAGCACTGATAGCGTTTTCTCATTTCCCATCAGTAAGTGTGTGTTTTGCCGGGCGAGTGTTTCACAATGGCCTCAGGTATGCGCTGGGAAAACCCTGCCTCGCTCACAGCCAAGCCGCTGATCGCCGCCCTGGCTGAGGTTTGCGCCGGTAGCCAAGGGAATGAATTAACAAACAAACCTTAACCAATTTCACTTTTCGCTTGTGCAATGGAGTCGCTGCGGACTTGCAGGGAAAGTGTTCGGGTAAGGTGCAGGGATTCTGGATATCTGCTCCCGGGTCTTGCAGATTGCCTTTCTGAGCACGGCATTTTCCATAAGGTGCTTGTTCCTACAGGTTTTCTAGGTGCTTGGTGGTTTGGGGGAGAAGGTTTTTGTTCTGTTTTCTGAAGGACCTGCCTATCAAATCAGGTGGTATATAACCATGGGAAACAGCTCTTCTCTGGCCTTGCAAGGCTTGACTATCTCATACTATACTTCCTTGGGCAACACAAGAAAAATACCTCGGAAAGAGAAACGTCTTTTATTCCGCTCCCCATGTATCTGATGTTTTATTCCCTCAGGCATGACTTGTTTGCCAAAGGATTGTTTAACCACTGTTTGACAGTTTCCAAATGGGAAAAAAATGCTGGGTTTCATCCAAAGGAAGGGAGGAGCTTTTCAAAGTTTTGTATTTAATCTTGGCTAAAAGTAAACAACGTTACCCTTTCAACATTAGTCATGCCTGTTGTACAAAGCGCGGCAGCGTAGAAGCGCTCAGCTAAAAGAGCGCAACGTCTTTCCATACTTTGTAATTATTAACATATAGCACTCAGGAATGAATCAATCATGTAACGAGCTAGATCGGCCACCAGCGCAGGGGAAGCGGCGGGATAAGCGCGTAGCCGCGCAGACCATAGGATGCTACGAGGAGGGTTTCTGGAGCCTAGCGGCTGAAGCAACCTTCAACCCCTGCCCTGTGCCCACAAACACATGGAGGTCTCTGCTGGCTGCTATTTTACAGGATGCAACATGTCTTTAATAAGGAGGCAAAGCAGGGGAAGATGGAGGAATGGCTGGGGAACGGCTCCCACCAGGCACAGATATGGCAGGACCTGCTGGTGGACACACATTTGGCATCAGCTAAAGGGACTTTTTCCTCCTCTGCAGCAAACCACTGCCAAAGGAGCTAAAGGGTACAACCATCCTGAAATGCAGGCTAGCAGGGGAGCCCTTCTGCAGGTGCAAGAGGAGCCTGCTCCAGGCGTTTCTCCAGCAAAGCAATGGGTATTTTTAGGGGGTGTATATTTTGGCCTTGCAGACACACAGCAGAGCCAGGAGCCCCAGGGCCAGGGCAGAGGGCAAAGACGGCGACTCCGCAGAGACCCGTCTGCTGCAGCGAGGATCCCGTCCCAGCTCCTGCTGCTGCCCAGTGACCCTCGGTGCCCACCGGGGAAACAAGAAGGGCCACGGCCAAGACACGGCCTCCTTCTGCCAGGGGACACCCCCAGCTTTGCTCGCCGTCCCCCGGCACACAGCGTCAGGACTGACTGCCCAGTGAGACCAAAGAGAGCCCCCAAATAAACCGCCCTTCCCAGGATCCGGCGAGCTTCCTTATCTCTCACTGGCTGCTTTTCAGGAGTAGTACTAGGCAAGAAAAAAAAAAAGAAAAAACAAAACCCAAAAAATAATAATGCTAAGTGAGGAATAAAAAGAATGACCTACTTTGGAGGGAAAAAAAAAAAAAAAAGGCAAGCTCTCCGCGAAGGTTTTGCTCTAATTGCCGGTGTGGCGTTGCATAACCGAGGCGGCAGTCACCGCCCGTGCCCGCCGAGGCCCAGGGGCTGCCCCGGCGCTTCGGCCCGGCGCGGCCGCCCTTCCCGGCGAGGA
>VWPW01012724.1:6807-34840 GCA_013389825.1 Crypturellus undulatus
AAAAAAAAAAAAAAAAAAAAAAAAAGAATGCTTTTGTCAGACACTTCAGTTCTAACATCCAAAGGTTAAAAGGGAGACAGATATGATATATGACTCTTTATATACATGAATATGCACACATATGTATCACACATATGTATATATAAAGAGGTCCTGTATGTACATACATATCAACAGAGACAATTAAAAATACACAGACAGAGAAGCTAATGTGTTTTAACAGGGAGATGGGAGTCCAGCATTTTGAATGCTAATGTTTTCTGTGCTTTTTTTTAAGATGTTTGATGTCCCTACTTCACTTTTTCCATTTATAAATAAAAGGTGACGATAAAAATTAGCTCTTAAATTGTAATGTTCTTCTCTCAAATAATTCTATGACTTACTTGCTGTGCAGTGTTGTTACTAGGATTGTTCTCATTTAACTATGTTACATTAAGAGCTGCTTGAAAAATTGCAATTATTTTCCAGGGGAAAATTATCATTATTTTGGCTTTCTTTCTGGTGAATATTTTAGCTAAAAAACAAAACAAGACTGGGTGGGGGAGAGGGAGAGAGGAAGAGATTAATTTTTGTCTTTTTTTTTAATCAACTTGAAAACCAGTCCATTTTTAATAGAAATTTAGTGTTTTGAAGGCCAACTTTTTAATCAAGTCTTTTTTTTTTTTTTGTGCTGTTGGCATTTCTCGTTTAATCTCCTAGAATGAAAATTTGCTGTGGAAACATCCAGTGTGGTCAGAATGTCACTTTTTGGTCACCCCCCTTCTCCCCTCAGCCAGTTTGATGAAAAAATGTCAAGCAGCAATAGCTGTGTCACCTCTGATTTATCTATTTTTCTAGAGCCATTAGTCTCAAGCAGCAGAGGAGAAAGCACTGCAAGAGAAGAGCCGTTCCTCGAAAATCCAGCGTGGATGGTCAGGAAATGTCACTGGTTCCCTGCACAGTTGGTGCCCTTCCTCACCCTCGTGACAACAAGGTGGCTGCAGCCTGACAGGGGTTAAAGAGAGGCAGGGATGCCCCGAGGATGATGCATCCAGGGGTGCCCAGACGAACGACAGTCCCAGGTCTTGGCTAGGACAGCGCAGGGTGGTCGAGGCTGCAGGGCAGGTGCAGCTTCACTGCCCGCAAGTTTGACCAGAAAGGTCAGTGCAATAAATTCCCTGGGGAGCAGGGCTGTATTGGACGTAGGCTGAATGTTAGGGAGAGAAAATTGAGCTGTGTGGAAGCTACCTTGCACGTAATGAAAGGTGCTTTATTACAAGGGGGCCTCAAGGAGTTTGCTATCTCCTGAGCACTGTACCAACAGTTTAATTAAAAAGAAATGTACATGGTTGAAAACCAAGTCTAATTGGGAAGCTGTGAGCGAGCCTCTCTGCCCAGTCTCCACTGGATCATTTTTTTTTTTTTTTTCCCCTCCATAGATTGACAAGAGCTTATCAAAACGCTGATGAACCTGATGCTTCGCTCTCCCATTCCTGTTGTGGAAGGATAGATAGGGCTACATGGACTCCCCCCTTCCCTTTTTCTCCCAGACAACGGCACCTTGTAGGATGATCTCAAGACCCTTAATCAAGCCTGACTCCCTGATTGCAGCAGGAAGGGTTATACTGCGTAAGACCTCCGGGTAGGTGGACTGATACACCGTCACTGGAGCTCAGGTGCCTGCCAAAAGACACGATAACCCACAGCCATCTGTCTGCCATGTGTCATTCCAGGGAGGAGAAATGTGCTCTGTCTATCCTGAGCCCAGACTACTATTTTCATAATGTCAGCTGTGGGCTGAGGACCAATATTAACTGTAGAGAGCCTGAGCAGCAAAGGAAGGAGCTGGATTCGTAGAGTAAGAGATGGTGGGGAGACTGGGGGAACTGATTAGGGACTCTCCTCAGGATGAGTGCAGAAGATAAGAACAGCCTGGGAAGACCAAGAGCAGAAAGGAGCTGCTTCATTTGGTGCTTGTGTGGGGTTGCCACCAGCCAAGGAGAATCCAGGTTTCCTTCCAGCTGAAATAGTGGCAGGCATCTCCAGTAAGTGCCAGGAGACTGGTCCTGCATTGGCAGGAGTCAGGACTTGTCTTGGGAGCAACAGGCCAGAGTAGGGGGACACCCTGAGCCCCGTGTTTGGTGCAAGATTGCCCAAGTGCTGCAAATACTCATCTGAGCCCCAGCAGCTCCAGCTCTGGAAAGCAGGACTCGTGCCCTGCTTTAACCTGCAGCATCTGTACTCATGAGTTCACTTCTCTGAGCTGCACAGCGGGACCCTTCCCCAGGGTGAGATATTGTGTTTCTTCTGCCAGGTCTGCTCAGCACCCTGCCTCGCCTCTCTATCCTTCTAAATCAGAATGCAGTCAGGAACACATACTCCCAGCTTGCAACACTCAATTATTGCTTCTGATATTTTATTTTTTTTGCCTGCAGCTTCAAATTACCTTCAAGGTGCACAGTGCAATTAGCTAAAAATATTTCCTGCTTCGTTTTAATTGCACTAAAACTCTAATGCACCTCCAGCGAGGAGCAGTAAGGTGGAAATTGGTGCCCCAAATATTTCAAATTGATTAAAGCCCAGGATGACTCAATAAGCTTACATAGTTCTATTAATTATTAAACGTTATTAATTTTTTTTTAAAAAAAAAAACTTCCTGAAGCCATATTCTATATGATATTTCTGAAGGGAGATACTTAAACTAAGGGGAAAATAACTCTTTCTGAGATTGAAAAAGATAGGACAAGAATTCCTCCATATAGTTGGAGTAGTTTCCACACGAGGAATTGACATCTTTTGGCAAATTTTGGTATCTAAGAATATGTACGTGACTGATCTATGTGACTTATGTATGTGACTCACTTCATTGCTATAGCTGAGGTATTTTTATAGTCCCAATTTAGAGCTGAATCACATTTTTGTTCAAAGCCTTTCTTGGTTGAAAATGCAGGTGATAAGTCAAATACTTTGCTTAAAAGATGATCAACACTTTTTGTCCGGGAATGAGAAAAAAAAACAAACAGAACATTTTTTTTGAAAGCAGTGAGAAGCAATGTCCTCATTTCTTCATTCCAAGAACGGTTTGCTCATAGTTTCAATTCAATGTTCTTTGAAAACAGTATTAAAAATAAACCCCAGCTTTCACGGGCCTCCCTTCACGTGTGTGATCAGCCTCAGACCGTCAGGTCTCTGGGTGCTGACGATGCTCTGGGCCTGCAGGATGCTGGCCGAGCACAATATTGCCTCCTGGTCTCCAGGGTTCAAGCCAAGGCTGGACTCCTCTAGATCCACTGCAGCTTTGCAGGGGATCGCTCCACGCACCCTGTTTTATGCAACTCTAAATGAACCCAGGCATCTTAAACACAAACCATCAGGCTGCTGCTGGCCTAGCTGACTTTAAAAATGTCAGGAAGCAACAGCGTGAGCTGTTGGGCTGGCATCAAGGTGGGGGGAAGACGCTGAGCAGCTGGGGGTGGCAGCGATCTCGCTGCAGTTGGAAATCAAGTGTGGCTCTGCTGACCTAACGCAAAGCCATGAACTTCAGCGGGGTGTCTGGCGCTCCAGCCTCGCAGCCTAGCCCTGTAATTTCATTTCCTAGCGTTAATATTAGTGGTGTCATTCTTCTGAGATGTTAGCGTGTGCAGGATCTCCGACAGACCTGCTGCTGGAGAAAAATACTGCAGCCATCTGAGGTCATTAAATTCTGTTCAAAGGGCTTAAAAGAAACGTAGAGAGACATAACAGCCACACTCTTTTATTTCTGAGATTATAACCTATATATCTGTGGGATTTTTTTTTTTTGATCTTTTTGCTTTCCATTTTCAGTGCCAGCATGACAAAGACATTGTGAAAGCCCACGAATGGATTTGCCAGTGAAAGTCTTCACTAGATAATTTGCCTTAGAGAGGCTATCCCTAGGGTGCAGCAGGTTCTCCTCCAGTCTCCAGTCTCTAAACTGCACTGGCCAGCTCTGGTAAGGCTAATGTGAAACGAGCCTTTATGGAGCTCCCAGTGCCTAAGAAATGGGCATTTTCTTGTGTGGGGAATGGGGAGGGGAGAGAGGTGAAAATGCTTATCTCATCCACTTCCATGCCTGTGAAGGACACTTGTTAGTGACGATGGAGTCCATAACAAACGTCAGAAATGTGCTGCCTATCTTTGCCTCCCTCTCCTCCTCCCCTGCAGTCTCCAGGGTCAGAACAACATCTAGCAAGTTCTGGAGCAGCTCCGGAGCACCTGATTCTTACACAGCTTTCAGGGAAACTGAAGGTGCTCAGCCTGCTGCCAAAGGGCAAGCTAAGAGGAGGTGCCACTGAAGAGCACCCAGCCCCTCACTGCTGGTGGGCAAGTCCATTCAACTTGATGTTCTGGAGCAGAATTCCATAAAGGCAGGTACTGAACTCCATGAGAATACTGGAGACAGATTAAAGAGAAAGTGTGTGTGTGGGGAGGGGGGCAGAAATCATTTCACAGCTAGGCTGCCCTGAACTGGAAAAGGTTCCTGACACCAACAAACTAATCAACGCTGAGAGCTTATGAGGTCAAGGTTTCTCTTCTCCTCCATTATTCTTTTGGGTTTTTTTGACTGGCTTGGACTTGAAGGCTGCCCTGGCAAGTTATAAATATAAAAGGTTTTCTTGCCTTTCTCTGGAACACACCAAAGACCATTTAAAAGCCTGTGGGGAGAAGTTAAAACTAAGCTAAACCAACACAGCCCACAAAACTGGCTTGTCCTGCCAATCTTCATGGCTGAGCTCTGAACACATGGAATGAATCTGGAGCTACAGTATAGGATGGCTCCTCAGAGCTTCTTCCCAAAGCCTTGATCCATAAAACGCCACTCAGACCCACCAGGTGACCATCTGGTTCACAGCCTCTAGAGGTTTCCCTGACTTGGCCACCTAGATCTTGGACTTTGGAGGTCATTCTCACTAGCACCTACAGAGCATAAAACACTCCTCAAGCCAAATGAGGTGTGTTTACAAACCCACTTGCCATGGAAGGGAAAGGACATATAGGAGACCAGTAATGTCTTCGTGCTCAGATTGGTGCTGCATTGGAAATGAAGAGGGTCCCTGGCCCTTAAGGCACTTTTCTTGCCGTCTGCACTGCAGCACAAGAAATTGCTGCTCACTTCATTTTTCCAGTCCTTAGGCTCTCTGTTGGGCTCTGCACTCCTTCAGTGCATATGGTTGCGCTGTGAGAGGCTGTTTGGTAGAAAAAGGGAAAAGAAAAATGCCCCATTCTGCACCGAGATCGGACAAACAGGAATCATAGCTGCAGCATAAGCTTCTCTGATGGATTCTGCTTCAGCAAAATGAAATTAAGATTTCAGCAAACAAGCCTTGATTCCATGGTACCAGTAGAACAAATGACATCTGATAATTGCTAACTCCTTTTGCTTATTCTTTGCTCTGTTCACCCCATCAGTCTCTCCAGATTATATTTTCAGCTGAGTTTAATGAACGCCATTTATTAAACTAACACCAGGGTTCTGCTCTGCCCTCAGACAGATGTGCCTGCTAATATGAATCATTTTGTTCAATTGGATTATTCTGATGGAGAGCGGATCCCTGCCACTCTGTGGAACACAAACAAATGGGGAACAGCTCGCCTCCAGTTGTGACCAGCCGTTTCTGTTCATTAGGAGGCAGCTCCAGGCTCCATAGGTAGCTTGGCAGGACAGCATCCTGGTCCTGGTCTCTTCTGACAATGCTTCTGCTCCTTTCTACAATACTCCTTGCGTACTGAAAAAGCCCACAGCTCATCGTGGTCCTGAGCCTGGCTTGCTAGTGCGCCACGTGCATTATTGCCCCATCTCCAATGTCTATCAGGTGCAAAGGCAACAGGATCCTCCCTCTCTTTTGTCATATATTCAGTCTTTGTCTGAACATATAACAAAAACGTCTAACCACCCTGGCTTTCCTAGTACGCTGGGTCTGACGTCTTTCACACTGACACCTGAGAGTTTGCAGACTACTTATTTGCTGTTGAGCCTTCTTTATTCTGATGTTCTCCAATTATTTAGGCTAAGAGATGGGAATGATAGGCTTTTAAGGCTTAAGGTACTGTATTAATCAAAGGAAAAAAGATAAAAATCCATCTGAAATCTTCCAGACAGAGATCCTCTGTCTATCTTTTGGGATTTTAGTGTTGAAAATTTTGAGTCAACCTCTATAGTATGTTGTGTTCAGACATCCATTTATCCCTCTATCTAAATACAAATCCCATCTTCTGTGAACTATAAAAGCTCTAGTAGAGTGACAATACAACTTCTCAAATCAGTAGAACATATTGAACATTCATAACTTGGGGAGAAATTAAAGAGGCAGTGAAAGGCCAGAGGAAAGGAAATAGAGGATTTCTTCTCACCACATATAAGTGGCCAAATCCAGGGCAGGTCTTTAGTTAGGTATAAATCAGTATTGCTCTACTGAACTCTGTTTTCCTTTTCAGTGAAGGGGTGGCCCAGTACTTCTGGAGCTAGCTTTGATCTTTAGATCAAGCTAAATCTCATTCCTCAATATTTCTGAAGGAAGAAATAGTTTTCAGTTCAGTCCTAAGTAACACCTTGGAGTTACTTCCAGGAAACACTGACAAGAACCAGAGACCAAACTGTCATAAAGTGGGGCTATGCTGAAACAGGAAAGACCTCAAAACCAACCGTGGTGCAGTCCATACTCCAGTATAAACAGCCTTGGAGCATACTTAGCAAAGAGCAATCTGTCAAGAGGTTAATTCCTACATTTAGGTTTGCATTTAGGAATGCTTCTCAGAAGCAAGATATTCCATTACATGTAATAAGGGTCTGTGCACCTTTTTCTAAATTGCATTACAGTTGTCTTCACAGAGAACAGGACAATGATACAATGAATAAATGATACATGAATTCCTTGGAGATTTTGTCTAACAAGCTCTATACCTAACAATTCCCTTGTAAACTAACAGCAGAAAATGGAGGATAGACACCAACTCCTCTTCTGAACGCACTAAAGCTGTTAAGAACTGGTTTCCCAGAGCAGTTGCTAGGTTGCCTGCCTGCTTGGTTCCCTTTCCCAGGACTTTTTCTACCATCATGGGTCAATGTGTGTCATGCAGGGGGAATGCACAGAGGAAAATAAAGGCATGGAAAGCATTCACTTGTCATGTTTTAAAGGAGATATGATGTAATGCAAGGCAACAGGTGGAGATGTTTCCTCAAGAGGGGAGAAAAAAAGAGCATCTTATCCAGTGAAGACAAATTTATAGCTGACTTCACAGACCATGAATTTCATGGGGTTCATGCTGGGCTCAGGAACTAAGGGCTAGTCCTTAGAAAACAAGGTAATGAGATACTATCTGCTTTTGGAGTAACCTGTTTTTTATAAAGCTTGTATTACAGCACTCTACCATGATAACCCGCGGCCCAGAACATAGCTCACTCAAATCAACCAGAAGATGCTCATTGGCTTCAAGGACCAGGCTTTACATAGCCAGGAATCACAGAATCAGGCCTCTGGTTGCCGCAAATATTTTAAAGAGTTGAGTCAGACTTGAAAAATGCTCCCTTTCCCAAGTTTGAAAGGAGAATGGCTTTTTAGTTCAAAGAGGAAAAACTATTCCAGTTATGTTTCACTGCTGGGACAAAGCATGGGGCAGCTAGTAAACATGCACAGTAATTCTGAATGATCAGTTATTCTGCTTTATATGGGATAGATGTCTCAGAGATATCAGCTGCTAGATCCATCCTACATAGCAAAAAGTGGAGAGTTAAAGAGATGAGGATGGAGAATCTCTCTCCCAGTAACTGGCGAATCCATTTTCCAGAGAGAATATTCTGTCTAGTCATAGCTCTTATGGGATGGCAAGATAATTTCTTCTGTTTGCAATTCAGTGTTATAAAAAGTCTTTTTTTTTTTTAACTTAGCCACAGGAATATACAGGTATGTACATTCCCTTATTTCTCTCTGCCCTAAAAAGTACGGATTGACCAGAATAGGGCACCGTATCTCTCTCTCTGCTTTTGCAAATGACTGAAATATCCTCTATTAGGAAATTGTTTAGAACTGAATAAACAATAGCGGACCTAAATCCTTGGCTGCCATGGATTGGTATCAATCTACTGGCTTCAGAAGTGCTGGTGACTGACACCACCTGAGAACTTCCGCTGATCACGGCTGTGGTTGGACCTTTCCAGAAAAGCTCCATGTTTTCATTCAGAGTGCTTCTTGGTCGGGAGATGACTTAACTGCCGTCCTCCCTTCCCCTGCAGCTCAGCCTTCTACCCAATCTTCCCAAAGCGCTGGATGAAGCTCGGCTAAGCGGAAAAATGGCCCATTTGAAATAAACGCTGTCTTTTCTGTAACTGCAGTCTCAGGGCAGGATGAAAGACACCTGGGAAACAGGGTTTGTAAACCTTCAATTCTGTGCTATAGCCGAATCAAACACTTCAGAGACCAGAGTTTTGATATTCACTTGTATCTGGCCAAAGTTACCGTTACCCATGAATTATTCAAATATGCAATTATTGCATTTGATATATCACTGGATATAACTGTGGGAATGAGAAACAGTGTTCTAGTGCTGCTGATTGTATATGCCTTCCAAAGCATAAGGACATCAATTTAAGGTGCTCACATTGATGGAGCACTCTGCAACCCTTATTAAGATTCTCGCCAGCTCCTGTAGCAGTATTCCCCTGCAGACTAAATTTCATGGAGTTTTTCAGCCTCCCTTTCCTTTATACCTACAGTGTAAGTGCCAAACGCTACCCCATACAGCTCCAAATCATGGTTCTGCAACAGCCCTGAAAGGTCAATGGCAATAAGATCAGACCGTTTTTAGCCTACTGATCTACACTAGAGAAGTGACCTGAGTCCTGTGATACATGTATGGGAACTGACTTGATTTTTATTGGGACTTTCCACCTTCTCCACGTTAAGCTTCCCACTAAGCTAATTCACTTTTCTTGAGGGCCACAGGGCTGTGCTCTGCCTTTGGCCTATGCTGTCCACATCATCTTTCTCTGGCCAAAAAAATAAAACACATTTGTGATGCTGGTGTTTGTCTTTCAGTTAGACAGACCACAGGCAGACCTGTTAGTCCAGAAGTATCTGCAGCGTAAGGCCCTCTAAGAGGAGCAGTTCTCGCCCGAAGTCCCAGACCGTTACGGTCTTGCACACTGAGCCATGAACCGCTTGCCCTTTGCTCTCTTTGTGCTCCCCAGGTACTTGTATTTGCAAATTGGCACCAGGCTTATTTCTCATCCACTCATTAGTGTGCACTGCTCTCCCCAGCGCCCTGGTATCAAAAGACTTTTCTGGCTTGTCACTTATTTGAAAATTCTGAACGAGAATGTCCCTTTATTTTTTGAGTTCACCCTGGATTACCCCAAGCTCCTTTCCATACGGGTCATACCCCTCTCTCATTCTGTTTGTACCTTTTTTGCTTGTATTCTGTCAAGGTTTTCTGCTGCTGAAACAAACATTTTGGCTATGTGTGTCTCCTGTGTTTTTCTGTCTCTTGGATGCTCATTTAGAATCACAGCTGCTTAAAACAGCCCTCTTTTTCTTGGCCTGAATTTCCAGCTTTTCTTCAAGCTGAAGTCCCTCATGCACTGTCCTAGCAAATCTCTGTGCTCGCTGAGCTAAATGAAAAAGTTCTGGAGAAAGGGCCTGCTCTTGGCTTACCGGAGCTGCCCATTAGCTGCAGCAATCGGCGTGCACACTGTTCAGATCAAAGGGCTCTACATCTGACCTGCTCAGCTGATTTGCACGAGCCCCCCAGTAATCTTGTTGGTTAGGTGGCTGGATAAAGCAGCCTCTCTGCCAGCTCTGGGCTTTGGGGTTTTGTTGCTGGAAGCCTTTGAGTGTCATGTTGGTACCAAGGTCCTGGTCCTTTCCAGCAAGCCCCTTGATGGTGGAGTCATTGGGAAAAGTTCTCACAAGTCGCAGAAAGTTTATGGTAGAGTGTCAGGACCAGCTGCATCATTGTGGGATAAGAACTGGGAGGTTGCTATCATACCTATTATTTAATTTTTCAATAACTGCATTATCTAACATTTTTTAAAAATGGCTACATGGCTTTTAATGAAGAATTCATGCTCTGAACTAAAGGAAAGTGTTATGGTATTGCATTGTGCTGCTCTATCACTCCCATGACAAATAGTGCGGATCTGTTAGTGACCTACATGGACTCATTTAGATGCAAACACAGCAATACTCCTGAAAAGCTGCCCTGCTTTGAGGAAGAACAAGTTCCAAATACTGCTGAATGAAATTCAGTCTCAGAGCAGTAATTACTGATTGTAATTTTGGAGTAAATGCAGTAATTAATTATTGTCGTTTTCCATCAGTGCATTATATTGTGTGCCAATCTTAGAATAACTACAATAATTAGCAAATGGAATTTTGCATGCACTGGTATTGAAACTGTGGTTTATAGAACAGACATGAGAATTTTACCATAATAAAGTTATTAGTAATTTAAATGGGCAGACAGGTTAAAAATGATTAGCAAGAGAACAAAAAGATTTCCTATTCAGTTTTGCAAACACTTTATATAGTTTGGTTTCAAGGCTCTTCCAGCCATATTCACTTCCACGCTCTCATTTGCCAGCACAACACTGCAAGGTTTGGGATACAAGCACACTGTGAGGGATGTTCAATTTAATCACAGTTGTCAGTGGAAATTAAAAGGAAAAGGAATTCAGAAGAAAAATAAAAAAAAGGTTGATCTGATGTTTTTCCAGTACCTAAAGAGACTTTCCTAAATGAAGCTGTGCTGATTTCATTCTCACTTTACTCACTTGTATTAAAGCTTGTGCTGGAGTGCTGTTTTGATGTAATTATACTCGTGCAAATTTCCATAATGTAAGCAAGTCCTAAATAATCTAAGTGATGACTAAAGGAGGAAAATGACAGTAATCTGTGCAGGAGGAAGAGCAATTGGTTAGCATGATTGTAGGAGGCATAACTACAAGAAATGGGATTAGATTCTGATAAAGGATATTTTGTCTGAATCTCAAGATGTTTAATGGACAACAGTGAGATCAATGCAATTGCAGAAGAGTCTCACTGGAAGCAATACAAGCCTATCTGAGAGGACTGAGCACCCATGAATTCAGTAAAAAATAGACTTTCATTTTGCTTTACATTGAAACGATATGAAATGACAGGAAGAGACAGCAAAAAATATTCCCTCAACATTCATTGCTGATCATGGGCATTTGGATTTTTTTTTTTGTATTTTGGTTGATAACGCCTGCTTAGTTCAAAAACAGGTTTTTTTTCTTTTCTTTTTTTACTCTTATCAGGGAGCAGAAAATGAGAAAAATGCAACATTTTCCAGTTTGGTAACCAGTACATTCCAGTGGAAAAATTGACATTTCCTATCTGAAAAAATCACTTTTTCAGCCAGCTGCAATAACAAGCTACAATAAATCACACATCAGCACATGTCTGAGGTGCTGGGAAGGAGGAACATCTTTTGTCTGTACTCAGACTTCGAATGATGTTATTTCCCCTGATATTTTAGTGAAGCTGGTTGCCCGGACATGATGTCTTTTAATGCTTTGCCACTACTCCCCTTGGAAGACTACAGCATAGCTGAAAAAAAATTAAATAAAACTTCCTGTTGGCCATTTTTTTCGCCTGTTCTGCCTCACTTTGCCTCACTCAGTTCACCTCTCTCACACTTACTTTGTCTCACTCAGTCCCATCCCAGTGCTCCTGATTGCTTTGATCCAAATGTCTCCCTCCATCTCAAGCTTTAAATAAAACTTCAAGAGCAGCATCCCTGAGGAGGTGAAGACTGCTTGGCTAATGATCAGTCACTAAAATGAATCCGCCGAAAGGGAATGGACAGGATCTGCACTATTCTTCCGTTCAATGTGTTTTAGTGATAAATCAACTGGATTCTTCTGTGTTACTCTGCTAGGTCCTAAATACCAGCAAGCTGCGAATTATGGTAGTTCTAGGCAATATTGTCGTATTTATGATTCTTACTTACTTACTATGGGTAAGACAGTTGGGAACTAGCTGCTAGACCCTGTTTGGGGGGCTGGGCACATACAGATACATTTTCACATGGTAAGAGGAGAAGAAGAGGCGTTAATTGTGCAGCTGATCCCAGTGGGACATCAGGGTTGCCTGCGCAAAGGGCTCCCCCATGCACCCCATGGCATGGCAGGGCGCACATCCAGCTCGTCCCATCACACCGCACGTGACGGCTCTGAAAAGTGGCCACCCAAGTGAGCTGTGGGTTTCAGCACTCACTTCTTTTTCATTATTTCATGCATTTGCTATCTGAAAGACACAATAAGTGCCTCCAAATCCTGGCTTCCCAGTCCTGAGGGGGGATTTGTAATAGAATATATTGATTTTGGCTGAGTTGCCTCAAATGATCCTCCTCTCTTTCTTTCGCTTTATTCCCCCCTACCCACCTTCTCTCCTTGCCTTTTGCTACAACCACCTCTGTAATTAGAAAGAAAAAGAGAGAACAGAACCAGCATTTTGGCAGCATTTTACGGTGTGAATTCTTCAGGGCTTTGCTTGCAGCAGCTTGTGGGCTTATCTGCCCCATCACAGAGACCCTTTTGGTGTTTGACAGCAACTGTAGAGTACTTCCAAGGAAAACAAAAGGACTTCAGATCACTCTGGCCTAGACTGCTTGTGTCCCAAAAGGGAGATTTATAAATTAAATAATAATAATAATAAAACTGTATTCATGATTAAAACTGAGTGAAGATCTTTCCTGCTTGGTTGGGAAAAACACTCTGGTGGCTTACATCAAACTGGGTGCTGCCTGTGTGTTTGCTGGCAGCTTCTTATTTTGGAAAGGAATTTGATAAAACAAAGCTCTTGCTTAGAAAAATCCCAATTAAAAAGTTTCTCAAGCATACTCTTGAAGCACATGATTAATTGCCCTGATGTCAATATGGCTACGCGCACACTTCAAATTGGAATTGAGATAAGTACCCTGAAGAACTGCGACCAAAGTAAAAGAAGATAAAAAACATACAGGGGTTATTGTGTTTCTGCCAGCTAAGGGAGCTCTCAAGCTTTGCAATAGCTCTCAGTGTGGTACCATGGGGCCCAGCTGGCTTTAATCCTAGCATTTTTAGGAAACTTTTCATTGCAGTAATGATGCTGTCTACAGACTGGCCCAGGCAGAGACTTCCAGAGGTATTTTGGAGGCAGACTGGAGGCTGCACATCAAACAACCCATGGGAGTACACAGTACTGAGCCAAAGACAACTGACCTAAGCAATGTTTATTAGTGAAGTCTCAGCCCTATGCTGACTACCCTGGCAGTCCTTAACAGAGCATAACTAAAAGTCTGTAAAGTATCTGTACAGAGGTTTCCTAGCACTGGAAAACAGATGAGTTGAAGAATTTCTGATGTTTTGAGCTTCTGAGCTTTTGACTCTACTTTGCCACTTCCAACCATCCTCTCCTCTCTAAATTGGCATCATCCTCTCTAACTTGGCAAAGTTCTTCCTGTGCTCAATCGGGTCCCTTCTTGTGATATCCTCTTTTGCTGTCACCTCTGGGCTACGACCTGCACTTGGCTGATTCCTTTTGTTAGGGGAAAAGGCAACACTCACAAAACTTCTTCCACACCTCTCTCTTGCTAAAAGACCGGGGGTCTCTGGCTCTTCCAGTAGGTTCACTGAGGTAGAATTCAACAAGGACCTTTGATCTGAATTCCCTTCAATTTGATAGGGATTGCCTACACCTATATAACTAATATATAGCAAAGGATGGAACTGATCTGGTGGTATCGGCTGAGCTGATTTTGATCGGCAGCTGAGAATTAGAATCAAAGTGAAAGTCAAGAAAACTAAAGGGTTTCTCAGCTAGAGTCAGCTAATGAAGACGATTCTCCTGCTTTGCACAAGCAGAGGAAAAAAGTGCTCAGAGAGAGATTTGCAATTTTATTGCTGTTTTACAACTGATTTCTTTCTGTATAATTTATTTTGAGTGAGGAGGAAGCCCTGGCCCTGCTATCAAATGACCTTTTTATAAGAAAAGGGTTCAGACTTCACGGTTAGCTTAGTGACGACAGGTAGAGTGCTTCATAAAGAACCAGGATAGGAAAAACACTGTGGATGGATTCTAGGAATTCTCTAACAGGACACAAGAGTCTACAGCCCAGCACTTTCTTATGCTACAGAAAGAATCAAGCACAGATTCTGCAATCACAACTGCACCCCAGTAGAAGCCCATCGCTTGGCACCAGCAAACTAGGGAGAGATTTCCAAAACTGGATAGAAGTGTGTTCCTCAGTCACTCCGCATTTGTTATTGAAAACCTTTCCATTAAAGGCAGTCCCTGCATTAACAAAACAGCATGCATGCATCTTGCACTCTGCCCCAGCACTTCTGAGCAAAACCTGCAGTAACAAGCCAGTGTGATGAAGCAGAAAACATTTGGATATGGAAACACATCTTGGTTTCAAGCTTCCATGAGGCCTTGTCATAAGCAAGGAAAAGAAAAGAGGTATTTGAAGAGGGAGAACATGTTGATAGTCAGCTTTGCATAGTCATGTATAAGGGAGATACTAAACTATGGAGGCTGTATCTTGAATCTTCACTGCCACAGAGATTCTAAAACCTCCAGTGAAATTAGCACATGCACTTAATATGTTTACTGAAAAGTTTCTTGATCCCCTTCATGCCATCTTCAGTGCAGTATCTCTTTTCCAACCATTTTGATACCAATCCTTAATTCTCAGTGGAATGGATACTGCTCTGAAGGATGTAACAAAGTATTTTAAAATAAGCTATGTACATAAAATTAAAAGTTAGAACACTATGCAATTCTTCTGAAAAGTTGGAGACATCCTGCCCAAATCTTAGCTGGGTCAGCAAGGCCTCGATCAAAATCACTGTCATGTCTTTTTGTAATGGCATGTGATAACGTTATATTTGTTTAAAAATGTTAAAATCTGAAGCACCATCATGAAAAGTCACTGCCATATTCATGACACAGTACAGCGCAGTGCAGGGAATCTCCTACCTAATGCCAGGCAAACTGGTGTGTTTACATAGCAGAGACCACTGCTATCCAACTTCATCTTAGACATCTCTGGTTTCTGCTACACTGTACTGTGAGACATGGAAATCCCATGGCAACAAGGGTCCTAATCCTCTTAAATATTTGCAAAAACAGTAAGCACTAGGTGCTTTAATCATTTTAAGCATCTGGATTCCCAGGTGCTTATTGCTTTAAAAATGGGGCTTGGACTCTGAAGACATAGAAGCATTTTTGGCTACCTCATTCAGTGTCTATTCTCCATTTTTTTCATTGGGAATAGCCTGAGAATCCAGTAACACTAGCTTGTTTTTCTGATATTTTTGGTACCGTTACATGCATTAGAAGTTGCCTTGAGAAACCAAGCTATCTCCTTTTCAACACTACCACAAAGTGAGTCTAGCAATGAGACTTCAAATATTCTAGGTCCTAACTCAAGCAAAGCTTGTTTAGCTTTGGCTGAGTTTTACCTACACACAGAAATTAAGGGTAACTTAGCAAGATGTGAGCGTGAATCTTTTAGTTAATTTCTTGGGTTTAGGAAAAGAAGAAATTTGGGGGCATTTAATTGTCAGGGAGATGTATTCACACATAGTTATTATGCTGGGATGAAACTGGATACAGACTACACTGCATGAAGAATGAAGAATGCTTTGAAACGTTTGCAACACAGAGCTATTGAGACAGACACTGTCCCAGCCCAGTCACCTGGGATTAAACTGCAGCCCAGTCCCATTTCGTAATTACGGATTTTCTTCAGCCACCAAAAACGCTCTCTTTGGCTGAGCAAGGGGAATCAGGACAGTTGTCATCTCCCCTGTAGTGACCAGGAAGACTTTTTTAGAGATGAGGGATGCCACAGAGGTGTGGAGCTAGGCTCAATCCCTCATTAAGCATCCTTCCACCTCTCTTTTTAAGCAGGTGCACACACAACAGTTCCTGGTTTATGTGTGAGTGTGTGTCTGTGTGGTGTGGCTCTAGCCAGAGACCTAAGTGAAAAAGGCAGAAGCTAGAGGATCACAGAATTGAGTCTTTTCAAGAGTCTACAAAACAAAGAGAGGCTAAGATCACAGCTGACATCCCCTGCCCCATGCAGTTACCTGTGCTAGTGCTTTTTATCCAGCGATTCCCACAACTCCTCAGTAGGGACGATTAGCATCCTTTGGCCTCTTGAGCTGCACCTTCAGCCTCTTCATGCCAATCTGGAAGCCATTCATAGCCTGGATGGCAGCTTGGGCACTGGCAGGATTGTCAAAACTCACAAAACCTGTCAAAACATGAGGCAAGGCAGCAGGCTTAATGAGCTGAAGGGAGCCAAGGCACGTACATGCAACGACCACTGAGAATGAACATGGGGAAAGGGGTGAGGGTGGCGGTAGGGAGGGATCGAGCAGGTAGGTGGGTAGGCGGGCGGGTGGGGAGGAAAGTGAGGAGAGGATGGTTGCCAATGGGGGACGGAGGGTAGGAGGGGTTGTTACAGATTGGAGTCCCAGGACGCTGTGCATAGGGTGCCAGGCATGGCGTGCTATTTCAGACACAACACTGTGAGGCCTGGGGACCCACATACTGGTGCCACAGTACCAGCACACAAAAAACTGGGGTAACCTTTGCTCTGGCTGTCAGCAGATGTGATGCACGGTTTCCAGGCACTTGTTCTCTATCTTGTTCTCTTTCCCCTCTGCTACGACTGGAGTAGCTCTTTCTATGCCCTTCACTTACCAGCATAACCTTTCCTTTGCCTTCCAATATTCACAAAGAAGGGCACCTATATACCTACTGCTACTTCCTCATTATGGCAATATAAGTAAGACATGAATTTAATAAGCTCTCTGTTATGATATTCATTGTCATGGATAGTTTGATTTTTGGCCACTTAAGCCATATAAGGAGTTTTATTAACTGGCAATTACTGCAGATTCATTTTCTTTATGTTGACTCTGCAGTTGAGAAAGATTAACTGTAGTGCTTTCCTAACATGGTTTCCATAAGTAGTTTCAAAACTTGCCTGCACATCAACCAATCAACCATGGAGAGCATCCAGCAACAAAAACACCCTTAGTGATTGAATAGTGTGCCTACAGCTACCTAAGATGCTATTTTTTTTTCTCCACAGAAGAGTTGCAATTTGGGGATCAGAAAAGCCAAGCCAAGTCAGATTCAAGCAGAAGTCAACACATCTAACTCATTCAGCTTTGGGGAGGGGTCTTTTTGTTTGCTTGTTTCTATGTTAGCTCCAGGAACTCCCTTGGCCAGCCTGTATATGCCTTTAGCTGCAATGACTGTGAGATTGAGACATATGTGGGGCAGGGGGCCAACACCTTGTATAAGAAGCGCCTCTGCCACCTTTGCCAGAAACGTCCTCATGTGCCAACAACATCTCTGAGCATGAGCCCCAGGTAAGACCAGCCTGGGCCAGCCTGCTCTCCAGACAAAGCCATCTGTTCTCCTAACCCTGCAAAGCTCTGGCAGCACAAATCATCCCCTGGAACCTGATGTCTCCTGATAAAGAGGCAGAAATGAAGAGGCAGTTTGAGGCAGCCCCTCACAAAGATAATGCTGAACATTTGCTGCCAGTGGTACACCTGTTCCTGACAACAGCACAGGACATGGTTTACGGCCCTGGGCTGCTGTACCGTGACTGCATTCAGAAGTGCCTCCTCTCTGGTCTAGTTCCTCCTGGAAAGCAAGTCTCACAATGATACATGACAGATTGCATTTAAAAAAGACATACATACACATGCATACACTTATATACACAAACACACCTTCACACTCCTGCCTAAAACCTGTGCTCCCTGCCTTTGGCAATAATGTAGGTTTATGAGAGCTCCAAAAACCCAAAAACCTTAACAAAGGTGAAACAACATGCTTTAATGTATGTGGCAGGTGCAGTTTCAAGAGAGAGACCTATAGAATAGTCAAGCATCCCTCCTCTTCCTCTCCTCTTGCAGCTGAAATTTCAAATAATTAACTCTCTGTGGAGTTATCCTGCCAGCCACCTGGATGAAGATGTGAGCATTGCAGCTCTGAGGATGTGAGCAAATGAGCTGCTCAAGACTCACAGGAGTCATCAATCACTGGACAGAAAACCGGAGAGTAATTGTGAGTAATGATCTGGGGTGTTATTAAATAGCAATGGACCTGCTTTTGCAATCTCCTATTAGCCAATAAGCATCAGGTAATGTTCCCAATTTACGTTTGACTAGTTGAATAATATATCAGTCAACAAGGTCCTGTGCTTGATCTCAGCAATGGAACAAACAAAGCCCCTACTGATTTTGCCTGAGTAGGCTCAGTCTTTAAATGCAGCCAGAAGCATCACTGGAAGTGCTTGGCTTGGGTCTGAACTTGAAATTTGCTGTCTAGCTACCTCACATGTTTGAGTATAGATCATAGTGAAAGGCTTTTCTTTTTAAAATCACCTTTGGATTGTTAATACTCCTGCCCAAGACATATCAGCTACACCTACATCAGTAAATTAACAGTGCCAAGGAAAGTTCACCGCACTGCAGTCCAATTATCTGTACCATTAAGTTTTTAGAGAGGTCCTTGACATAGTTTTGGCTTGTGCCTAGCTCCAAACAGCTCCTGGACACCATCAGAGTATTAGCACAGGACAGGGGCTATTTTCACTAGTTAGCTTGGACATGACCATAATATTCTGAGAAGTAAGGGAATTTAATAGTTTGGGTGTAGGCCACTCTTTGCCAGCTGGCCTTAGTGCTAGAGAAAAAACGCCAGGTATTTTTATTTTACTTATACGGACACAGCTACCAAATATCAAAGCTGGGTTGGCTGAGGCTGGATAATTACTTACATTAGGCCTTTAAAGAACCTAGTTTGCCTCTGAACTTTGATTTCTACTCCTTTAACTGATCCTGTGGCAGTGTATCACTACTGCCTAAGTGCACATGTCACGGGTGTATCTACATCTGCTCGTGACCAAATCATACTGGGATCCCAAACTAATCAGCAGAGGTCTAGCCAATAGTCAGCAGAGATTAGGACTCAATTTCTCTTTTCCTTTGGTATGTGCCTAGCTGCGCCCAAATGAATCACATAGTAATAACAGAGATCAGTGCTGACTGCGACGAAGCTACATACCTTGCTTAAACCAAGGCACCTACAGCACAGGGTTTATCCGGCTCCGCTGCTGGGACTCACATCTCCAGGTAATTAAGTGGCTCCTGCCTGGGTAACTCACTCCCCAAAGAGGTGTTGCTGACTCAAATTCTTTATACATGAAAACCTCACCAGATACACTGGTAGTGTTGATGGGAAATTTACCGTCTGTCCACTTCTGCAAGGAATAGACCTTTCATCAGGTGAAAAGATCTGCTCCTGGATTGCTGACCAATACAAGACTCCTTCCTTTAGACAAACTCCCAAAGCTAAACTAGTTTTTATCATCACTTTGCTCTTAAGATGGAATTCTAATTCAATTTCTTCACTCTGTGCAAAGCTGTAATACAGCATTTTAACAAATGGGACTAATAAAAGAGATCAAAAGTGCATTTGCTCACTATATTTCATTTAGACCATGGGATAATGAAGCTGGGATTTGCACCCTGTTGCTATTGGTATATCAGTTGTCTACAGATTTAAACTGTGTTTGGATTACTTATTTAGTTATTTTCTCCTTAGTTGTCTTGATCCCCACTGCTGCAATGTGAAACTTTTTACTAGCTAACAGCCAAGGGCAGAAGGGCCAGGGTTGCTAGGGATAGTGCAGGAGGAGGCCAGTAACTGTGCATTTTCCTCGGGAACACGTTCTAGGGAAAGAGCAGCTGTTGCCTCTAGCTTCATTTGACTGTTGTAGTTTCAGAAGGTTTGATAGGCTCAGAATTGTTGCTGCACTCAGCTCCCCCCTTTCCTGTTATTTATGTGCATTTGTATTTCATAATTTGTAGGTAATCCAAAGGATCGACTCCAGGACTCCAAAAAGGATGGACTCCAGGAGTCCAAAAAGAAGAAAAGCTATGGCTTATCCTGATAGCTGAGATGTCATAACGATAGACAGATAGACAGACAACCAGTGCTGACAACATTAGATTCTTTTCTCTTTTCAGTTTAAATATCTGCTGGTGGATTACATGACTGTCACCACAGGCAGATTTTTTGTTACATTTACTATTGACAACTGACCGCTTCTCTTTCTCCAGGTCAACACCTCCAATATTAGTGGCGCTACACCAGATTTAAACAGGTATGCCTAAGAATTTCATACGTTTCCTGGAAGAATAGTTTAAATACCTCTTTTCTGAATGGTTTTAATGTTTGCATTCATGGCTATAGGGCTCAAAGCATGATGCTATTACTTCAGCTGCTCAAGAAGTTTTCTGTGTTTTGAACAGCATACCTGCATTGTCATCTACACTCTTGAAGGACAAAAGAGAAAGGGAGAGGTTAAAATGCTTGAAGCTGTTACTGTGCATCAGTTAATTAATAATCAGAGAAATATATGTCCTGGTCTGAAGATGGTTGGTAGGAGGACAGGGTTTTGTGATAAATCTATTTTATGTTTTTTTTTTTTTTCTCCCCCAAGGATTATGTAAAAAGGCTGTTCTAATAAATGATTTATCAAAGCAGCAAAGAATCAAGAAATCAGCTAGGATTACAGCTCAGGGCATCTAATTTTCCTGGTTCTGCAGAGTATCTTCCAGAAAGGGTTGACTTTAGAGTCCATGGCCTTTCCTAACCTGCTCTTTCTTGCATGACAGTGAAATGATCAGCAAGCAGAAGCTGGGACAGCATCTTGGAAGGGGGTTTGCTTTTGACTCTTCTGCAGAAAGTCCTAGTAGTGGGACGTGGCCTTCTCGTGACTAGTATGACTACATATGTTTTTTGTAATTGGGACTCACTTCAAGGGCTATTCTTCTGTTTTAAGCTTCTAAGATGATACAAAGGGGGATTAGTAAACTATCTCCGAGTGTATTTGAACTCTGTAACTCTAAAGTTTTCGTTCACAGTGAGCAGTGGCTCTGCATCACCATGAGTTCATTTGTGCACTAACAGCAACCTTGAATGGCCAGATCACTAAATTCCCATGGATCCTGAATTGGTCTTTGTGAATTTTCTATTTTTCTTTGCATGTTGCAAGAAGAATTAGCAGTTGACATGCAAAACAACACTTGGATGATTTCCTACCAAAGTGAAATGACAGAAATCTTCTTCTGGCTGCAGCCCAGGGCATGGTAACTATAATGAATATCCTTTAAATCAGCATTCAAGTGTACGGCCAAGGATAAGTTAAAAGGCAAACTTTGGATCTAGAGATGCCTTTATCTGGGATCAGATTGTCCCACTGCATCTTCACTTATGTAACTAGGCTGACCTCAGGCAATATAAGAGAAAGTAGGATCCTCAAAGAAACAAACAGCTGCTTTTTATTAATACCAAGAAGTTTTAAGGATCTAGTGGCTTGATGTTTGCTACACAAACTACGAATACACTACCACTTTGCAAGAGACTGCAGCAGAAATACATTGGTGCTTTTTGACTTCTGTAGGCCAGAGGTAATTTTTTTCTCATTCTGTCTTTGGTCCATTTGTCTGACTGCCATAAGAGGAAGACAACTCTTTCTATCGGTCTGATATTTCATGTCCCTAGCTAAGCAGAGGACTTCATTCTTCAGAAGTTTTCCCTTGTCATTCAATCCGTGCCTGTCACATCAGAGTGAGGGGGGCAGATTAGAAAAGTAAATACTGTCTCTACAGGATCTGGCTTTCAGCTTGTGGAAGGCAAATGCAGTGAAAAAGAAGGGACAGTCTTTCACAAACATGGGCTGGGTACCTAGCACAAGAGAAGCCCATGCTCCCTGCCTCCTTCAGGTCCATACCAGAGCTACCAAGGCGATAAGCTTTGACCAGACTACAAAGACAGGAGAAAGTTGCAGAAAGCACTAGCAATTGGTTGGAACCCAGACCCCACTCCTGTCCTGCCCAAGCATTTGTGTTAGTAATTAAGAAATTAGTTATTAATGGAACTGTCCCCTTGGAGCACGGCTTCCTTGCTTTTGTTGAAGGGTGAGACCTAGGAATTGCAGGGAGACCTTTTCTGCTGGGACAACAACAAGGAGGCATCACATCACAAGAGCTCTTTCCCCTCCAGGGAGAGCACCGGAATGGTTACTCCCACTGTTCTCCCTCTGGCATCGGGATCTGACCTCCCACCCTCTCGGCACTTCCGTGCTGCCTCAGTCCACTTCTAGGATCGCTCAGTTTCTCTTTTCCCAAGTTTATTAGTCTTATCAGAGAATGGAGCTTTTCCTTTAATTGCCTTGCAAGGTCTTTACCTTGCTACGTTCTTTACACGATGTACTAGCTGCTGTCTTGCAATTTTTTTAGCGCTGTAAAGAATTTCAGGATACAATCTGTATGTAAGTAGCTCTATAATGTATGTGTGCATTGGAAGGTATTGTATTGTAAGGTGATTTATGGGTACTGGAATACTCAATAAAGGAGTATGTCTGCAGATCAAGGGCACAGCATTTCAGCTATTTCCTAGTGTCTAATAGGGTTGGATGACTTTTTGGAATATTTAACCTTCCACTGATGTTTAATCATGTCCTCATGAGATTCGTGTACCCAGTTATCCATCCCATCCATCCATCCATCCATCCACCCATTTTGTAATGTATGAACAGTCAGTAACTGATGACTATGCTAAACAACAGCTATTAAATATTTCACTTCTGTGGGATTTGATAATTGGAAACCAAGAATATTTAAAGAATGAACTAAGAAATTTACTTAACCATTAATGCTTATTTTAGAAATTTATGGAATATTAGAAAAGCTTCATGATCTCCTGGGGGAAACAAAAACAAACAAATAATAAAAAAAACACTATTATTAATTTTTAAGGATGTAAACCAGATGACCAGGTAAACTTAGTTAATCTTTCATAAATATAAGTAAAAGTTATGAAAATATTGATATGAGCTGATATGGTAAATAATTTTAAAATGTAGAATTAATACCAATCAGCATAATTTAATGGAAAATAGTTTCTGTCAAACCAGCCTACAACTTAATTAAATTGTAAGTTTGGATAATCAAGTAAGCTTTCAAAGAGTATACTTAAATTTCTCTGGAGTATTTGACAGAGGCCCTCTTTAAACAAAAAGAAAGCAACTCATATTAAATTCCTTAAAAATGGAGCAACTCACGTATCACAAAATATAATTGTAAATTGTCACTTATAATATGGAGTTTCTAGTAGGCTACTCCAGGAAAGTGATGAAAGCTCTGTGCTATTCAATATCTCTAACATTATCTTTAAGACATCTAGAGTAATTACAGGTAGAATTTGCCAATCATAGGAGAAATGGTGGAATGATAAAAAATAAGAGAAATAAGTCGGACTGACCTAGGTCAATGGATAAGTTGGATTCAGTTAAACAATATTCATTTTAACTCAGTCAAATTCAAAGTTCTGTATCCAAATGACAAAATAGGTGTTTTTTTTAATTATTTGTATTCCTCATAAAAGAAGGGTATTCTTCACTAGAAAGCAATGTCCCTAAAAAGAACATAGGGTCATGATAACAGTCAAATAATGAGTCCTCCACATGATATTGAACTACTTTAAGGACTCAGAATAGACTGTGAGTTTTGTAATATAGAAAAAATAGAGCTTGATGATCTCTACCGGATGGAAGTAGACATCTAACAAATTCAAAATGGAAATAAGACACTGAGTCTGCATTTTTTTCTTAAACAGTGAAGGTAATTAACTATTTTGGAACATCTTGTTTAGCAATAGGAGTAGAAGACTTACCACATGAAATCTTGATTAAGAGGTTTCCTAAAATGGATGCTATGACTCAATCAGAAGGTTTGAACCTGACACATGAGCTGAGGTGTCTAGTGTATGTTATTTAGCACTTCAGACCAAAGGATAAGAATGGTCCCTTCTGATGCTGCCAATCTTTCTATCTGTCTGTCTAGTGCTCATTTCACACAGATATTTGGAAAGTAGGTTCTTGTCTGCTAATCTGGGATGGACTGCAGTAACAGTGATGATAGGTGTGACAATTGATGTTAATGTCTTATAATAAATGGCCCCAAAGTGTGGGCTGTGGACCACTGAGACAGCTGACTGGTACTCGTTCTTCATCTTGCTTCCAGCTGAGAGAAACTGAACAGATGGGAAGGGGAGATTAAATGAAGAGTGAAAGTAGATGGCATGATTAACTTTCTCTAAAGGTCAGAACATCCAGTGCAGAAGGTAGCTAGAAATACAAGAGCATCTTCCTGATGTCACCTTCCTGTCTTCCCGTGCACGCAACTACTTCCATACATTGATGCAATGTGAGCTTGAATGGGCAGAGAAGTGGTCCATGGTATTGTGCACTGCCAGTTGGATGCTCTCCAGATACTGCCTCAAAGATGCAGGCCTTCTGTGAAGACGTTTGAGGGCTGTAGATGCTGATCCTGATTATAATGGTTCAAATCAACAAGGATTTTTCTTCCTATGACTCTTCTTTTTCACAAGCTGTTCTTTCATATTGAAATTACTGTCATGACTCACATTGAAAGTACATGGGTAAGATTCAAGATTGGACTAGAATTTGAACTGTTTAAACTACTGCATGGTTGCATATGCGATTTTGACTCGTACATTTACAGAAAAAGACCCAGCCTTTACATCTGTAACCAGGGCTCCTGATCAGGAGAATCTTTCTCTAAAATGAGAAAAAAGAAAAAGCAAACATCTGATATGGCAAACTACAACAGATTTTTCATTCTAGGAATGGATCTAATGTTAACAACTTCTCTTTTTCCTATGCCCACAGCTAATCTAATGAGAGAGCAAGTATTTGTCTTGTTGCTGCAAAAGGTGCATCTACCCATTTAAGGGAGGTAGGAGATGAAATCATTCAAAATAATGAGTGGAAGAAGGATCCAGGTTTCAATCAGTCCTTGGGAGCTGCATGAATCAAGTGTTGGACCAATATATAGATCTGATGTGAACAAGAAGTATTGTAGTTTATCAAGAGAAGCAACATGTTCAAATCCAGCTCATGATTATCTTCCTTGTAGGGATAAGCTAACCAGTGGTGTCTTCTATAGCTAAGTGAATGATATTTGGCCTTTTTGGGGGTGATAATTAGAATGGAAACAATTTCCTAACTGCCTTTGGAAACAGAAGGAAGTCTTTTGAATCACTTTCTGAGAATTAGCCTGCACTGTGAATGTTTGAGGTCCTGACACATTAATATAAAGTTTATGGGGTAATATATATAGTTGAAAAAAAAAAGATGAAATTTTGAGCAGGCAAGTTCTTCTTCAGGTGTAAAACCAAAAGTAAAGATCAATTTTAACTCAAGCATGAGTGGGACCTAAGCTATTAAAGATTCATTGAGAGTATTGCAGAATAAAGATGAAAGGTATTGCTACATCAGTTTTGTTGAAGTTGCACAGTACAAAAAGAATGAAAGAGGTGTAAAACCAAAAGTAAAGATCAATTTTAACTCAAGCATGAGTGGGACCTAAGCTATTAAAGATTCATTGAGAGTATTGCAGAATAAAGATGAAAGGTATTGCTACATCAGTTTTGTTGAAGTTGCACAGTACAAAAAGAATGAAAGCACCTACTGAAGCTCTCATCAGCCAAGTCCCATTCCATTTCTTATCTTAATCTTTATTTGCACTGCTCTCAGGTTCTCTCTTGGTTTCTATTTAGTTTATGGGCTTTTGATAAAGAAGCTATTTAAAAAAACAGAATCTACCAAAAAAACAGAATCTACCAAAAAGATCCTTCTTGGTCTATAAGGGGTGTGCATCATAAAAGATCACCTTCCTTTTGATAATATTTCATGGTGGGAAGGCAAATTCCTTCCTAATTTAAATAAGCCAAAAAAAAAAAAAAAANCCATTACCTATACGGAAACATCTCTTTGTGTCTTGCATACCTCATTTTGACCAGGGTGGGGCAACCTAATAGACATATAGAAAGACTCAGAGCTTCTCTTGTGGTACTGTCCAGAAGTTCCAGTTCAGAAGCCAGAAACGGTGATGAATAGCTTTTGGCCATGTGTTTTAAACCAGTACATTACTCTGTATGTGGGCCACTTTGTGAAAAACAGCTAATAAAGCAAAAAAAAAAAAAAATCAACACAGGAAACCTCCTCATATGCAGTGTGTCTTTTAGGAAGAAAAAGAAAAGAGTAAATCCCTTTATATCTACATCAGGAAGTTGTGAACTGGCACTAAGCTATGCTGGGTACCAGCAGGAGAATGGAAGGATTTACAGATGTACATTTTGAAGTGGGAAAGCCCTCAGATAAGGTTGCTGATCCAGATCCAACCATTACATCTGTGTTTTTTTCAGTGTCAAAGTAAGACCACTATTCTCTCAATTACCTATAATGAATAAGGAGATGATCAGCTGTCTTTTTTTGTCATCAACACCACTGAGAACTAAACAAATTTATAGCATAATGCAGCTGCAGACAAATTCATCTGGCTTTGCAAGCAAAGCACTCACCTCTGGAAAACCCTCAGGAACTCTGGTGAGGCATTTTAAAGGGAGATCAGGGACCTGTCTTTAGAGCAGTCATAGAATTTCACCTTGCTTTTTTCACTGTTTTTGATCATCTGCATCCATATTAGAAATATATATATCTGTATTTATATACATTTATGTACATACATATGTAATATGTAAAATATAAAATGTAACATATTATATAATTACTATATAACAGATGAAGACTGGGGAAGCATGGCCTGGATTTAGAATGATGTTGAGTTTGATTGGGTGTTTGGGATGCAGGAAACTGGGAATGCTTAGGAAAGGTACCTATTTTTATGGGTGATCTCCAAGTTGTTATCTTGATAACCTTTGAGAATGACAATATATACTATGTGAAATCCTCATCTGGGAATTATTTTTATTTTGGTTTGCTTACTTGAAGTTGAGGATATCATCAGACACATCGATATATTAAAAGAATAAGGTGGTTCCTCAGGAGTTAGAAAATGCAAGAACTGATGTTATCTCTGAAACTTCAATTCTATATTTTGTACATGCACTATGGCATTGCTTCTAATCACACATTTCTGTATTCTTCTTTTTCATGGCATCCTTGTTTTAATTACTATAGAGCATGAAGGTGCTTTGGGAATGCCTAACAGGATAAGTGAGATAGCAATGTATCAGATTCATCATTACAAATGTTGGAACACGGTCAGTAAACAAGGCAGAGTAAGGATGTTTTTTATAGTTATACAATCAAATGCTGCCTTAGAGAGCTGGACTTGATCTCTATTTCTGCCATAATATCCCAGTTATGCTGAGTAAATCACAGCTCACAGTCACCCTTAATAAAAACTCCTAGACTACTGTACTGGTAAATAGGCCAGGCTCTGAATGCAAATTGCACAACATGCATCTATATGGCTAACCCCTCTTAGCCTTGCCTATAGCTTTGTCTATACTGTCAATTGGGAACAGTCCCTGGTCATCTCTGAGGCCATGTCCAAGCAAGGAGCTAACTTGCACAAGCTCAAGTACAGCCAGTGCCTTACAAACATAAAAGAAAAAGAAATAGTTATGGCACAGGGCTTGAGCTGCTATCTAGCTGCTTTGCTAGTTTACTAGCAAAGATGAAGCCTTCCTGCCTGTTTCTCTTTTCCCTTGTGTGCAGTGTGAGACGTGAGATTTCCCTGGCGAAAATCTTTGTGCCTCTACCTGCATCTGAGGTTTACAGGAACATTGAATGTCCTACATCAAGTTAAATACTTTCAGAAAAGAAGCAGACAGAGCAGCCAGGCTCGTGGCACCTCAGATTAGGCATCCAAGATTAGTGAAGAGTTTTGAATGTCTTTCTATGCCTCCTCATCCCCTTGGTAATATGAGGACAATACAAGCACTGAGAAAATGCTGTTAGTCAGCTCAGTGAACTTCTCAAATGCTCTGTTGGGAAGGACCTTAGAAAAGAAGATGAGGAAATAATAATAAATTCATATTAATAGCAGGATTTGAATACTGTGCAGGAAGGAAGACCTGGGGCCAAGCACAGAGCTGTGAGG
>VWPW01012725.1:1893-25936 GCA_013389825.1 Crypturellus undulatus
TTTTTTTTTTTTTTTTTTTTTTTTTTCTGAAAGCTAAAATCAAATACAGGTAGACTTATTTTGATAAATTTCCAGGAAACATTCAGGGAAGAAGAAAAAACACAGAGCTATCTTCTTGCTGTAGCCATGGACCTACAAAAACAACTGGAGAATACTGAGAAGAATTGGAATAAAGAGAAGATGGAATTACTGGAAAGATTTGACAATGAAAGGAAAGAATGGGAATGTCAATGGAAGGTTATGCAGAAGAAAATAGAAGAGGTACCTTTAGACAAAGCTCTGAACACTAACATTTTCATTTAAGTCTTGTCAGTGACTAGAGGTCACTTCTGTGAATTTTTCTGTGATTTCCTACTCTCTATTCATCCCTGTCGCTGAGAGTTTTTAATAACTGATGGTAGGCTACAAAGCCTGGGGTGAGGTGGTATTTTCAGCTTCTCATTTAATACTCATAAATAAGGAGCAGGATCTTAAATGTCACTTTGTGTCAGATTTGCTATAACATTGTTGGCTGCGTATACTGCTGCCAGTTCTTCTGGGCATAAGCCACAATGCTCACTTTAGATGTGCTTTTTGCAACTATGAACATTCTGAACAGACCTACGTGTATGAGGTTTAGGAAAATGCATATTTAGTAGCAAAATTTCAATCTAGGTATCATAATATAATTCTCTGGTAAAAAGTAATTACTTGGAGCAAGTCTGCTGGCATAAAGGCTAATATTAAAAAGAATTTCATACATGAAACACTGTATGATGCAGAATGACTCTGGCAAGAGTCTGCTCCATTTATGGATGACATTTAGCAGAGAAAGCGGCTATGGTAAATATCATGAAAACCCTGACACAACTTGTGTTTACACATAGCAACAAACACTCTCTCTCTCCCATTTTTAATGCATATCTTTCCAGAAATAGTTTAGGCAATTATTTATTATTCTTTTATCGCTTTGTCAGAACCCTCTGGCACTCTGTAATACACACACTGAATCTTCCTTGGCAATATATATGGACAAGCTTTTCATCAGTGAGCTTTCCATGTTTTTCATTCTAATATACACATGAAGTAGTTTTGCTTGCTCTCTGCCAACACCATCCTGTGGCTGAACAGCACAGGAATGTGTGGCAGAGATTGCTCACATGAAAATATGAGAAGAAAAAAGATCAACACCGAATAAATTGCAGACATACACGGCCCTTGGTTTGCAGTGTAGCTCCGTAATGTCAGCTCTCTTAAATTTTGCCTGCAGTGCTGCTGGACTTTGGTAGCATAGTTATGGCCAGTAGTCATGGCCATGATAGTTCTGCTTTTTTGCATTATACCATTTCTGTGATACCTTTCTTAATTATTTGTTAAAATTTATTATTTCTTATTCATTTTGTTTGTTTTATAAGCTGTTTTGGAATGAAGGCGCTATGTTGTGATAAGATATTCTGGCATGATAACATTAGAAGTCCTGGTAACGATGTGTTTTCCGTGTTTTTTCATTAGCAAGTGGGTTAGGAAAGCATGATGGGTGAAAAAGTCATGAAGAGTGGAATGGAGCAGAGGGCAAGAGAGTTAAATAAACATCTTGGTACTACAGGACCAGACAAAATACAAAAGATATTCTGAGGATATTGGTGTCCTAAGACATTATGCTGTCTGTAGCTGCCTTGATGTCAGTTTCTGTAGCTGCCTTGATTTCAGTTTCAATATCATCAAAATAGCACAATTTAATAAAAGATTTGACTCTTTTTTTTCAGCTTTACCAGGAGGTAAAACTTAGACGGGAGAACAATATGAATGTCCTCAGTAATAAAGACATTCATAGCAAGATGCTGCAGCTGTCCATGTATTCCCCGGCTTTGGAAGACAGTGGCACAGTGGAGCTGAACTATCAACATAATGTGGCAAATGACATGAAGGAAAAAGGGAGTTCGCTCAATAAAACAGGACAAGACTGTAAAGAAACCAGAGCCAAGTGGAAAACAAATGATCTGTTAAGGGACAATCTGACCTTTGAGAACTGTGAGGAACCTGAAAACAGCTTCAGCATCAAAGCTTCCAAGAAAAATACCAAGAATTATATTGGTGACCTCAATGTAGTAAGTAAAGTTTTAGCATGTTTTAGTTACAAGGGTGAGGAAAACTATGAGATCTTTGGCCTACCAGGGTTAACCTAAAGAACTGATCCCCCTGATTTTATATTCCCAAAAGACCGTTACTCTTCTATTTCCTCCTCAATTTGATATTGATGAGTGTCTTAGCAGTGATTAAATGTGTTAACAGTGTGCTTTTTACCTCAGTTCATAACTTGGTAGCATTTTCCTATCTTTCCTTGTGCTATGTTGCTCCACCCTGATTCTTATATGTAAATCAACACAAGTTTCAAAATACTTCTGGAGGTACTACTTAAAAATGCTTATGTTAAAGAAATATCTTCATATTTATAAAGGCTCTTAAAGAACTTGCCAGAGTTAGTGAAGAATTATGCAGCTATCAAGAGGAAATTCGAAGGAAGTCCAACCACAAAAGGTAAAAACATTATCTGGCCTCTTTATGTTAGAGAAAGAAAATGAATAATGAGACTTACAGGGCTGCTGTTCATTTTGAATAGGGAGGTGCAGTTCAGTTTATTAGGGTCTGAGTGGTTCTGTCAGAGATCTGAGTGCTTCAGTGCTCAGAGTAAAGTGTTTAAATGAAATATGCTGAAATATGTTAGGCTGTGAGAGAGTCTGCTGGGTGTCTCCAGGTAATTACTGCAATTGGATTAGTGTTCATAACTTTAAAGCAAATAGAGTAATAAGTGACAAATACTTTCTAAACTCAGGCAGAGAAAGGTCATTTTTGAACAGATCTCAAAAGTTAGATTTGTACTGTCTTGCTCAGTGCTAGGAAACCTACGCAAGGGCTGCGCTAGGTATTAAGGATTTCCTCGTTCAGTTCGTAGGTAGAATCTCACTGCAGTTGTTAAAACTTTTGAGATCCTATTCATTTTCCTATGGGATAGCTAAAAAATAATTATTTGATAAAACTCTGAAAGATAAATATCAGTGACATAGGAAAGGAATACAAGATTCCCTTAGTTAAGCTTTTTTCAAGTTCTGCATATATGTTTCATTTCAAATATGTTGGGTGTATCAGCTGCGGCAGAACTGCTCCCAAATCCTTTTTAAGCAGCTAATCTTAAAACACCTGTTTGTGGGAAGAATGAATCTAGGCTGAGGTCCCCTGAGGGAATATTCTTAGTGCTCTTCCTTGAAATGCCTCTCCTTTCATGTGCAGAATGAAGTCACTTCCTTTCCTGGGGGAATTTGAAGAAACCCAAAACACGGTTATTCTGCCTGAGATGAACCATGTGTCGAGCAATGAATCACAGACTTCAGTTGCTTTTGAAACAGAGGAGTGTAATAACAGGAAGAATCTGATGAGTTCCACCAAAGGTTTGAAGGACTTGTCTTGCAGTGCTGGTGACAGAGGAACAGACTTCAGATCGTGGCAAAAAAAAGAAGCTCCACCAGTTCCTCCTCGGAGCACTTCTCGGCACCTAACAAACTCACTTGCTGCAGTTGTACAGTTTTTTGAAGCACCAGGAAGAGATCCAGGTATCAAAAGCAATTGCAAGGTTCAGGACTGTAGGAGTGGAAATAAAGTGATGAATCTTTCACCTGTGAAACAAGAAGAAACTGCCATGGCGTGTGCAAACGAAGGGCAGACTATGAAAGGTCCTGTGATTGCAACTGCTGCAATACCTGTAACCAAAAATGAGTGCAACATACCTGCGGGTTTCTGCCACAACACATGGGCATATGATGTGAGCAAGCTTGGAAAGGAGAGCAAATGTGAGCCTTCCGCACTGCCAGCACAGAAGAGTTGTTCAGATGGAAATATGGCCCAAAACAAGACACACCAGAAACAAAATCTCAAGTTGCATGGTGGTCATTATTACAGTAATGACTTTTATGCCCCTGCTGCCCTGCACAATGATCTTCTGGGAGACTCTAGGTGTACTTCGGGAAAGACCCCCAAAAATGAAACTTTAGCAGCAAAGATTGATGAGTTTAACCGGACTGTGTTTCATACAGATAAAGGTAACAATTCTTTGCAAGAAAACCAAATTATTCAAACTGTACGAGAAGATCACAAACCCTGCAACTCTTTGTGTGACTCTGAAATTAGCAGGACAGAGACTGTAAATACATCCTGTATTTCAAATCCCAAGATCTCTGCAACAAAGGAACAAGAAACTACCAACCCTAGCAAAGCTATCAGAGCAGCAGGGCAACAAAAGCAACTAAATGGACCTCCAAATACTAGTGGTTACAGGCACATGCTTCATGAGCATGACTGGAGACCAAGTAATTTATCTGGGCGCCCACGTTCAGCTGACTCAAGGTCAAACTATGGTGTTGTTGAAAAGCTTTTGAAAAACTATGAAAAATCAGCAGTGACTTCTCCGTGTAATACAAAATACTTCAAAGATAGGTGGGCACAGGCAAATTCTCAGTTCAGTGATGGGGGTTGTGAGACATCGAGTCAGTATTTAGAAATGCTCCATACTAACCAAGGAAAGCAAGAATTTCCAAGGAATTCAGCCAGACATATTGGGCAGCAATTCAAGCAAGGAAAAGAGAGGCAGAAGTTACCAGAGGTAAGGTTTGTAAGACGGGCAAAAACAAAATAATTTAGTTTTATATTAAACTTCAGATTCTAAAATGAGGCAAGCTAACTTGATAGTGTAAATAATGGTGTAAAATTAGACATTCTAGGCCAGAATCTGGATGAATCAAGAGTAAATCATCTGAAGTTGGAGCTACAGGAAGGTAAAGCGTATAAATAAGCATGACCGCAGTGAAGATATGCACCAGATTTTGATCTCTGCTTTTTTGGTGTACAATGAGCTTAACTGTAGTGCAGATATTTAAAAACTGAGCTAATGAAAACTGCAGTCAGATTTTAGCCATTTTAAGCTTTTGAAAATAATGTAAACTCTTCTTACTCGTGTCTCAGTTTCAGGATGGCCACATACATTCAGGAGCATAGACCCAGAGGAACAGAATATTATGGCATAACTAATTAATTTGCATTTGGCTGAATTTTATTTGCAGAAGTTTAGAAATGTTGCCTTTGCCTACATTCCTTCATAATCAAATAAGAAACAGATATTTTGAAAAATGTATTATTATCTAGAGGTTCTGTAAATGGCCACAAAGAAAGAAAATTTAGTGTTCCCCAAAAGCCAAACTCACTGGTCAAAGAGCACAAAGAGATATACCCCTTATGACCTAAGGCAAGAGAAAGCACATGTGTTTGGAACTGAAAAACTTAAATGGGTCAGATTGTCAGCTGATCATCCTTAAAACTGTCACAAGTCCACAGATTTCTGTGGAGTTAAACAGCTGAGAATCTGGGCCTGTACTTTTTCTTCTGCATATCTTTATGTCAGCCTCGCAGAGGTGCAACTTCATGCTTAGCAGAAACATCTTTACTACAGTTTAGAAGGAAAAGAAATACATGAATCATCAGATTTTTTTTATCTTATGAAGATTTGATAGGAAAACAAATTCGCATCAGTGGGTATGTACAGAAGAAATAATGACCACATAATGGTCATAATTTACATCAGTGTAAGACAGAATAACATTATTAAGTGAATAGGATTTTTTTTCTTTATAGACTCGTACTTTGTGTTGTTATTTCTATCTGTATAAAGTGAATGTATAATAGACCCTGATTAGGAGGTGGCGCTTTGGATGCAACAGCACTCCCTTCTAACAGATGTAAAGAATTGCAAATGGCAAGAGGCATGGAGGATTTGGGTTATTTTCACTATTTCAGATTTGTGTTGTAACTAAGATCAAAATCTGTGATTATTTTCTTTGTATATAGAGACTATGTGCAGATGTGACACTGCATTAATGAATAAGCACCATAAATAATTTACAGACTCTACACTGCTTCATGTTGCCCTAATGGAACCAGTTCTTAGCAAGACATGTCTGCTGAAATGAGGTTTATCAAAAAGATGCCTGAAAAGTACATGAATCTTACTAATGTAAGACCATATTCTGAGTTTTATATATAGACAGTAATTCATTCACAAAACTCTCAAACATAAAGGAAATCAGCAGGATCAGTGAATGTCAGGCTTGGTTTACATTAACATTTTATACCTTTTAATGCCTGTGGCACTTGCCTCTGCATGTTTGAAGCTGCAACTGATGTGAGAATCCCTATGCACATAAATATCTGTTCTTTTGCATTCTGTGCATTACTGTGTGCCTTTTAATAACTTAAGAGCACCTGTTCTGAGGTCACCCCAAATGTGTTCCTGCATTCCCTCTGCATTCCACAGAAGCCTTTTGTGCTGTAGCTTGCTAAAGCAAACACTTTCCTTTGTGTTCTAGGTATCTGTGCCTGCTAAATGTTCAAGTGGGAAAGGTTTCTCCCGGCCAGCTCGGCCTGCGAATCGACGCCTACCTTCCAGATGGGCCTCCAGATCACCGTCAGCACCACCTGCTACAAGGAGGACGGCGTACAACTATCCCGTCTCCTTTCACTCAGAGACCTCGGCAGTCTGAGCCCAGAGCTGGGCTGAGCAATGGTGTGAAAGCTCTACTCCTGGCTACAGCTGTTGGGGATGTGCTACAGCAACCAGCTCTGCGCCACCAGGTCTCGTCCGAGAGTAATCCTGTCGCCTGAGCTGCTGGACAAAATATTCTGAATCCTAGGTCATCGTCACAGTCTTCAGTGTTTTTATTGAGATGAAGTAACTATACCCCCATTGTTCTCTGTTTTTTTTTTTTTTTTTGGTAATCACTCACAAGTAATTTTTTTTTGAATGGCATCTTCCTTAATTTGCCACTCAATTTTGATTTAAAACAATGTATAGTGCTGTATATTCTGACTCTTCTGCAAACAGCAGAAGGTAAAGCTGTATGCATGATCATGTGTTTGTAGGTGCATGTGTTGGAATAGAAAGTATACAGGTCTGTATTTAGAAGAGACAAACTGTGCTAGTGTTGACTTTGAAATTACAACTTATATGCCTACGTATATATATACTTTGTGTTATTTTAAAGAGTTTGAAATCTACAGTCCTGATGACATTTATATTTTGTATATCTTTTACATAGGTTCACAGGTGTAGTATTTAATGTACTAAAAACTAAATATGCATTTTTGTGACTCTGACTGCAGCGATAATGCCTTGCACAATGCGTATCTGAAGCAGACTAGCTTGACTGATTCCTAAGCCATGCTTCGTGGCATCCTTTCCAGTTTCCTAATCCATATGATGCTAGGTCAAAGTACCCAGACATATTTTTTTCTGAATTAAAATATTGTATGATTTATACCACATTAGCCTTTTTCAGCACCAGAGACATTCCTGAAATATTCCAACCCCTTAAAAAGCTTAAATGTGCCATTATATACATAGCATACTGTAAACATTTAACTTTAGTAGATTCAACTAGTGTAATATACAATTTATGAAGGGAAGAAAAGGGTTGTGTATGCTCAATTCTGTAAAACTTATTTTTCCTTCTAGCATTATACTTTGAGGTTTGGCAAAGTCAGATAACAATGGACTTGTTTACTTTCACTCAAGACAGGAGAACAAAGACTGTTGTTGTTCGCAGTGCTGCAGACACCCTTCTTTTTTACTTTTCTCCTAGACTAGAGTGCCTGAGTCTCTTGTCACTCGCTGCTCCCTGACTGACTTATGGCAGTCCCTTACAACTTCTACTTGCACTCTGACAACAAGCCGCCTATGGTATGGAAATAATGCATGGAGGTGTGATCACAGTAGTGCCAGAAACCCTAAACAAACGGCACTGGGAGTCTGTCCTTGCCATCGTCTGACTCTGCATTATTGGCCGCCCAAATGATGTGTGTGGATGTGCATATGCATGGCTGCTACCAAGACTCGTGTTGAACTTTCAGAAAGACAGTGTCCCACTTCCTGGAATTTTTGCATCCTTCTCCAGGCTGCTGCTGGATGCGTAGTGTGCTAATGATGATAAATGTTACCGTTAAACAGCATGTCTAGGTTCAAAGGAGTAAAGAAGCACTTCTTCAACATCAGCCTAATCTTATGTCTTGCACCTTTTCTTCTTCCCCTGGAGAAATACAGCGTGTTCAAAGGCATTTCAAAAATCATCCCACGATGCGTTAACACGCACATCTTCCTACATGAATGTAAAAAGGATTTCAGAGAGAGTGTAGGCTTTTTGTCCTAGTGAATTGTATGTGTGGCAATATAGAGAAAATTAGCTGTGCTTATCTTGATAGTGGTTTATTGTCCTACTCCAGTCATGTTGAGAATCCACAACTCACTGCTTCCTTTTAGGACCTTGTTCTTCTTTCTTCTGCACAGCTAATCATTTGCAGGGAGAGCAAACAGAAGACCATGTTTTCTGAGCTCCACAGTCTGTGTAATGGTATCAGGACCTTTTCAGGCGTGCCGGTGTTGGAGCGAATAGACGTTAGAGCCAAAAACCCAGCCTTATCACACCACTGTGGTGGCCTGCCTGGCAAAGATGTGCTCAGAGACTTTGCCCAATCTAGAGTTTCTGCTCCTTTCCATGTGTGAGTGGTGGGACACCCCACATCAACGTATGAAGGCCTCAAGCAGACAAGCAATTTATGGGAATGTCCTCAGATATTAGTGCAAAGCTATTACTGGTAAAGCTTTGAGGGCATAAAACCCTGAAGCAAATTTTTGCTGGTTGGACAGAGGCAAAAATCTGTGTGCTTGAGGGAAAATTCAAGATAACTCTAGATTCACCTGTTTGCCCTAATTTACAGATTGCACTCTGTTCAAACTTCCTTAGAGCTAGAAAAACTATAGATGCTTTGAAGTTAATTTGGAACATTGTTCAAGGTTCTGTCTAACTGTGAAAATCAGCAAACCAAATGCCTTGCAAACTGACCTTTTAAATGCCTGAGTAGCTGAATAGTTTTGACTGCCTAAAGCTGAGGAGAGGATAATATTACAGAATTGTGTAAATTATTATTTTTAATTTCAGTCAGTGTTGACTGTGATAAAACTCTTCTTTAAATTACCTCATGGTAATCTTAAAACAGTTTTGTTCTGAATAAAATGGTGGTGCACTTTTGTTTGAAGTATGTAACTGTATGAACAGTTTCCCTTGATAAGTCAATGAAGGTGTTTTTTTTAGCTCACTTCAGTTTCTTTGATTACTTTTGACATAAATAACCTCGTTGAAAAACAGCGAAAGGACCTACAGCACTCCCTGGTGTATGTAAGTTTAATCAAAAGGAGGTTTTGGAAATAAACTAATAGGTCGCGGACAAGTCCCTTTTGTCAAGATGTTTTGTGTCCATACACATTGGTTTTGATGGCCTAAATCTTCAAAACTGGTGCTTTTGGCCTATGGGTGTCTAGGTGGATATGCCATTTTTAGAAACTTGCCCCGAAACTGTTTAAATATTGTCTCCTCAGCCATGCCCGTAACAGGACCGGTGCATCATGGTGAATATCTTAGTTCCCAGGACTTGGATTGCTAAACCTCAGCTCCCACCTATCTGCTGTGGGAGGAAAAAGCCCTCTCAGGTTTCCAAGTGTCCCCGCACAGGCTACAACAAAGAAGTGTCGTAGGCATTTGCAAGCTCTGAGGTAAGAGTGTCTGCACACACGCACATACACACACACACACACACACTCAATATATTAAGAAGCACAAACAGTCTAAGTGTAACTTGACCTGTCGGTTAATCCCAGGATCACCTACAGGAGTGTTTAGTTTTGCAAGCCTGCTCTTAAAATGGCAGGTTCCTCTGCATGTTGTCCCAAGTCTTAATGCTGATACAGGTTTTCTTTACTTAATTTGGAACAAGCCTAAGATTCCCTGTACTGCATGTCTAGGGACATTTGTAATGAAATAAATACAGCAAGGAGTTTTAGAGCTATAGAACTTCAAAATAAGCAACAGGGCAGACACATTTACCTGCATCCTCTCTCATGCAAAAACAAACAAGAAAAAACAAGCCTACTGAAATATTCACAAACTGTCAAAGCTGAAGGGATGTCACCAGAGATCAGCTAGCAGGTACTTAGCTGGCAGAAAGAGGAAATCTCACTCAGAAGGCATCATCTTACCCTAAATCCCCTGTGAGGGAGGAGGATGGCAGAGCAGTAAGACATAGAAGAGTCATTTAGGTTTTCTTGACACATGCAGAACAGTAAACCTCCTGATGCTAAAGAAATGATCTCAGTGCCTCACTCATAAAGGCACAAGGGATAGAGAAAAAAAACTTTTCCTATTAACCTTTGGATATTAATCCTCAAACTCAGAATGTATTTATTTCCAATGAGTTTTATCTTTGCTGTGTTAGTGATAGTCTTATGAATCTTTAGAGTGTTGCTGAAAGGATGAACTTTGCTTGTTCTGCAGCAGTAATACAATTATCTCTGACCATTACACACATGGTACGGGGAATTAGCTGTTATATACAGCAAAGAGCTGGCAATGGATGTATTACAATTTCCCAGAGCAGTCAGAGCACCGGGTCATTTCTCCATTTGTCTGTTCAAGAATTTGTCTTTGTAAATAGGGGTTTTGTATCCAAATGGCTTCAACAGCATTATAACAAAGTTATACAGCATCCCAGCAGGCAGGCTAATTCCCTTGTAAATTTTATTATTTCTGGACGAAACCTAAATTTCCTAGCATGCAAGAACTTATGCAATTCTCACAGGGCTGCTATGCAAACAATTTCTTTGGCTTTGGGACCTGTACTGTACAACTCTAGCCATTATACTGTTGATATTCTCTGTTGAACTGATCTGTCTCCTTAATCATGTACCTGACTAAATCAAAACTTCTTGTTGCCTCTGGCCTTTCTACCACTCCTCAATTCCCAGTGGATGTGTATTTTTATGTGGTATCTCGCCACTGTTCTGTATGCATATGACATGGGATTTTGTATTTGTACTGCCATCAAAATATTTTTTTGGACATTCTGTTCCCAAAAGTGATGATATTATTGCCATTCACAAATATACTTTCTTCATGAGCTTCTAGTGGTGCACAGTATATACTTTGAAATGGTGATTAATCTGCTTTTGAGGTTTGCTTCTCTCATTTCTTCCTTCAACATTCTTCCCTCACCCCCTGTTCCTATTTTCTGTTTGGCAAAGTACTTCCATCAGGAGAAACACATTTCTAATGTGCACTATTCATCCAGTTGCTGCGTGGCTGTGGATCTCATTCCTTATGGTGCCTTGGTAATAGTGCTACTCTGCTAAGAATTGTATCAGAATTTCTATGGGGTAAGACAGACTGAATCCTCAAAATGATCAAAGCAGAAGTGTGCAAACAAAAAAACAGAAAGCAGAAGAATCAAATAGGAGGGTGCAGCACTTGTAGTAAATGTTGTGGCTAGTTCTTTGCTTTTAGTTGAAGATCTCTTTGCATACCTGCTGCATACCACCTGAAATTTCCAGCAATGTTCGCCTCTTTTCTGATCAGCATCTTTGTGTGCATGTGTGTGTGTGTACTTTTCCTACTTCATGAGCATGTCATAGCAAGAGTTATTGAAAGACTTGCATTACCGATTTCAGATAAATACCTTCCTCTTCCCATTTTTTTCATGGTATGGTTGTTATTGGAGAACAGTTTTCCTCATTTGCTAATTCCTTCTGTGATGCTTGGTTTTCCCGTAGGCATGTGGCAAGCACGAGGAGGTATGTGACATGCACACAGCATGACCATGGCCATGGTGGAGTTCACAGCAGATGGTGCCGTTCACCCCACACAGGACTCCCAGCCCGGCACGGGTGGGCAGCTTGTCATACTGCAGAAATGTGGAGGTTCCTGGAAAATAAATGTCAACCAACCCTGTGCTTGAGTGAAATGAGAACCAGAGTGTACCTGAGCTCCTCTGATCATGACGGGTAGCCAGACTACAGTACAAGCAAGTGCACTCCTCAGTACGGGACACTTCTTACTACGCAAGTTACAGTCTTGAGGTGTCTTCTGCAGCGATGGCCTTCTCCAGTGGTGTTGGGGAACAAGGGCAGACGCCCTAGGACAGGGCATCTCATGAATTTGGATTGGGTTCATTAAATGTAATATTAATTCCTCTACCATTTTCTAGAGAAAAGAGAGAGAGAAAAAAAGAGTAGTTAGTGTATATTACTATCATTTTCCAAGTAGCTAGCCAGGGGCTGCTGTGCTATGCCTTTTCTCAAGCAGCTGAAGTCTACAACGTTTCTGCTGAAGGGTTCAGAGTTTGACTCCTTCTAATGGTACATGTTTCTATGTGTACGGCCATGATTCATTGTAAAATGATGCTGTAGGGAAAACTCCCTATGTCTTACACTTTTAAATAATTTTATCTAATGTGGCAGCAAAATAGTCTGTTCTACTTCCTAGGGTACTGTTTCCCTTTACAAGGGAGTAGCAGCGATCCCAGTCTGAGCGGGGAGGAGAGCAGGCAAAATACGCGTATGCCTGGGGTGTGAAATGGGGGTGGGCAAGCTGAACTGGCTGGCATTAATGTGCGAGCTAAAATCCCTTGACTTCCAACCCCAGTGAAGCCGTGGTTGCTTCAATATGTGGTCTCAGTGAGTGCCTGCACTTCTGGTAATGTGGGACTAAAAGTAACGTGCCATGGGGATCTCGATGCTAAGGAGCCGCGGTTCAACCACCTCTCTCACTGACGCCTGGAAGAACCTGCCTGTCATTCACTGCACAGTGTTCTGCCAGTGCCCCTCAGATTCCCCTGAGCAGGTCACTGCAGTTGGAAGAATCTGTAGGATCACCAAATCACATTCATAGTAGAGAAGAATGTTTCTTAAAAAAAAAAAAATCACACTAATACGTGCCCTTTGCAAATGCTACACTGACACCTGGCCTGGTGACACGGGACATCTTATTGGGTTTTACTTCTACATCATGAGATATCTGCAGAGGGTCAGATATTCTGCTACCATATATGATGCAGCTGCTTAAGATACTACTGTTGGAAGAGAACTGCAGACAAAGGCATGTGAAAGTGCACAGCTAATCATATGAACTGCTCCCTTCTTTATAGAAACCTTCTAGCTTCCCCGAAGACATTCTGGTGGGTTTGGGTGGGGTTGGATTGTCAAAATTACCTGGTGGCAGAGGGCCTGCCCTAGCTATTCTGGTATGAGCTTAGCAGTTCTTTTGAAACCAAAATACCTACCTTGGCTCCCAAAGGAAGGAAGATGTTCACAAAGTGGCTATTACCTTTGCACAGCTCCAGGATACATGTTTATGCACCGGAAGCCCCACAGTGTCTTATGGAGCTGTCTGTCAGCTGTGTCAGACACTATTTACTATATATAGATGTATATATATACACATATATATCTACCACAGCCAAACATGTATTACATAGAAATAAATTATCTGTAGTATTGTATGCAAACAGACTCCTCCCAAAGAGTGGTGCTGAAATACTTTACACATTAAAAACAGCATGAGAGTTAATGGGATCCTGCAATTTCCCAAAAGATATTTCCATGTGAGCAAATAAGTGGAATCAATGTTTTTTAATAATCACAATAATAATAATAAAGTGTTTATACATGTCACTTCTTCCATCCAAGTATCTTAAGCCTATCCTGTAGGCTTTGATCCTCTTCTTGCCTCTTGTACTGTAGGGGAAAAAAAAGTGAAACAAGGGATGGTGAAAACAATCCTCTACTTGCACTAGAAATGACCAACATCATTCTGTGCAAGTGCATGAGACATGCAAAGCACTCTAACAGCTCAAAATAGCAAATCTCATTGCTATCCATGCAAAGAGGCTGCACCTCTGTTTTTCCTCTCTGAAGTTTCCAGCTACTTTGAGGCTCAGTAGTTTTTTGTGTTTTTATCTTTTCTACTTCAGAGGAAATTTTTGTGCCTTCTGTGCACAAATCTGTCTTCTTCTCAACAACTTCTTGGATAGGTTTCTGCAACGTGAATCAACTCTGCAGCAAAATTTCACAGCAATTTGGACCGGAAGTGATGGATTCCTGATGCTCTATTGAAAGTTAGCCAGAAGTTGAACTAGATGGACAAAGGGCCAAGAAGAATGAAAAGTGTTTAACAATCTCCAGCCAAAGTGATCTGCAGTCAACCCACCAAGGCTTTCAGAACTGAGCTGTCTCTTTAAGCTCAACTCTGGGAAATTAGCCAACTTGTTTCTGTTGTAGTGAGTGGAAAGAGAATGATGAAAATAATCTGCAATATTCAGAAAGGAAAATAACAATGGTCTTGTGATTTAAGCAAAGCTACACTCTTGGTGCAGCCTCCAGTAAGTAGTTCTACTTTAGGTACTCTGTCCTGGGAGATACCACTCACTGCTAGCCCACATATCTTTTGGCCTAGAGTACCGCGTTTCAAAGGAGGTATGTGTTTAAAAACATCAGGGAGAACCAGGCTGGTGTAGTGCTAGAGACACTGTCTCTGTGTGTCTGTGGTATTTGAGAAATCAGAGCTCGCTAATTCAGGGTGCCCACTTTGCTTTTATGTGTATTCACATACTGCTGTATACAATGCACACATGTACATAGGAGCTGCTTTTTTCCTCTTTATTTCTTAACTGCTTCCTTCCTGCTTTTGCACTGCTAGTCTGTTGTATGGAAACAGCAATAATGGGGCCAGTATCCAGTTGCAATCAGTCTTAGCTTAACCAAAACAAACAGTGTCATTTCACTGGCCTTGCCATCTCAACCAAAAACCCAGGGAAAGGGGATGTTATTACTTGTTTCATCTAAAGCTATCATACTCTTTTCTCATGAATCTCTGTTTGAGAACTGTAGATTTGTAGCTGTCTCTGCAGGACCATTTTAAACATATTAATATTTTTCTCTCTTGAGTTTTCTTTCGATTTGGAGAATGGCATGCTGTAGAGAACAGATTTGGAGCAAGAATAAAGATTTCTCAAATTCATGATGACTGGATTTGGTTTTGGTTCAGTCATTTTACATACAGGGGCCAACAGGAAACTGTCTGAACGGAATTTAGCCAAAGCTGTGAAGGAAAGGAGTCTTCTGATTGAGGTCTTTGGTTTACAATTGCTGCTTGAACTTCCTGAAATCCAAAAGCAAATCTCAAATTAATCTGCCAACTGTCATAGCTCCCACAGAGTTTCATTTCCAAAAGACCACAGAGAGAGGCTTCAGGTCTGACACATCTGTATAAAAATCAGAATACAGAGACATAACGAATCTCAAAGTATTTTATGCTACTCAAAAATTCCTACTAATATTTCACACTGGTAGCCTCCACTGTAACCTGTAAAACCTTCTGTGTAAGACATGAGTCCCAATACTCACAGGATCAAGAACAGAAAAATTCAAAAGAAGACGCCCAAACTCCAAATACATCTGGGACATGTCTACCAAAGCAGTGAATTTGATACCAGCTTTACTGCATTGGCTTCTGCATCAATGACTTCTCACCATAGATGGGTATGGAAAAGAAAAGTTACCACTTTTTGCATTTAGGAGCATCGCAGGGACTTCTCTGTGGTCATAGGTGGATCTCATTGACTTCTCTCTAAGATCAACAACTAGCAGAGGTGAACGGAAATATATACTTGTGCAATGAGGTGATACTGATTGATGTAATTAATTATATATTGCAGAACTGCTCGATACTCACCAAGAAAGGGAGGAGGAAAGAAAGGCTTTTGCCATCCATAACAAGTTTAGGGTTGTCAGAGAGTAAACCTGAGTGTTCTTTTTTTAAAACAGTCAAAACCAAAAAAAAAAAGAAAAAATAGGAAACACAGAATCATCCTCACCTCTGCTCTCTGTGAAACTCTCTCTCAAACTCTTTGTACATACTTAGTCACTGCTTACAAAAGATGATTTTTCATGACAGTGCTATTATCCACTGTTGACTAATTTAATATTATAGAAAAGGCCAACTGTGGCAGGTCTAAAATAAGGAAATGCCATTCTTGAATTCCTTATTTCTTTGGCAAAGATGCAAAGAATTTGGTATTCATTTTTCCTTAAATTTAATTTGGCTTAAAAACATAAGGCTTTTGCTTTCAGTTGGACCAACAGGATCAGGGCATTCTTCCATTTCCATCATTTCAGACAGATCTTGATCTGCAAAATTCTCTTTTACTATCATGCAAAAAAAATTCTAGTTGCTAGACTTTGTTTTGGAGGTAGAATGAATGATTCTGATCCAACTTAGTCATAAATCTAGGGATGGAGAAGATCACTAGGTTAAAGTATCATTTTTCTGGCAGGCAGGTTACAGTGTGAGAACACGCTATTTATGAGTTGCTAAATCTTGAAGCAGTGCGCTGGTACATGTTTATTTTAAGCACTGTGCAAACACCAGCTAGCTGTGTTTTCTGCAGCCCTGCAGAGCAAGCATGACCACTTGCGTTTTTGAAGAGAAGGAAAATGAAGCACCAAGAAAACAAACAGGAAACGGCACTTTCTGGGAACGTTTTTTAGGAAATAGAACAGAAGATCACAGCAGAAACAGCTGCAGTGATTTAAGACATGCTGTGCTCTTTTCTGCTGTCCTCTCAAGGGGAGAAGGTTGAAATCTCCCATCTCTCACAAGCCGCAAACTGGGATTTATGCCAGCTGGGGCAGCTCACCTGATGGTGGGGAAGAGGGAATCTAGCTGATTTTGCATTGAAGTGGGTGAGGAGTTTGCACAGCTAACCCCAGCAGCTCTCCCTGAGGAGGTGAGCCTTTTTGCACAGAGAGGAGAGGCGATTGCAGCAGGAGGTACTAAGCTCTGCAGCTAGATGTGTTTGCCATGACTGTCTTACTGTGGCATGAGCTGTCGCAGGTTTTCCTGCCCAGAGAGGTACTCGAGTCTAACAACGTTACTGTCCCGCTGCAGAAAACTTTCTGACCTCGCTCCTCGTGTAGAGTGGTTCACATGATCTGAATACGGGGTAGCAGTGGCTGATGATGTTCTAGTCTGGCCTGAGGCTGGGTATGAGGTGTTGCTGTGATGGGTGACTCCGTGATAGGTCTGGCAAAGATCTCAAAGCAGCAACATATTAATTTGTCAAAGCTAAATACAGAGGTGCCAAGTGGGCAGCAGAAATCCTTCCCCAGTGATCTGCACAAGGCTACTGGAGGGCTGAGTGGCAGACCTTTGTCTGGGGTGCAGAAAAGTCAAGGCAAACCTGTAAGTTTTGTATCTTTGCATTGTCGGGGCTTAATGCAAAGAATAGAAACAGCAGCAAGATGGAGCGAGTGGCTGGGACTTCGGACATCTATGCTGAGTCTTGCTGATCTATTAGAAGATGCCTTAGCTAATCTTTCTCAAATCACTAGGTCAAATTCTTAAATAGGTGCCTAATACTTGTTTATTTTTACAGGAGTGAGAAAAGCACTTATATATATTTTAAGGGTCTGGATTTCAGATTCCCTTCTTCAAAATAATGTTTACAATAATACTTTCTTTGGCTGACTTGTCTGTTAGGATCGTGTTAGCTGCTCTACAGACATAACCAGGGGACAATAGGAGCTCCCTTTAAGTGCAAAAGAAATAGTAACAAATCCCAAATCCACTACGGTTGGTAAATATCTTCTCCAGCCTGGATCATGCCCCATGCCGTGAAGATAATTTTCAGCTAGTATTTCCAGTTGTTGAATTTGTTTATGAGAGTTCTGTGGAAAGGAGCCATGAAACAAGGACCTGCACAGACGCAAAGAAGTGTTTCACCCTTCTCTCCCCTTTCTCTCTTTAATTAGGAACTATTTCCATATTCTGCTTTGGCAAAATTTGTTGAGTTTCAATTATAGTACTGAGAACATGTTTTGGATTTCCCAAATGCCAACTGACAGACTTGCAAACTGTCATAAAAGGACCTTCGTATTATCAAGCTAGTGGATAAAGTTATTAAAATATTGCTGACCATATAAGGCAGATTGGATTCAAAACTGAGCTGATCTCTCTCAGTCAATATGAGTTAACGGATTCCATGTAGTAGGTTCGAAGTCTGCAATACTTTATTCTCCTGCTCTGATTAACGTCTTGGATCCATATAACTCTCACATTTAATTGAACTCTTCTCAGTTAAAAACACATCTTTAATCAAGTGTTGGGCAGCCACAATTAACAAAATCAGATGTTCTAATGAAAGAAAGAAGTTGTGGGTATTGCCAGCAGAGCTCACACAAAGCACACGGAAAAAAAAATAGGGAAAGTTGATGGCTGGAAAAGTTTCTGTTTTTTCTCTTTAATCACTCCTCCTCTTTCCAGCTGATATTTTCTAACTCAGTAGAAGCTGCCAAATCACAGATGGTTGTGGGGCCTTTGTGAACCGCAATAAGAGAAGGAAGCTAGTTTTTGCAGGAGAGACTGGAACAGTAACAAATGAGAATGACCTGATTATTCAAGCATGGTTAGACCTGCTGCCAAACAGCATCTTCTGATATTTGCCGAATGATTTATATACTGATTCTGCGCAGAATGCTGCATTAAAAAAAATGCTGCATCTCCTTTTTTTTTGTCCTCTGGTGATTCTAGTAGTTGTTTGGTGCTTTAAACCTCCTGACTTCCAAACTTTGCTGTGCCAAATGCCCCAAGCAGCTTACAGGAAGAAGCAATGCAAATATGACAATGTTTGTCCACGTGGGCATAAGTATAGAAATTTTGTTGCAAATACTTTTAATTCCTGAACAAACAATATTCAATTCTGGTTAAGGTGTGAGATTGTATGTTGGGATGTGTAGTTTTGGAGCTGTATTTCTCTCTGGAAGATAAGTAAAGAAACAGTTGACAATAATCGTCTCCTAGTTTCACTCTGAGTTCACTTTTGCTACCCTTTCTGATGCTTTGTTATTGAAGGTCAAGACTGGGGGAAAAAAAACACATGGATGTAAGTCTGTTCCCTGAAGATTAAAGACTGTGGAAAGGGGATAGCAGTACTGAGTCACAGGCAAGACCCACTCATGCTATAATCACCCTCCTTTCACTCTGTGGTACTGGGGCTGGTGTTAGACCCATAGGCAGGAATGTTGCTGCTATAGTGGCAGCCCAGCTAGACCTGGGCCATAGTCAGTGGTATCATGTATTTTGGGAGGAAGAAAAAAGGACCTAGGGGTGAGAAACAGCTAATTTGCTCTGAAGGGAATGTCTCAGGCCCCTGGTCTGCCCTTCAGATCTGCTTGTATGCGTGTGCTTCCTCAGCTTTGAAGGATAGGCCCTCTCGGATTTTTTGGATGGAGTGCAATGCTGTTGTTCCTACTTTATAGCCATGTTTTAACGGCATTGAAGTGTGTGATTGTGGAGACTTCTCATGGGATTTAGGTTTCCAAACCACATTTCAACCTATGGCCTCCTAATGCCTCTTCTCCTGCCTTAAAATTGCTTGGTAGAGAAGGGAATTGAACTTGCACCTCTGACATCCACGGTGCCTCAGGGCATGGCCACAAAATGCCACAGGTTCCTGGCCAGCATGCATTCACTCATGGGCTCTGAAAGATGATTTTTAGAGGATCCAGACACTCACTTGCAGGCAGGGAAAATGCTGTGTCTATTTATTACTCATGCATTTACAAAACATGCATACAAAAGAACCAGCTTTCCTTTTAGAAAGCTGTCATTTTGTTTTGTATAGCAGTGGGCAGCAAATGCTAATGAAAGGCTGAAAACCATCACACAGACTAAATGACATGTCTCCTGCAGACAAATTTAACTCACATTGAAGGCCAAGGGCATTTTGCCAATGGCTGGTAGAAATGCTACAAATACCTCAGGGGCAGACGAGCGGTAAAAGTATGGGGAAAATCTAGCTGAAAGCTACTCTTCAAATACATACATAAAATGGAGGTTATATGTCTATATGTTAGTCCTGCTCATAAGTAATTCACTGTCTGCACGACTCGCTCTGCTGAGAGGAGCCTCCGTTTGCTGCCTGCACAAGCAGGGCACCAGTTCAACCTCCCAGGGATGGAGCAGGTCTCTCCTCTGAAACGCACTTTTAGCAAGATTTTGTGGCATATGCTCTTCTGAAGTTACTGGTTCTCTCCTTTTGTATAATATCACCCACTTCACCCTCTAAAGAAGATGAGAAACACAACATGCAAATGCAGTACCCAGAAACCAGTTGCTTACGTCTCAATCCTGTTTAGTGCTTCTGATTCCAAACTTGATCTAAAGAAGTGTTTTAAGTGGATAATTTTTTTCCAGTGAGGGAAATGTTTTCTTACATTATCAGAAGGTATTTAGTGTTTAGAAAATTAAGTTTTAAGACAACAAGCTGAATTCAAAAAAGAGATGCACTTTAAAATAGAGTAGAAAAAGTAAAACAGAAGGGTAATCACATGCTGGGTAATAGTTTGAAAACATCTGAATACTCATAGAACTGTATTTTCATATGTAAATCATAAATCTGGTGTGGGATCTTTTGGAGGCACCAGGGGAGATGTGGGCTGCATAACTCCAGACAAATATAAACACATGTTGACCAGAACTTGTGGCCATGAACAATACACAGAATGAACTGGAAGAAATGGGTAGAGAAAAAGTTGCTTTGTCCTTGTGCTAAATATTCTTACTCTAGGCAGAGTTAAATGGAAGCTATCTCTGGAAATAATATAACTAAAATATGTATAACTACTACATCTCCAAATACTCTACTGCAATTTATCTCATCAAGCGGAGTCTTATTGCCTTGCATTTCTTATGACTATGTAGACAAATATTGAGACACCTTAATGTAAAATGAGATAAATCTTCCAAATGAGCTCATTGGCTCGACAAGTTCAAGAGATCAGCAATAACTCTTTTCTGAGTGACTAGGTCATGGCAGAGGTGCTAACTATAGTCTGGTATGTACTGAGAATATCAGGTGTTGCCACCTCCTAACATTGTATGTTGACATATATTTACCCTGGTGATGCTATTTAACAGCTTTGGACATGCTGTCCCTATGGGCTTCAGGGCTGCCTTGGAAACTGAATAGTGTTGCCAGGAATGGAGGAGGATGATGATGATGATGTCATGAGCTGCCAATGACTTTCAAATTTAGAACACCTGATGTGTTTTGTTAGATCTCCAAAGCATGGGGCAAGAAAGGATTTGCTAATGTGAATTCACATTTCATGTCAAAACCCACTGAACATCCCTAATGGAAGTACAACTTGACACATGTTGTTGCTGTGCGTACTTGAGTGCTAACAAGACTTCGCAAAACGGGGAGAAAACAGTCTTCTGCTTCAGAAAGGGGCAGCAACAAAAATGTCAGTCTAATTCAGGCCTCCAACAACGCTCAGTTTCCCTGGAATTTGGGCTCCAGATTTTAGGAAGACGCCAGGACAGGGTCACAGCTCGTACTCCCAATGATCAAGAAGCACAGGCTAATAGTATGTCAGTCTCTTATTTCTCAAAGAGAAAGATATTGTGGATTAAGCCTGCCAACACTGTGCAAGGTGGTCCTGGCTTCTGATGATTGTAACTCACTGAACGCAAAGGCTCTCATCATCAAAGGACAACAGTATCCAAAAGAAAAAGAACCCTTTTCTTTTTTTCTTGAGGCTACCTCATACTTCAGTCAGAGTGCTACCTGTTTTTCTCTCTCTGTCTCCTCTTTCCCCTTCACATATTTTTCTCTTGCCCAGCAACTGAAAAGAAAATCTTGTTAGCACAAGTAGTGCCAAGTATTAAGTGATCTGAAAAAATGAGGCGTGCAAATGCTGCTATATAAAATAGATATAGGAGTTATTTGTAACTGTATTTACCATAATATTTTTTTCCTTTTCCATCTACTTAGGTAATAAAAATTTGAAAGATCACTGGGATCTTTGGACTTCACCATGTGAAGAATTCTTATGTTTGTTAGGGTTTGCCTGCAGCTGCCACATGAACATATTGCTTCAATGAACTTAGAGCATTCTTGAGAAGATAGCCAGGTACATGAGTAATGTGAGTCCAGCAAAGGGACCTGCATTCTGACTGCAGCAAGAGCACTGGCCAGTGCAGAGCCAAAGTGCAGAAAACAGTACCCTTTAGTCTGAAACTTTCCTAATTGAAAGTGACTCCTAACTCAACCGCTGCTGTGAATCACACCAGTTCTGCCATGTAAATACTTTTCTCACTCAAACACAATAAAATATAATTGGAGTCGGCTTGTTGTTATTGATTAGAACAGAATGCATTAGAGAGCCTGCTTTATAATAGACTCTATTTATAGTCTCTACATCATGGAACAATCATTAAAGCTTTTCCATCCCTATTGCACAATCATGAAGAACGCATTAAATGCTCATTCCTGCTAGCACGCTAACTCATGCCTGTCAATGGCAGCAGCTAAAACCAGTCAGAGAACTTCACATTTAAGGAGCTCTGCTGTAGGATACTCTTCAAGTAAAACGAATCCAGGGAAAAGAGGGTGTGATTTAACAAGGGATGTTAGTTTTCTCTATGCGGGGAGTGGAGTGCTACACATTAGGGACATGATATGCATGTCTGCCCTGCCAGAAACGTTTACAGGGCAGATGGTGCTACATGGGTTTTTCTCCCTGCAAAAGTGGCTCTGTGCCCAGCTCTGCAGCTTTCTCCTCCATGAACCTGCAGTCCCTGGAGAAGCTGTTCTCAGATTGCTTGCAGAGGAACACAAGGGTTGTGCTTGGTTAAATCCATTATGCTTTAAACTGTAATACAGAAACAGAGAAACAAATGTCAGGTGAATGAAGTACAAATTAATGGGAGTGCAAGTGGGAAAGAACTTTAAGCTAATACAGCGCAAATGCATGCACAGTTACAGAGAAAGTCTTCCTACCCCGTGCTTTGAACGCTGGGGAGGGTTTTACTTGGAGACAGTGCACTGTCTTCAGTGCTGTTGCAGCACAGTGATGGTGGAGCAATCACATGAAGCCTCCGGCACGATGTGTGTGTTCTGCAGAGCACGTGCAAAGTTGCCATCCGGAGGGTGAGACGTACGTTAGCTGAGGCTGATGCTAAGACAGCATGTGAGGGTGTTCAAGGAAATAGCAACTTGTAATGCTCTTGAGCAAATCTCTTGGGGTTAATGTTTACAGTAACCTCACAGAGCCTCAGAGGGAAGGTTAACAAGTGCTTGCTATAATACAGAAACCTCCTTAGTGATACGAAGCAGGCAGTTAATAATCAGGGCCCCAATTCAGCAAAACACTTATAAGGACAAGATTAACTGCTTAAAGTTAAACATGTGCTTAAGTGTTTCACTGAACTGGAGCCAAAGAATGAAAAAGGTGATAGCAAAGGAACCTTCAACCAAAAAGGAAGAAAAGAGTGTGTTACTGGAAGCACTCTTGAAAATTCTTTTTATTCTGTTTCTTTCCCTTCCTTGTGCCCTAGCATAGCTATGCAGGGCTAAGTTGGTGTGATTCACCTTAGAGGGGCCTACATTTCAGTAAGAATTACTTGTGAGTGTCATTTTTTTTCTGCTCTTCACTAATTACCTATTTTTCTGTCAGGGAAAATGGGTAGTATTTCAAATTGAGTGGCCACCATCACTGTGGCAAACAGCAGTGGAAGACAAGCTACAACAGGCTCTGTTACCTACTAAGCATGAACAAATAGAGCCTCCCCCTGCCCATGAATTCTTCTGCCATAGCAGACGCCGACCTCCTAGCACCGTGGAGCGATGTGCACCCTGCTATAAACAGTCGCTGAGGTCTGTCTGGAAGCGGTCTGCAGACACTGAATACTGTGAAGGATTAGACCCTTCATTTGCTCTTCATGGTATAATGTAGCATGGAATCAATATTGGTATACTAACTTGGGCATTTTGGATCTATCTCTCACTGACTGCAAATTACAGAGTAAAAGCACCCTCTGAGCAAATCCATGTAGAATTTATTTCTCCTTCATGATCTTTTACACTTTCTGCCTCATGTAAAATGGTCATGGTGCCAGTGAAGTTCAGTTCCGCATTGCAAAAGGCAGGCTCATGCCTCAGCCTTGTGCTGAAAACCTACTTGAGATGCTCTATGTCCACCAGTGTCCTCGGACACGTCTGTGAACAGGTCTCGTGCCCATGGGGCAGCACTCCTGTTTCTGCCATGCTGGAACTTTACTCACTTTTCTCCCAGGAGCAT